>PVIU01000459.1:0-321022 GCA_004026605.1 Ondatra zibethicus
GGGGGGTGGGGTGTAGGGGAGGGTGGGAAGATGACTGGGGTGGGGTGTAGGGGAGGGTGGAGATGGGAGGGTGGGAAGGTGAAGGAGATGCTGGAGGATGAGAATGGAGGAGCCAGCAATGTCTCCTGCCATGAAAGAAAGTCACCTAGAGCAGTTGTGCTCAATCTCCCTAACGCTGTGATCATTTCACAGTTCCTTATTTGCAGTGACCCCCAACCATACAATTAATTTCATTGCTATTTCATAACTATAATTTTTCCATTGTTATGAATCATAATGTAAATATTTGTGTTTTCTGATGGCCTCTCAACCCCAAGGGGGTCGAGACCCACAGGTCGAGAAACATTGCCTTGAGGAAAGAGCAATCCGTTGACACACAGGGCTGCATCCTGCCTTTGACCCAGCCTGCTTTCTTTGTTCACCATGATGATAAACCAGGCTTAGAAACTGCTAAAAACATATTAGCACCAAATTAACATGTTTTCTTAGATGTCGGAAGAACCAGGGAAGGATCCTTGGAGAGTGTAGCGAGTGCCCATCTCATGCTTTCATCCCATGGTCCCATTTCAGCCCTGGGATTTTCAGCTTTAAGTGGGAAAACGTGAGCAGTGAAGGGTGTGGGAGAGCATTGAACTTGGGAGTAGTGAGTGGGGATTTCATACTGCCAGTCGGGGTTCAGGACTCAGGACCAAAGAGAGTGAATGGAACCCTGGAGGCCCTGGGCTGGCTGCAGAGGCTGCTTAAAGCATAAAGCATCTGCCAGAGAAACTCCACCTGATGCCAAGCAGTGAATGACATCTATGAAGGTCGCTCAGTGGGCAGAGTGTCTGCCTAGCAAGCCAAAAGCCCTGATTTCCGGGGTAAACCGGGTGAGGTAGCACACCACCCTAACTCCAGAACTGTGGAGGCAGAGGCAGGAGAATCAGGATTTCAGTCTCTTCCTTGAGCCCACAGGGAGTTTGAGGTCAGCCTTAGTGACATGAGACTCTCTCTCAAACAAACCATGCCAAACCCACAAAAAACAGGAGGTCACGTCCATTTACCTTTGTCTTTTTCCCACCTCCCACCCTGTGTCTCTTACTCTCTCCAGTTCTCTTATTTGCAACACACACACACACACACACACACACACACACACTTTGCTTCTGCTAAAAAAATATATTTTGGTTATCTTTTACTTTGGCAAACACTTCCCCATCCTTCCCCGGGAACAGCCAAGCAAAGAATTAATTTAGATTTGTGCGACACGGGCCTCTTATTAAATGACTGCCACTATCTCTTGGAAGCCCTGGTGACTGGTTTAATGATCTCGCTCTTTACATCCTTTAAAAAAATGTGTGGCATGCCTCTGGCTCAGTCTCCATTCTGCTGGCAGCTTTAGACTTCCTTATCTTCCTCCACACTCTGAATTCAATCTCACAGTCCCCACCTCTACTCACAGTCCCTCATCCCTGGCCATGGCCCCTCTTCTGTCTGTCCCTCTTGGTTGACATTTCCCATTTTTTTCCAATTCTAATGAAAAACCTTATTTCACCCAGGATTGCATTTTACACTGGGAAGAGACAATGATGACTGTGTTCTATGGAAGCCAATTGCTGGAGGTTTCCATGGGGCCCAGGCAGCCAGCAGGATTGGAGACTCCTGCACAGCTGGTGAAATGGAGACAGCTATTTAATTCACAGAGGTGAATGTGGAAGAGAGGAAGTTATCTCTTGAGTGCCTGCTCTCGATGAAGTGTGACGGAAGATGGGGATTACACTGGGCCTTCAGCCTCTTGGCAAATAGGACACCAGGAAAGGGTTTAAAATCCGTTTGCAGCAAGCTGGAAGACGCGGGACATTTCCACACCAGCAGGTCTTGGAAAGGGCACTTCTCACAGTCACCTTGCTTCCCCCTTTCTTTCTCAGTCTTAGAGGGTCTCATGTAGCCCAGGCTAGTCTCAAACTATGAAGCCAAAGATGACCTTGATCTTTGAACCTCCTGCTCCCACCTCTTGACTGTTGAGATTACAGGTGTGTGCAGCAATGCTCAGTTTACATATGCTGGGGCTTGAATCCAGGGCTTCGCGTGTGCTAGGCTGGCACACACCATCTGACCTGCATCCCTGAGCCGTATACTCTGAAGTCCACTTCCATCTGCTTGCCTGAATCCTTGGCCCTGCAGAAACATTAGCCAGCTGGGACACTGGGCTTGAGCAGGCAGAGGCTGCAGAGACACAAAGGTCATGCATTGGTCAGTCCCCTCCATCCCACTTAGGGATTAGGCTGGGGAGAGGGTGGGACATGCTTGGAAGGGGGTGCATGCACCCCAATAAACAGGAGTGCTGATGGAGGCTAGAGTTCATCGTTTGCTCTTGCCGTGACCCCAGCCTGTAGAAGCAACAGAAAAGAATAGATGAAGGACTGCATAGGGAGCTGGCGGGGGAGGTGGGCACAGAGAGCACTGTCATAACGTGTTCGGTTGATTTAGGAACGCAATTCAGAACAAACCACATTTGTTTTCATATTCTAATATCGGAAGTCAGAATGCATCTCCATGGTGATGTGCTGGGGTTCATTGTTGGTGTGATTCTTAGCAATTTGTGAGAAGCTAGTCTTGAGGCTCAGGGCTTCTTCAGCAAATTACACACAGAACCGCCTTTTTGCCTGAGAAAATTTTATGTGTACACAATTTTTTATGTCTATTTTTATAGGTACACAGATGATACCTTTGCTTCTTATAAAATAGTGTGGAAATTCATTTTAGGGCAATCCTTTGATGTACATGTGGTTTTATTATTTATTAAAGGCGCAGGGAAATTTACATACCAATGAGACGGATATGCTTGCCTGTTTAACACCGTGCAATCCTAAGATGTACTAATTTGATACTTACATGCCGAGGAAAATATCAAAGTTCTTGTTTTGGGTAATTAAATGAGTATGTTTCAGTAAGAGCAAAGAGCTTTGTACATTAAATAAAAACACTACAATTCCTAACATACAATAGCCTCAGATTTGAACAGGGTTGCTTGGGGCAGCGTTGGCTTCCATCTGGTGGCACGAGCTTTATGCAAAATGCACACGAGTCAACCTGCTGGCTACACACATGTCATGAGAGGCGACACTAGCTAGAGCCATCAGAAGCTGGTAGGACTTGACACATGCTTGATTTTGAATCCATTTTTGGTTATTGCACATAGAAACCTTTTATTGCCAAGTTTCCACCAGCTCTGTGTTCAGATCTACGATTGCAGGTGGGGAGGTTCCAGACTCATTTGAGAAGGCTTTGTTCTAGCCAATGGCACTTAGAGTTCATGAAATTCTCTGGTCTCTCTGGGGGTAATAATGTCGTCAAGAGAAGAGAAAAACGTATGAGTTCCTTTATCCATGGGACTTCTATTCCAGGATGACCAATGGGTTCAAAAGCCCTATAAATATGCTATGTCTTTCCCCACGTTTATAGCAAGGTCTGTTTTACAGATTAGGCCTGCGAGGGGCTAACAACCATGTTATAGGAGGGCCCGCTTGTTGGTCCCAGCCACCCTTCTAGCTTACACCGAAATAATCACACAGAAACTGTATTGATTAAAGCACTGCCTGGCCCATTAGCTGTAACTTCTTATACATCTTAATTTAACCCATTTCTATTAATCTGTGCATCACCACGTGGCAGTGGCTCACCAGGAAAGATTCTAACTGGTGGCGTCCTTCTCAGGTGGAGGATCCATGGCTTCTCCCTGACTCTGCATTCTTCCTCCCGGAATTCAGTTCTGTTTTCCCTGCCTACCTAAGTTCTGCCCTATCAAACGACTAAGGCAGTTTCTTTATTCATTAACCAATGAAAGCAACACACCAACAGAAGGACCTCCTACAACCACAATGAATAACTTGACAGTGTGTCACTGTGGGGTTTGTTATTAGACAGAGGAAGGGTCTCATGAACATAGCACTAGGTCCTGGTCACATTGCCCAGTCAGGAAGCAGGGAGAGATGAATGCAGGCGATTGACTTGCTTTCTCCTTCTATTCAGGCTGGAATTTCAGCCCTTAGTTAGGGTAGGTCCTTACTCTTAATGAAATAGTTCTGAAAATGTCCTTACAGACATTCCTGGGGGTGTGCTCTTGTGGTGGTTTTAAATTTTGTCAAACTGGTACTCAAGATGAGCCGTCATGGCTCTGGTGGCATTTGATGGATCTGATAACCCAGACTTTGGATACACTGCAGCACTACTTCTAGTGAGACAAACTTTAAAACTTAGGAGTTGCTTTTCTTCTGGAATTTTCCATGCTGCAGAGGGTTGACACAGTCAGGTGTACCAGACAGGGGATAAATGTCAGGAAACATGTAACTCAGCCAGGAAGGAGGGTTGAAAGGAGAGTAATGAAGCGACAATTAATGCAGAAAGGACAGGGTCATAAAAGTCAACTGTGCCCAGGACCAAGACCCAACCCACTGCAACTAGAGGGACTGCGATACTACAGTATTGAAACCTCAGCTGAGGGGCACCTGGCGGAGGCTGAGGATAGCAGAGACGCAGCCGCTGTGGAAGCTGCAGATCAACAGGAGGACAAGAGATTGACATTCCAGCCTCACCCAGGGGATTCCAGATTCCCAGCGGAAGCCTGTGAGGCCACGACTGAGATCAAGTTTCCAGGGTCCATAGCCGGGTTGAGGAGGGCAGGGCCTGCATCTGTAGGGGCAAATGAGGTCTATGGGGATAGACTGCAGCGATGGATTGTATAGGTGATAGTTCACACAGAATGGAGGGCTTTGCTGGGATGCAGGACTTCGGTGCAGGAACCAGGATGTACCCCTTTGGGGATGCTGCTGTTGAGTGAAGTGCACACATATACAAGGGGCTGTGATCTGTATGCAGTGTGTCTATGGAACTGGGCCCACATAGAGCTGTAGGATGGTGTGTGGACACAGGAGCAGCTCTTCCTTTCTGTTGGTTCTGGGGCCACAGAGGCCTAAACCTGAAACCTGCAATTTCCAGATTCTTCTGAAAGGAAGCAGCGGGGAGAGCTCCTCCTCCTCCTGCTGCTGCGACTCTGACCAATGCAAGTTTTGAGTTTTACCGCTAACAGCTGGGCAGATCATTAGAACGATGGAAAGTTCTGGAAGGGTGTCTTAGACGCTGGCGATCCTCAGGTGTGCTTTCATCCCTAATTTGTGAGTTCCAGAGAGAGTTACTGAGCTGTCCTCAAGATGTGAGGACAATTGTATTGTTTCTGGATGAGTAACAGGTAAGCGGGTGTGTCCCTAGAGAGGAGGAGGCTGATACCTCCACCCCCACCCTGGCTCCTGTGAAGCGTTGGAGGCCAGAGTACAGAATTCTCTGCAGGTCAGGATATCAGTGATCCTCTTCTCTCCTCTAGCAGATCTTAGTAAGAGGTCCGGGGAGTCCGCTCTGTAGGGCACTTCCAGGACACGTTCGCCACCTCCCCCCAGGGCAGCGAGATCAGAGTAAGTATCCTGGCCACCAACTGTTCCGACAAGGCCAAATTCCTCACTGCCCTTTTCAGACTTGCGCCCTTTCCCTTTCCAGCCGGTGGGAGATGGATGGTTTCATTACTTGCGGCGCTCAGCAATAAATCTCGCAGTTGCGGTGGAAGCGAGCTCTTCCCCGTGCCACCTCCCGTCCTGTGATTCATCACGGTTAATCTTTCCTTTACCCCTGAAGCTGGGGGCTGGGGAGGAGCAGAGGCCTGGGGACTGAAGGGCTGTCACTCCTCAGAGGCTGAGAAGGGACTGTCTGCAGACAGGGTCAGGCTCCAGGTGGGCTGGAGCAATGGCAGCCTCCGTGTAAAGGGAAGCGGTCAGCGAAGCCCTTAGGGACCTCCAAGCCTGATCTATTT
Source organism: Ondatra zibethicus (assembly GCA_004026605.1). Taxonomy (NCBI): domain Eukaryota; kingdom Metazoa; phylum Chordata; class Mammalia; order Rodentia; family Cricetidae; genus Ondatra; species Ondatra zibethicus. Next base: position 5,840 of record PVIU01000459.1, read on the forward strand.
GCCAAGAAAATCTCCCAGAGAAGGGGAGAAAGCTGAACGTCAGACAGAAAAGAAGCAGCCAGAAAGTTCTCCCCCGGTGGAGTGCTGAAGAATCTAATTCACGATGAAATGTGTTCTTGTTTGTGTACAATTAATTTTCCTCCCAAATGAAGGGCTTTGTCTCTCACTCTGTGTTTCAATAGCAACCGCGTAATTAAGGCAGCGCGTGCGTCTCTGCTCGGAAAGGGGCTGCTCGGTGTTAACATGGTGGGAAGCAAACATTGCTTCCTTGCTTCCTGGGTCTAAGAAGAGGAAAACAAAGAGCCAAAGAAAATAGCTTCAAATAGAGACTTGGCTCCCGCAGGGCTGATGTCATTTGGAAAACGTGAGCTGGACGGCTCTGTGAATGGAGGGGCCACAGGAACCCTGTCCGGGCTGCGGGGAGCTGGGGCGAGGCGGCTGGAGGTTGCCCCAGGGGTAGCAGGAGCCAGGTCCTGCCTCGAGGCCCTGCAGAGGCCAATGAGCAGGTGTGCATGAGACAAGTTTTCAATTCAGGATTATTTTCATAGTGAACACTCAAACACACTCTCACTTTTCTTGACTATCTTTTATTTTGTTGATTTTTATAGAGAGTTATGTTTTTTTTTAAAAGCCTGGACACTAGAAAGGTACATTTATGAGGGTTTTTCCAGAGACGGTTAATGGAGGGGGATGACGTTCTCTGAATATGTCCACCAACATGTATGGGTGGGGGGGGCTTGGTAGGAATAAAAGGAATAACCGAAGGATGTCTGAGAACTGGGGCTTATTTTTCCTTCCCCCTCCCCCTTTGCCTCTCCCGGTCTCTCTTGCCCTTCACCCCTTTCTGTCCTCCCTGCTGCCCTGAGCTGTCTTGTCTTCTCTTGGGCCCTTTCCGTCTAGGAACGCAAACCTCTGAAACCCTGAGACAAAACAGTTTCTTTCATCAGCTAAAGGATTAATGAAGGATTAAGAGCTAACCCGTTAGGTCTCAAGCCCGGGACTCAGGGCTAACTGAGGTGCCTATTTAACATATCAAAGCAAACCTGGTTGTCAGGTTCCCCCAGCATCCCTCAGCCCATACCTGTTAGGACATCCTTCTAGCTGGCCTACCCCATCCTCTACCCTAAACTTCTCCAGCTCCAGGGCTGGGCTGCCTTTCCCTATGTAACCCAGCCATTTTGGTTTCCTACTCTTCTTTGTCTGCCCTATCCTCTCCTGGTCCTCCCCTCTCCCTTCCCCCTTTCCCTTTTGGTCAGGTTCACTCTGGACTCTCCCTGATGTCCCTGCCGTGGGCTATACTCTCCACCACACCTCGGAGCAGTGGTGACCTTCCTTTTCATTTATTTTTTCCCACTCAAGCCTCCCTTCCCTGCTTTTTCTCGTATACTTCCCATTTGATTCAGAACAAGCTCCCCCTACCCCCCCCCCCACGCCGTTCTTCAGTTCCGCCCGTCAGCTGAAGTAGCCGGCTGGCTTTTCTTGGGTTAGGCAAAAGGCAGTTCTGTCTCTTCTGCACGGCTCAGCTCTGTTTTCAATTTTGAGACAGGGTTTCGCTGTGTAGCCCTGGCTGTCCTGGAACTCGCTCTGTGGACCAGGCTGGCCTCCAACTCACAGAGATCCGCCTGCTGCTGCCTCCTGAGTGCTGGGATTGAAAGTGTGCGCCACCACCACCCAGCTCAATTTGGTTCTTAACAAATTCTTAGTACGTGTGTTCAGAGCAGTACAGGTGAGTGTCATGAATCCTTTCTGGAGGATTGCCATGACTCATCTAAGACATCCATCTACATGGGTATGTGTGCACATCTGTGCACGTATGTGTGTGTTTGCATGTATATAGGGAATTCAAGGCCAGCCTGAGCTGCATGAGACCCTGTCTCAAGAAAAGAGAGAACTAGAGTAACTTTCGTTTCTTGTTCTGGCCTACTAGGAATAACTGCACACTGAATCTTTGAATTTTTGTACTCTTTGTCCAGGGGATGGATCTCCAGCATGGGAGCTTGAGCATCCTCTTCTGAGGGCCGTCTCTACCCCGGCTGCAGTTTCCCTTCCCTTCGGTTCTTAAGAGGTCTTTGCACGCGATGGAAGCACACAGTTAGCTACATTGTTAAGGAATACAAGCCGCAGGTGGAGGCAAAGGACTAGTCAGGGCTGGCAAGATTGCTCGGTGGGGAGGGGTGCTTGCTATCAACCTTGGTGACTCGAGTTTGAATCCTGGGACTATATGGTGGAATGAGAGGCCTGTCTCCTGAAGGCTGTCCTCTGACCTGTATATGTGTGTGAGTTCATGTGAGTACGTGCTCGTATGTGTACACACACACGCATTAAAAATGTAAAAACAAAATAAATGGACACATTAGCTAAACCCATTTTTTTTTGATGAACTAAGCTAAAAGTGAAGCTGCATCAAGGATTGCCCATGAATAATTAAGGGGCAACACATGGTGGCCACGTTTCAAGGAGGCTCATTCCTCAGCCTGTCACCTTCCCTGGGCTGCACCACAAGACCTGCTGAAGATTCCCTTAATTAAATTTTACTTGTGAAGATGAGCCACAGCTATCCCCGGCCTTCCTTCTTACAAACTGGGTGATATTGTCTCTGAACAATGCTGTCCTGTGCAGAAGAGCTGGATCGTCCCTGCCTTCCCTCTTCGTCACCTGAGGCTCCTCGGGTCATCCATCGTCCTTGAAGGATCCTCCCTGAGGCAGCATCTGAAAATTATGGCTCCTGAGACAGAAGAAAACAAACTGTGCCCTGCCAGGACAAGCTTCCCTCCTGCAGCCTGGGGCCTGCCCATTGCCTGAGCTAATGACCTCTGTCCCCAGGGTGGCCCTTCCTTTCTGTCACCTCTGGAGCTGCACTGTGACACCTTCTCTCCATGTCCCTGAAGCCTTCTCGGCTTGGCATGGTCTTCTTGCCTTCCTTCCCCAGCTCACTCTCTCTACGCCCGTGTGTGTATTGTGTGTATCTTGACTGCATCCTGCCAAGCTGGTCGCCTGCCCCACTGCGGGGAAGGACACAATGTCAAGTTCAAGGTCCCCAGCTGTTCAAGGTAAACAGCACAATTTCAGGTTCACAGATCTCCTCTCTCCCTCCCGCATCAACTGCGAAACAGGAAAATCAGAGCTTGGTGCCGCTTGGGAAGGAACAGGTGATGTATGAGTCTGTCTGCGGGTGCCAGGTCCTAATCTGTGTCCCTGTGAATAAGAAGTCACTTAAGAGTGTCAGGCAAGCGGGGCCTGGCCCTCCTCCTGCCTCTAACTTTGACTTGGCTTTTGTGGAGTCTTTGTGGTGGTGACATGGCAGAGCCCATGTCATTAGATCAGCACCACAGAGGCAGGGTGTAGAATAGTGTTAAAAGTCCAGCCCCTGCTCCCCAACAGGACGTTCTGTTGTCAGAGGCTGCTCGTTCGTTCCCAGCCGCCCAGACCTGAAATAATCACACAGAAACTATATTATTTACAATACTGTTTGGCCAATAGCTCAAGCGTCTTTCTAGCTAGCTCATATAGCTTAAATTAACCCATTTCTATTAATCTGTGTATTGCCATGTGGTTGTGGCCTACTGGTAAGGTTCCACCCAGCGTCTGTCTCCCATGGTGGCTCCATGGCTTCTCCTCGACTCCACCTATTCTCTCCTCTATCTGCTTGGAATTCCTGCCTTGTCCTATTCTGCAAAGTCACTGGCCCGAAACAGCTTTATTCATTAATCAATAAAAGCAACACATATACAGAAGGACTTCCCACACCGGCATTCTGTGTTGCAAGTGTGAGTCCTGCCCAGGGATGCACGAGACCAGTGTTAATCAAGAAAGCTCTGTGAAGGGCCTGGGAATTTGGGTCAGGGACTTCTATCGAAAGATGAACGTCACTCAGACACAGTTTACTGATTCTGCCCCACAATCTACTCTATTCCCAGGGAATGAACTTCAGGTCATGTAGGCATTAGTGAAAATGTGACCCACATATTACTGAGAGACCTGGAGACCAGATACACCTGTTCCTGTCCCCATCTGCCACATGTCCAAGTGCTGGGTTAACCCCCACTCTCTCTGTGCCTCTGTTTCCTCATTGATAAATATGCAGTCCTGGTGACAGTTCTTGGTATCCCCCAGCACAAGACAAAAGAGATGGAAGGTGAACCTGGTGTCCCTGGAGGAGACCCTTATTCCAGGGTGTCTGGGGTGGGTGCTGGGGAGAACCAAGTCGCTTGGTTAGCAGCAATTAACCCCAGGTGAGGGGCTCAGAACTGCTAAGCTCTCCCTTGTCATTTTCAAGTCCATTGCTCATTTATTTTATTTTATTTTATTTTGGTTTTTCATGACAGGTTTCTCTGTCTCACCACCTATGCTAGAACTTGCTCTGAAGAACAGGCTGGCCTCAAACTCAGAGATCCACATGCCTCTACCTCCCAAATGCTGGAATTAAAGGTGTGTGCACCACACTCAGTTTCATTGCTTAACTAGAACCTTTGGAGTCCAGCCCAAGACTCTTTTCAGGGTTCAGATTGGATACAACAGTGAGTGAAAAGGACTTGAGTATTGGAGGGAGAGCAAACTCTCTCACACTGTGCTTTTTGAATCAGTTTCCTTATTGTTCTGTTTCTATTCTAAGTCTCTTGTTCTAACTCTAATTCCTCCTAGCTTCTTCTCCTAGTTTCTTCTCCTCTAGCCTAGAAACTCTTCTTCCTACAGGAGCCTTGAAGAGATAAAAAAGTTAAAAGAGTTACATCTCATGGGTCAAAAGCATATTCCTAGGGTAAGTGGTAGGGAGCTGAGCCATTGCCATGGCAACACAAGGTTCCAAGGTTACAGGAGTAAGACTGTGACCAAACTGGGGTAGGGCACATTGCCCAGTAACAAATTTGGAGATACAGATCTGTTATCAGAAGACTGGCAAGCAAAGAATTGGCATACTTTTCTTAGGGTGCTTTGTGTAGTAAACTAGTTAGACATCCGCAACTCTGACCTTGTGCATAGCTGTAAGGTTTTAAAGTTATGATCCATTTACAAAAGGACTTTACTCTAGTTTGAACTTGCTCTGAGATGAAAGTGAGATAATTATGTGTAGTTAGTCTGAGCAAAAGGAACAAAGCAGGTTTTTAAGTGTCTACAGTCCTCATGGGACAAATAGATCTAGTTATGATGCATGCCCTAGTATATGTTCTATATATCAGAATTATATAGCTAAATGAAAAGTCATCTTCCTGACCATCCACAGGTGTATGTGCCCATAAGAGTGATATACAATCATGAGATTAGGTATACACATCACATGAGATTACACACTACAATGCAAGTATTGGGGAGACACCAAGCTTCTTAAGCAAAAGTGAGCAACAGTTTCCAGAGTCAATGGTTCTGCAGGCCTTTCCTGAACAGGATTAATTTCCGTCAGAGTCATTCCTCTAGGGGGTTGACATCTGGATTATCAATTGCTGTATGCTGGATATTTCAGTATCAAAGAGTTCCACAATAGCCTGGAATGGAGTAAAACAAAGGTTTATTTACCTGGAGATGAACTCACAGAAAGGGTAGTAATTCACAGTCCTCTGCATGCCCTGGGAATTGGAACCGAATCCAGCAGAAAAAGGGGCCATACACACTTTTAGTCTGCACTAATAGTACATGAGACCATGCCCAAAGTGGGATGGTATCTTAAAGGCTATTGGCTGAAGGAGTTCCACAACACCACCCCCGTTTGTCTAAATAAGAGAGTTCTAAGCCTAATACAAAACTCTATACAGTAAGAACAAATACCAAGTATTGTCCAGGGAAAAGAAGAGACAAAAATATACATAAAAATTAGAATTACAACCAGCATGAACAACATCAAACATATGCTTTCGTTTCCACAGAGGATGAGAACCTGTGGATTTCTTCCAGACTAATGTAGTTCAATGGAACAAGACCCCCTGAAAGGTCTCTGTAAACCCCTAAAATTACTTCATCCAACAAAAAGCAGGAAATAGTTTGGAAAGAACTATGCCCAAATTCCCAAATATTGTTTATGAATGTTTGTTTACATTTAAAAGGGGATATGCTATAGAGATGAATACTTTACATTGGTATAGATTTTGGTCTATTGATACAAATTTAAGGTCAATTTTATTATATATATTTCTGCTCTTGATTAAGGTATTGTGTTTGTGCAGCTCATTTAAAAATATAATATATAATTAAGAAATACTGATTAATATATGGTCATCTATAATAGTCAAATTTGTAGTCATGTTAGTTAGGTCTTCTAGATGTACAGAGATGTATTTCAGATGGATAGGTTTTCTTCAAACCTTTCAAAGACTAACAGAATATGGCATTTAAAATGTTTTAAGAACTTAGACTTTTCTCAACAAAGAGATATATGTGCTCCTGGCAGCACCAATCTACTTCAAGAGGATGATGGACATCAAAGAGGCTCCTTATGGAGTTTGTTAGCCATTCAGGCAAGAAACTGACTTGCCTGGACAGTTTGATGTTATGCTGTATGAACTGAACATGCAGGACCCATAGAAAAATAATTGCTGAAGTTGCCTAAAGAAGGTGAGACAGTCCTTTCAGGGTTCCTGTTTCATGAAAGAGTCTGCCAGACATTCTGCAGTACACAGAAGAAAGTGACTGACAAACTCCCAATATAGACAGAACTGTCTTTGAAATTTCCTGCTTCATGGAAAAGTCTGCCAGGTACTATGGCCTGTAGGCTGAAGATGGATGCTCCAATGTTACAGAAGAACTTTGGGTGACTGTCCAGGCAGCAAGATGTCTCTGTCAATTCTAATGTTTTGGAAGTTGCTTGCAATGTACTTCCTGTTAACTTAGGTAATACTATATTCTGGAGTTTTTGATGGAGTTGAAGAATAGTTATAATTACAGTTTTCCTTAATTATAATAAAAAATAAAGTAGATATAAATATTATGATTGTAATTCTTGCATGATACCTGTTTTGTTATTTGTAATTTTTCTATGTTAAAGTTAAAACCTTCCTTTTTATTTAGACAGAAAAGGTGAGATGATTCCCCTCTGTATGCTGTGAATGTGCTTTGTTATTATTGGTTAATAAAGAAGCTGCTTTGGGCCTCTGACTATAAATAACTATAAGAGGCCATCCTTTAGGCAATAGGGAAGGCAAAGGAATTCCAGATTGTAGAGGGCCTATTGGTTGAATCCACTTTTAACAGCTCTTAGATCTGTTACTATTCTCCTTTTTCCAGATTTCTTTTTAACAACAAATATAGGAGAATTCCAAGGGCTGGTTGATTCTTCAATATGCTGAGCATCTAGTTGCTCCTGTACCAGCTGTTCTATAGCCTGCAGTTTCTCTATTGTTAAAGGCCATTGTTTAACCCATATAGGTTTCTTAGTTAACCATTTTGCTAGTTGTTCTGTGTTTTTGTACAGCCTGAATGGTTGGTGACTGTTTTTTATAGTACCTTATAATGTCCTTCCCAGAAACATGAGTGGGTTTATGTTCCATTTCTGAGACTGCAGGAATGTTAATCTGGGTATTCCATTGCTGCAACAGATCACAACCCCATAGATTCACATTTATGCTGAGATTTGAGTGGGGTCCCCAGGGTCATAGGGTTAATGGCTGGTGCAGACTTCAGCCTTCCTTCCTTCCAAACTGATCCCAGCTTTGCTCAGATTTTGGAAGAACCAAGCTGTCCCACATTAGCAAATGGGGAGTAACTGGTTCATGCCAAACCCAACTTTATCACTTGTCATTGGAGTGACTGATTTGTGGGAAAGCAAGTCAGGTTGAGTCCATGGGACATAGTATGAGAAATTCTTTTTTTTTTTTTAAAAAGATTTATTTATTTATTTATTATGTCTACAGTGTTCTGTCTGTCTGTATGCTTGCTGGCCAGAAGAGGGCACCAGATCTCATTACAGATGGCTGTTAGCCACCATGTGGTTGCTGGGAATTGAATTCAGGACCTCTGGAAGAGCAGTCAGTGCTCTTAACCTCTGAGCCATCTCTCCAGCCCCGTATGAGAAATTCTTGATGGGTGTTTTGGGATCTCTTTTAAAGAGGGGTGGGTGGCTGTAGGGTGTGGTAGCATACACTTTTAATTCTAGCACTAGGAACTCAGATGCAGGAGGATCTCTGCAAGCTCCGGGCCAACAAGGGCTATATAGGTAGGTAGATCCCATCTCAGAGAGAGGGGGTCAGGTGGGAGGAACTATGAATATATTTTCATTGACATCATGGTTCGGAGAGGAGGTGACATAGAGTGGTAAAGCAACAAAGGCATCCTACAGAATGAAAAAGAGAAAGAAGGTTCTACCAGGAGCACACACTGGGATGACCAGCTCTGGAACTGCCTGAGTGTGGTGTCCAAGGTCTTCTTATACATTGGGATGACCCACCCTGGACCTGCCTGAATGTTGTATCCAGGGTCTTCTTATAGCCACATGTGTTACTATGTGAGGAAGACAGAGTGTCTTTCCCCCAAACCTCAGCAGAGGCTGAGGGTACAGGATGTTTCCATGAAGGTACCACCCAGGGGTCACAGAGAAAGGAAAGGGAAGGGAGAGATGGGAAGGGGTGAGGCTGGATTGTCTCACAAGGACCTGGCTGGGCACTCAGGGACATGGTGCCTCAGGTCAATTCATAGAGGGCAAGTTGGGGGAGGCTATTTGCTGGTGGCTTCTCTTGTCTTTTGTTCCTCACCCTCCAGAGTCTCATCTGCCTCTGTTCCCAGTGGACTGTAGAGTTCATACACTCAGAGAAGATTTTCATGACTTAAAAAAGAAATTGCATGATTAAATTCATGAGTTTCTCAGCCTGTCTTAGCCAGAGTTCTCGTGATGAAAGGAAGAACATCAATTACAACTGGCTTGAGTGAAAACACAAAACAAGCAAGGAAGACTACAAAGGCTTCACCTAACTGAAGAGTTCAAAGGTAACTGGAATCCAGGGGCTCAGACACCATCACTGGGACAAAGTGGGTGTGTCTGTCTCTCACCAGGCTCTTCCTTTACACCTGTTGGCCTACTTTCAGGCTGGCTTTCTTTCTCTGGTGCCCCCTCTGTTCTGGAGGACTCAATGTAGCTGCTGAGAGGCTGATTCTGGAAAACCCTTCTCCAGGGCTTAAGACTGGGGCCCTGGGCATCTCCCCCAACTCAGCCAATAGCCTTTAAGAGACCACCCCACTTGGGCATGGTCTCTTAAAGGCTATTGGCTGAAGGAGCTGAAGGAGCTCCCACAGCAGCTCCCTCCTTCCTTGACCCAGACTTTTCTTCCTTACCATTCCTGGGAGGGAATAGAGACTTTTAAAAGTATGATGGAAGTTACTCTCCCCTAGCCTCTTTAAAAAAAAACAAAAACAAAAAACTAAAGAACATTTTAGGGCAAAAAACTAAAGAACATTAAAGAACAGCTGTGATGTTGTGGGATATTCTAGCACACTGTGAATCCTGAGTTTGCATTTGTGTTGTTAAATAAACTCAACCTTGGGCCAGGAGGCAGAGCCAGAAACTAGTTGGCAGAAAGCAATCATAGAGTCAAAGGGAGTCTGGAAGAGGTATTGAGAGATGTACAGGAAGTAGTAGGGAGGGACTTTGAATGTGATGGTCATTTTTGGTTGGGCAGAGTGAAAGTACACTCTCTTTGGAGACACCTGTGAAGAGGGAACATCAGCTAGCTGCTCCTCAATCTCTCTGAGCTAGCAGGTTTTCACCCCAGCCTCTGACTCCCAAGTCTTATTGATAAATAGAATAAAAGAGATTTTGTTAAAAACTGCATTGGGTGGCAGCAGTAGGAGACAGATCTGGTGGGATGTAGTTCTGCCAGGCTGCTGCCTGAGAAGTGGGCCAGTCACCAGGGAGCCACAATTACTGGGTGAAGCAGCCATAGATTCAGGTGTAACCCCTGGGCCAGTGGGAAAAACACACAGTGGTCCATGAGCATCCAAGGAAGGGTGACTCCAAGGCTGCAGAGGTGAACACACTGGCTCCCGAGTTAGACCATGCCGGCTCTGTTCCCAGCCCTGCTGTTTGCTGCTCTGACTGTGGCCGGTTTGCTCAGCAGTGTCTCAGTGTCTTCATAGGAAGTGCTGTGACCACTGTACCGAGCATGGGCCGGGTTGGCATGTTGGACGGCACAGGATACCCACTGGAGGTCCACAGTCTGGGTGTATGTGTTCCTCAGTGTTTAGGATTGACATCCCTTTCAAAGGTCAGAAGCTTAGCCTGAAGTGGTCAGAGTCTCTGGAAAAGCACCCCCATTGCTCTGTCCTAGGTGCCAGTGTTAGGAATGCAGAAGAGGTGAAATGTATATCCAAACGCTTTCTTTTTATGTTTTTCTTCCTTCCCCTTCCTTTTAGTTCTCTCTATCTTCACTCCCCTCCACCTCTTCCTTCCTTTCTTTTTCATTTTTGAGGTTCTCATGTAATCCAGGCTGGTTTTACACTCAATTTGTAACTAAGAATGACCTTTGAACTTCTGATCCTTCTGATCCTCCTGCCTCCACCTCCCAAGTGCCCAGATTTCAGGCATGTGCCCACCATACCCAGGCTGGATAAATGGTTTCCTTTTAATCCTCTCAGAGGTCCTTCTAGCATCACAGGTTAATGACCTCTGAACATCACAGCAACAAGACAAGAACACAGTGGGTGGGAGGTGAGGGCATCATAGGTTGCTGGGAGGGGACCAACAACTGGAGGTCAACAGAGACCAAGGGACTCCGAATAGACTCAGCTGTGAACTCAGGGATAGGATTCAATCATCCTCTTCTAAAATCACCAAGTACTCAACACTGCTTTTTAAAAGGATAACTTTTCAAAACAATATACTTCTTTCTCAGAGTTGTGAAGTTGATGAATTTTAAGGTGGGCAGAAAGCAGAAAACCTGCCCAAGCATCTAGGAGTAAGAGAGACACTGAGTTAAGAGTAAAGAGCTGATTTTCACACAGCAATGAATTCTTTAAGTGTTCCTTCCCTTAACTTGTCTTATAAGCCTCAACATCAGAATTTTTATTGAAAATAAAAATTCATTATTAAAGAAAAGGCCTGTCTCTTTTATGAAGTCTCCTCCATTTTGCAGAAATTGCTGGAAACTACCATGCTTTTCATGGGACTGGTGTATTAATCAGGGTTCTCTAGAGGAACAGATAGAATGAATACCAACCCTGATTTGTGTGTATATGGAGAGGATTTTTATCAGAATGGCTTACAGGCTGCATGGTCCAGCTAGTCCACCAATGGCTGCATGTCTCAGCTGGTCTTCAGTATATACCGGATTCTCAAAGAAGTAGGCTCTAATGCTGGGGAAGGAATGGACTTGCCAGGTGAGAGCAGGCAAGCAAAGAGCAAAATCCCTCACAGGTGTACCCAGGTGCGTGGATTTTAGGTAATTCCAGATGTAGCCAAGCTGGCAACCAAGAATAGCCATGACAGGTGGCTGTTGGTAGCTTTGAGCAACTCTTTTCTCCTGATTTGGGAAGATTCCATCATATTTGTATGGTCGGGAGACATGCCAATAGTTATAAGAAAGAAAATGAAGACCATGTGTGACGGCTCCGCCGTGCATGATTGCTGTTGGAGTTTAGTCTCACTGTGCAGTCTGGACTTACCTTGATCTTTCTGTCGTCCTGCCTTCCGCCTGGCATTACAGTGCCCTCTGGGAAGCTCAGCTCTGTTGCAATGCTGCTCTAGCTCACTCCGCTGTCTCTGCTCTCTGACGGGAGTGCATTACCCCTGCTGCTGTCTCTCGCTGTTTTCCACTTCTTATAATGTCAGCATTTTCTGTGATGTCGACAATTTCATGTCAGTGTTTCTTTCCATGTCCCTTCGTCTGAAGCATCCCTGCCTGCCTTGCCCTTTGGTCCTGTTTATCTGCAGCCTGCAGAGTGTCAGCGTTTTGGTTGCAACTTGTTGAGAGCAGAGTGACCTGAGGCTTCCCCTGAGGCCCTGCTGTAGGGAGAAGTAACAGCTCCTTCTCTAAAGCCAGGAATATGCTTGGCAGAGCCAGTAATGGCCTGAAGCCAGGACCTTGAGCGAACTATGACTTTGGGCCCCCGCAACACTTACACGTCCCAATGTAGGGATCTATGGTTATCAGTCCCAAGGTTGCTATGTGCTCGCTTTGTGATACTCTTGAGACATTCTGTTCAACATTGCTTGATTACCTTGCCTGTGATTCTGTCCCATTTCCCCCACAGGTAGTATAAACTATATTGTATCTCTTAATAAGCTTGCTTGGTATAAGCCATCAGTTTGTGCAAGGTCTCCTGACCCTAGCTTTCCTATTTTCTTTATATTCTCATCTCAAGGCCTTGCCTCTTAGGACCCTGTCACTGAAGGACAACCTGCTGGCCCAGATCACACCTCATGCTTCGTTGAGCATGCTGCCACCTTTGAGCTCATGGACGCGTCCCTGAGACAATTCTTGTGTGCTCAGCCAGTGCTTTAGGGAGCAAATGTGTCCATGTCATTTTCCAAATGGCTTTTGGAGACACTGGGTCTTGTAACCTTGCTGGTGGGCATCCTGTATGTCTGCCACCAAATCCTCAGGACACAGACAGTATATGTTGCTGAAAAGGTCTAAGCAAATCTATTGTGACATGTTTTGTAGCTCAGCTTCAGAGAGTCTATTGAAGGGAGCAGCCCCTTGTCACACCTCAGGACCAGATAGGGACCAGACTTGTCTTGAGGCCACCAAAATAAAGGGCGTGCCAGGCAGCACCAGCAGTGCATTCTAGACATGGTAGCCACAGCTGCTCTGTGCCAAACCCAAGTATGGCCCTGCTCAGGGACTCAGAAGTTGGTCTTTGGCTCTCAGCAATTCTGGGATGGAGTTCGAGTTGGCAGGTGGCTAGCATCTGGCTCCTGGCTGTCGCAGACTCACCCTGGCAGCCTCCTGAGTGTGGGGTGCTGCAGATCCAGGCATGTTTACAGCACTATCTCTTTGAGGCCCCCACTTTGTCTCTAGCTCATCACCAGCTTTGCAGCACCGCCCCCTTCCCCAGTGTTTCCCCCGAGTGTCCCAAGCTTATTGGCTGGATTCTGTATTGACTGCAATTTACCATTCTGATCACAGCCCATTCATCTCCCCCTCCTCCCTGCCTCTAGGCAACAGTGGGATCCTAGTGATTGCTTAGGAAGGCAGGGGCCTGAGTGATCCTGTCTCATTTCAGGGAACTGATGCGTGACATGACCCTGCAGGTGTGAAGAATGTAATCTCTGAGAGGGCTCACCTAGGGACAGAGCCAAGGGTCTGAGTGACCTGGGTTGGGAACACTCCCTGCTCCAGGAGGGCAGAACCTATGAGCCCTCAGGTCACAGTGGGCAGGAGGCCCAGGGCAAGAGAGGAGCAGCTGGTGACATGCCTGTTGGGGGAGATGTTGGGAGGTGGAATTTCAGCTGAGAACCCGAGTCAAGATGCCAGGTTTAGAGCCCAAGTGACTGCCCCCCCACCGCCTGCTCCATGTCCCCGTGACTCTCCATTTCTTGTCCCTGAGGGGTTATCCTTATGACAGTCTTGATGTTTCTGTAGCCCCAAAGTCCTACAGTTTCTGGAGCGATGTTTTTACCCCATGATGTCCTATAAGAACCCTTCTAGGGCACAAGACTTTGTGTTTCACAAGTTTGGGGGTGTCGCTTGTGTTGTGGCCAGTGACAGAATTCACATTCAGTCCTGAGGCAGAGCAAGGCAGCGTGAGCAAAGATGAGGAGCAGAGTCCCCGGGTCTCCCTGGTTATAGAGGCAGTGGCCAGGCCTTTGAGGCAGTGAGAGCAGGAGCGCTGGCCTGGGATCATCAGTCCAGGAACTCAGGTGCTCCAGGTGAATTCAGAGGAAATGGACAGCTGTGACCTAGCAGGAGACATAGCCAGACCAATGTCCCCTTTCAGAATCTGTTGCAGGTCCATCTGTCACACAGCTCTGTGAAGAACCAACCTCTTTCTGTCTCTCAAAAAGTAGGGTTGAAGCTGGGGATATGCTGTGAAGCATCAAGACCAGAGTTTGTGTTACAAATTAAAAACGCCCGGAAGGAGGAACGCTGTACCACAGAGCTCACATGGAGGTTATTGGAAGAGGAGAGAAGAGGCAGAAAAGGGGACAGAGAAGGGAGCAGAGAAGGGGGCAAAGAGGAGGTGGAAACCAGTCCCTGGGACAGAGCGGTGGAAGAGAGAGAGAGACAGAGGCAGGAGGGGGTGGGGCCGCCTTTTATAAGGGAATGTAGCACAGGGGTGCTCTTAGTGGCTGCAGCTGAGGATGTATCCTGTCAGGAACCGAGGGCAGGCCAGTGCAGATGCCTGAATACTAGCATTTGGATCCACAGAACCTATGTTAAAGATGGGCACAGCAACCCGTGTCAGTAACCACAGAATTCGGTTGGGGGTGATGGTGGCAGAGACAGCCTGATCCTGAAGCTCCCTGACCATGAGCAAACCTATGGTTTAACGAGAGACAATATCTCAAAAAAATAAAAGAGACAAGCAACTGAAAGAGATGTGAAGCTGCCTGTTGACCACTACACATACCCCCCCACACACATTCACACACACACTCAAACACATTCACACACATACTCTCACACACCACACACACACACACACACACACACACACACACACACACACACACTCACGCATACCACTCACCCCAAATGAAAACCAGCTTTTTATGCCTAAACACCGATTTTGCCATATATTCCCTCTCCTATCCGGGACCCTAAAATAAACATAAACCCACATCAGAGAAAGACAGATGTGTGAGCTGGGTGGGGATGGGGGTAGGGTGGCAGCTTCAATCTGTCAAATGGCCTTTTCCTGCAGGAAATGCCAGCAGATGGAAATGAATTGAGTCTTTCACAGAGCTGGTTACAGTCAGAGGTGAGAGGCTCTGGAGCCACCTTTACTTGGGGAATACCATGGAGGGATAGAAATGGTGCATGGTGCCTGAGTCCATGCTCCCCAGAGGACAGAACCAATGGGATGTTTACTGAACTCTCAGTAAATGCCGTGTGAGAACATGCTGCTCGGTTGTGGGGCAGCTTCAGAGTGAGGGCACAGGGGGGTTTCAAGAAAGGGGGCGTCACTGGGTTTCCCTGGTCCATGTAAAGACAGAGCCCTCAAAGGAAATCCGTTGTCTTGGTTCTGTTTAGTTTGCTTCTCTTGTCTTGGTGAAGCAGGCTTTATTCTGGCTCACAGTATAAGAGGGTGTGGTCCATCGCGGTGGAGAAGGCACAGTGTGGAGTTCAAGGCTTCACATCTCCTCAGATCAGGAAGCCGACTGGGCTTTTTGTGGCTTGAGCGTGAAGTCTTCCATAGGCTCACGTGTTTGGACATGTGGTCTCCAGCTGCTGGTAATGTCTGAGAAGGTTGTGGAACCTTTCAAAGGTGGAGCCTCTCTGCAGGCAGTGGGTCACTGGGACTGGGCCTTGAGGTTTTTCAGTCCCACCCAACTACATGCTCACTTTCTGCTTGCTGAATGTGGATGCTTCTGGCGTCCCCTCGCTGCCCAGTAGCCTATACCCCTCAGGGGCTATATGCCAGAAGAAGCTGTCTCCTGTTAAGCTGCTTTTGTTAGAGTACTTATCACAGACATAGGAAAAACAAAACAAAATCAACAAAACAAAGCAAAACAAAATTAAAAAGCACAAGACAACCTAGGATAGGGTCTTCTTAGCCACTGCTCATTGTTCTTTTTTTTTTTTTTTAAAGATTTATTAATTTATTAAGTATACAGTGGTCTGTCTGCATGTGTGCCTGAAGGCCAGAAGAGGGCACCAGATCTCATTACAGGTGGTTGTGAACCACCATGTGGTTGCTGGGAATTGAACTCAGGACCTTTGGAAGAGCAGGCAGTGCTCTTAACCACTGAGCCATCTCTCCAGCCTGCTCATTGTTCTTAAGAGACACCACAACCAAGCCAACTTTTAAAAGACAGCATTTAATTGGAGGACTTGCTTATGGTTTCAGGGTCTGTGATCATGGGGGCAGAGCGGGGGGAGGGAGCTTGGTGGCGGGTGGGCAGGCTTGGCCTCAGAGCAGTAGCTGAGAGTTCACATGTCTGCAAGCTGCTGGCTGAAAGAGTCTAGGACTGGGGTGGACTTTTGAAACCTCAAAGCCCACCCCTGGGGACACATCCTCTCTAACAAGGCCACATCTTCTAATCCTTCCCAAACAGTTCCACTAACTGGGGACCAAGCATTCAAACTTAGGAACCTCTGGGGACCATTCTCATTCAAACCCCCATGGGACTGTAATCCTCAAGATCTGCCCCCAAGCAGCCCACTCCCTCCAGCGGTGCCCCACTCCTGAAGTTTCCACAGCACCTCAGAACAGCACCACAACTTACACACGAGTGGTGGGGGACATTTATATCCCAGTCATAACATGCTCCCCACCAGGGACCTCCTCAGCCAGGGAGGGTGAGACTACTGTCCAGCAGGGGCACTGCAGGCTGTGGGCCCAGGTACTATGCCTCAGCCTAGTACCTGGCCCCTGAGGGTCTTCTCCTCCTCCCCAGATCACCTTTTCTTCCCTCAGCTTCAATATCCTCCCCAGTTCCTCTGTGAAGAGGAAACATGGGTGCCAGTCTCACAGGGGCTGGGAGTCTGCAATTTTTTTTCCTGTTAGAGTCATAAACACTCTGGCAAAAGCAACTGAAAGGACAAAGAATTTCAGTTTGTGGTTCCTGCGGATGGTCCATCATGGCAGGGGAAGAAGGGGAAGCAGGCAACAGGGAAGCATGGTGGCAGAGGCAGAAGGCTGGATGGTGACATTGCATCTGTACCCAGGGAGCAGAGAGTGAACAGGAAGAGGGGGTGAGCTATGAAGCTTCAAGACCTGATCCCCAGTGATCCATTTTCTCCATCGAGGCTATACCTTCTAAAGGTTCTACAACCTTCTAAACAGAACCACCAGCAGCTGGAGGTCAGTTGTTCAAAAGGTAACTGTGGGGAACATTGTATTACATTGGGAGTGCATAAAGAAAGTCAGGCAAAGGGCATGTGAAGTGTATTTTTAAGGGGTGATGAGGGCTGGGCTGTAGAGGAAAGACTGGGCTGTGAGTATGGATGCTCTCTGTGGTGATGTGGTTTCAGTTCAGTGAGAATAGAGTTTGTCCTCTTGGCACATATCTGACCTACCTACTAAGGAGCCCAGGAGCATGAATAAATGAATGGATGGGTAGATGGATAGAGGGATGCATGGATGGATGGGTGGGTGGATGGATGAATACATATATGTATGTATGAATGGTGGGTAGGTGGATAGATGGAATGGATAAATATATGTATGTATGAATGGTGGGTAGGTGGGTGGATGGATATATGTATGTATGCATGCATGTATGAATGAATGGATTGATGTATGAATGAATAGCTGGTCTGAGTCTTGAAAGACCAACAAAGCAGTTTGGGCCTCACTGACCCAGGAGAATATTCAGGGAACTTGCCTTGTCCTGAGGTCATGGGTTGATAACTTCCTACCCAGGCCTTGGTTTCCCTGTTGGTAGGACGAAAGCAGGTCTGAATAATCCTAAAGTTCTGTTTAGCAGATCAATGCCTGTGTCTCTGATGTCTGTCTTATAGAGTCCTAAAAAGAAGCAGATGAAGTTCTGAGACCCAAGCAGCCAAGAGGGGTACCCCTGGAAAAATCTCACCTGGTAGCCCGCCTGGTCCTTTGAGTTCCATGCCATCTGTTTCTTCCATTACTGTGGCCCCAAGATAGATGTCCCTCCCATCTTGTCTTTCTCTACAATGACCTTGGGCAACAGCATTCACAACAGACATTATAATGGGGCAAGTGATCAGGAGGAGACACGAGGCCAGGCACACTGTGCTTTCATTCATTCATTCATCCTTCTTCTTCTTCTTCTTCTTCTTCTTCTTCTTCTTCTTCTTCTTCTTCTTCTTCTTCTTCTTCTTCTTCTTCTTCTTCTTCTCTTCTTCTTCTTCTTCTTCTTCTTCTTCTTCTTCTTCTTCTTCTTCTTCTTCTTATTATTATTATTATTATTATTATTATTATTATAGACAGGGTATCAAAGCTCAGGTTGACTTGGAACATAGCCCAGGCTGAACTTAAACTTATCATGTCTGTACCCAGGCTGGTCTCAGAACTTTTGATCCCGCTGCCTCAGCCTCCCATGCGCGGAGGCCCTGACAGCCAGGCTGTCCCTCTCCTTTCCTGCACAGTCATTTGTTGAGCAGGTGTATAAACAGAAAACCCTAACTCAGCCCAGTTCAGAAAACACCCATGTACACATCCACCCATCCAGCTTCCAAAGCAACAAGAACTATGGGGCATTCACTGCCTGGTGTTGAGACCTCTGTGTACCTTGACCTGTAAAGCAACGTGTTTCAAAACTCATTGATGAGAGAGTAGCCGGGGTGCCTCTAAGGGGCGGAGAGGACTTTGGGGTGCTTCTGAGTCAGCAGGAAGCGGCACGGAACCTCATGAGTCTGGCTTGACTTGCCCACTCAGGCTTTCAGCCCTTGGCAGGACAGATCGGGTGCGGCCTCAGCTGGGGCTGTCAATGGCTCCTGCTGGCGAAGCAACTTCCGTGGCTTCTTTGTTTTGGCGGCTTCTATTTATGGCAAGTAATATTGATTTTTTTTCTTCATTTGCAGAACAAGATCATCAGATTTCCCTTAAAACTTTTATTTCAGCAAAGTAAGTAACCGTTTTCAGATGCATTTTGATGAGGCCATGTTACAGACAACATGCAGCTATTTTAAAAGCCTGGTGGGAGCTCGGTAGTGCTCTTCTTCGTAAGCACCAATCGCATGTGTGTAACGCAGGTCCTGGCTCCAACTCCTACTCTCAGGCAGCCTTACTCCCTGCGCCCTCCTTCTGCAGCCAAGGGAAGAGGGCAGCATTTTCTCTGGTTTTCCCCTTACCCTCCTCCTGTACCTTTACCTTAACCTGCCATCTACCTCCATCTCCTTCCCTTCCCCAGTCTTCCCACCTCAGTATAGGCAGTCAAGATAATCCCCCAAAGATATGCCCAGCAACAGGTCTCTCAGATGGCCAACTTGACAACCGAAATTAACTGTCACACACACACACACACACACACACACACACACACACACACACACACACACACTTTTCCACAACATAAACCCTTACCTATACATACACACACCACACACTCATCCTTCCTCAGGGCAGGCATGTCAGCCACCATTAAAATGCCTGTTAACTTCCATACAGAGCCTCATGGGACCTGCCTATCATAGGAGGGAGTCTGGGTAACCCTAGTAATCCCTCACTTCTCCATAGCAACCAACCTGACTCCTGTTTGTTGGTTTAAAAGTCCTGAGCTAATATGATCTTTCATCTTAATTCATGCTATGTGTGTGTAGGGGTGGAGAATGTGGTATACACACATGCACATATATACAGAGACACACATATGTTCATACACACAGTGAGAAGCACACACTCACATACAGTCACATACTCAATACGAACACTCACAGATATACATACATACTAACACACAGTCACGTATACACATACAACAACATGCACACATACTCACAGACACATACAGTCATTCACACAGTACTCATATACTCACAATCACACACTCACATATTCAAACACGCACACATACACAAACTGTTGTACACACACATGCACATAGAGCTGATCTGCATGAATTAGCAGAAGGAACTGCATCAGTCCGGTCTTTTACCTGGCGAAGAGATGTCAGACTTTCCTTGAAGAGGTGAGGGGCCACTGGGGTCACCCAGGAGTCACAGTGATGGGGTGACCAGGCTGTGGAAACCAGAGCCAGCAGGCAGGCTCTAGGTTCTGCATTCCTAGGATTAAAGAGACTTCTTTTCCTAGACTCCTGCCCAGCCTCCTACGATCCTGGGTAATGGCCAACCATGAGACATGCTTATCAGCCCCTGACCTTCTTCAGCTGGCTGCTCCCTGGGGCCTAGCGGACCCGCTAGCCTCTGTGTTGCTTTGATTGCAGACATGTTTGGAGAGGTAGGTGGTGACTCCCTGTCGTAGGCAGATGCTGGTGATGGTGACGGTGATGGCTGGTGAGGCTCATTGCTGGCAGCAGCTGTTATAACAGGACCCTGTGTGGTTGGAGGCTGGCTGCCGTCAGGAGCCCAGGCATGATCTCAGAGAGTCCAGCTCTGCCCTCTTTACTGTCCTTGTCTCTGTGATCAGAAAAGGCCATTTAGTCCTGTTGCTGGGGGCACTGAGGGCAGTTAGACTGAGCTGTACTGGGGTGTGTGGCTGTTTCAACTCCACAAATTATAGCAACAATCTGTTCCAGTTTCTGGCTCAAGTTCACGCTTTTACAAGATCAGTTATTGTCCAGGGGCCCCTTAACCGTAGCCTATTACTCTGTGTTTGTAAGCTTTTATTTTGTCTGGGTTCTCAGCAAGAAAGGGATTTGCAGCACAAGCCACATTCATGGTAGGAGAAGGGAGAGCATCACTTCGAACTCCTAGTTCTCTCTTCACTTTCCACTCTTGTTGAGTCTTGGCCTCTGTGGCCAGTTACAGACACATTGGAGCATTAGCAGCCAGCTTCCAAATCAGAGGGAAGGTTTAACGAGCGTGTTAGCATCAGATAAAATGCGGCTGATCAAGCGTGTTACACAAAACACATGTTCCTTCTCCGTGCTAAAGAGGCAAGCCATCAAAGCTCAGAGGTTTAGAGCACTGGCTGCTCTTCCAAAGGATTGGGATCTGGTTCCCAGCACTCCCATGGCAGCTCGTTACTGTGTAATCCCAGTTCCGGGTGATCTGGCACCCTCTTCTGGCCTCCTCGGGCACCAGGCTCATAGGAGGTACACAGACATGTATGCAGGCAAAACACCCGTACACACAGAATAAAAATAAGTCTTTTTTTTTTTAAAGAAGTAAGCCACTGAGCTGCAAGTTTAATATTTAGAAACAGGTAAATGAAGCCTGCTTTTGCTATAGGAACCAGGATCCTTGGCAGCAAGGACTGGCCACCTTCCACCTCTGATATGATTTCTAGTTGTTGTTTGTTTGTGCAATACCTCGCTCTTCCCAGAACCTTTCTTTCCATCCAGTGTACGTGCCTATCATGCCTCTCTCTAGTTCTCTCCATGACAAAATAACAGCAAAAACGCCCACAAACACCAGCGCTGCTGGCTTTCTCACAAATGCACCCCCCTCCCTGACTCTGCCCTGAGCTGTCCTTGATGCGAGGGACACCATGTGGGCTTCCTGCCTGCCTCCCTCAGTCCTTCACCCAGGGTTATGTTGTGGTCAACTGGAACTCTTGGGAAGCCAAGACCTGATATTATTTTTGAGAACCTCTCCTGTTCTGCTCACACCCATTCTGCACGTGGCCTCCCTAACCTCCAGTTCTAGACTTGGGCTCGTGCTATCTAGCATTATAACCTGGATATGGGCTCATATGCCCACCAGTATCTTGTCCCCCTTGTCCCACCTTGCCCACCTTGTCCCCCCTTCTCTACAGCACAGTAATTCACTGGTAGTCATGCGACCCAAATCAGGGCAGAATGAGCTAGAGGAAAAGAAGCAGGACCTGTCACAGTGGAGCTGTGAAGCTGAGCCACCAAGTAGAGAAACACGGTGCCAAGCAACGGATTCCTAAAGATGTGACTTCAATTTCCAGGTCCAGTCTGTGCCTGATGCTGATTACCCCAAATGATTAGTGACTCAATACTCTGTTTTCTTTCCCTCTTAGGAGTAATGAAACTGTTGGTTTCACTGGCTCATGTAACATACTTTCCTGAAGGGCAGAGGGGCCTTGGAGGAGGAAGCTCCTTTGGGGTCCATGAGCATGCCTCAGCAGGCATCTGGAGCCTCCTCCTGCATCATAGAAACCTCGTAAGCACCCATGAAGTTGTGAGTGTGGCTCAGTTGGTAGAGCACTTGCCTAGCATGCATGATACCCTTGATTCAATCCCTGGCTTGACAGAAAGCAAAACAAAGCAAAACCAAACCAACACACACACACACACACACACACACACACACACACACACACACACACACACCACACACACACACACACACCACACAAGAAAATAACCCAAAACTCCACCAAGGGTGAACAAGGGTGAGAAAACTGCATGAAGGGATTGACAGACACAGAATGAACAAGCCATCCATTTGTTATTTATATTTATTATTTTTTATATTAATAAACTTTTTAATTGAGTCTTTGGGAATTTTTCATCATGTACTCCAACCCCACTCATTTCCCAGTCCCTCCATATCCGCCCTCCACCCTTGTAGCCTCCCCCCGCAAAATAAAATGAAAATAATAAGAAAACATGCAAAAATCCCTGACTTTGCTCCTTTATCTTTCCTGTTTCTCCATCACACATCTTTTGTCATAGTGGCCTTGAGGCCATGGTTGTCACACGGTGTGTCATGTGGTGTGTCATGCGGTGTACGCTTTTTATTTGTTGTAATGAGTTGTTGGTCTGGCTCATGGCTTCTGGCTTCTGTCACACCATCAATACTGGACCCTCACTGAAACTCCTCTCGGATATCCTGCTGTTGCCCAAGTCATGGAGTTCAGCTATGGTTCTGCAGGACTGGTCCCTTCACAAGCTTGAGCAGGCTCCTGGGGTAGATGGAGTGGGCCAACTCCAAGCCCTGGATGTGGGCCTGGGTGGTAGCTAAGTGGGTCAGTCTGGGTCTCCATTAGGACCTCCCCCCTCAGGAGAGGGTTAAGGCTAGCTCTCCTTTGCCTATGCCATCAGGGTCAGCTCTCCCGCGGTAAGGGGTAGGGCCAGCTCTCTCACATGGATGGTAAGGGGTAGGGCCAGCTGTCCCGTGTGGTTGGTTAGGGGTAGGGCCGGCTCTTCTGCATGGATGGTAAGGAGTAGGGCCAGCTCTCCCATCGCAGCAGCTAGTGAGGGGGAGAACAGTTTTTCCAGGGCCATTGAGGGTCTTGGAGCCAGCTCTCCCATGCCCACAACACCAGGGTCAGTTCTTTGGAGATGGGGGACAGCTCTCAAGACTCTGGCTACAGTATGGCCATGGGACCCAGACATGGACATCACAGCGGCCTCAGGTAGCAGCTCAGGCCACTCAGATTAGTATGTGATGGCAGTATGGCCCTTGGACATCAACATGACCTCAGGTGGCAGACCAGACTGGGGGCATCTGTATGGCTCGTCACCTCTACACAGACCATGGACATCACAACCTAGCCAGCCAGAAAAGACTTCTGGAAACATCTAATGACACAACACGACCTCTGCTGCTTTAATCTGTGGAGACGCCAGGGGAGAGAATAGGTGTGGAGGCGACCGAGGTGCCTGGAGTTGCAGGGGAGCTGGCTTCCTCCGCAGACAATCATGCTGGAGGACCGCGGGGGTCCTAGTGCTGAAGAGGACAGCATTACAGGAGCTGAGCTGGCTACCACGTCACTCTCGGTGGGGTGGACAGGACCGTGGGAGTGCTGTTCCTTCTGCTCCGTATTCTATTGTCTAAAACGACTCTGAATTATACTCTTCAATTAATTTGAAACCCAGATAATTCTCAGCAGAAAGGACCTCATAACCAGCTGTCCATAAAGTTGGGAAAAGCTCTGGCCTCGACTGGAACCATCCCAGTGAGTTCTCATCTCAGAAGTCACCGACAATATGGTATTTTATTTTTATTTAATTTTAGAAAATGCATTATGTGTATGTGTTCTCGCACATGGCTGTGGTACCCTCAGAAGCCAGTGTATCTCTGGAACTAGAGTTATAGCCAGTTGTGACCTGTGAGACTTGGGTGCTGGGAACTGATCTCTCATCTGATACAGCGGAAAGCACTTGTAACCACTGAACCGTGTCTCCAGCCCCAATATGGTGCTTTTTATTTGTTCATTTTTAGTGACATTCCTCAAAATCCAACTCATGGGCTGATGAGGAGGCTCAGTGGGTAGAAGTGCTTGCTGCCAAGTCACATGACCTGAGTTCAGTTCGCAGAACCAACATGATGAAAGGCCAGAACAGACTCAGAAAGTTGCCCTCTGACCTCACATGCACATCGTGGCATTTGTGCCCCCAATAAAAATTTAATATAATAAAAAAGTTAAAAGCCCAACTCATTCTTGACTGTTAAAAGTCACCTCTGTGGCACACCTTTAATCCCAGCACAAAGGAGACAGAAGCAGGCAGATCTCTGTGAATTTGAGGCCAGCCTAGTCTACAGAGTGAGTTCCAGAACAGCCAGGGCTACACAGAGAGACCCTGTCTTGAAAAAAAAAAAAACCTTTCCCATGCACATCTCTGGGCTGTTAATGTCATGGGCTGTCTCTGTACGTCCAGTAGGTGCTCAATAAATATTTGTTAAATGAGTGAATTGGGAGTTGGATTAGATGAGTGAGAAGTGGGTTATCCTGGTAATTTATCCTTTCTCCTTTATCGATTTTGTGGGGGGCTAGACATTGGGCATTGAGGGTATTTTTCCTTCCTTCTCTTCCTCCCTCTTTCCTTCTTATTTTCTGCTGAGGCCCAACCCTTGTTTGGGTTTTTGAGGTAGCCCTGTGTAGCCCTGGATGGCCTGGAACTCACTATGTAGATTAGGCTAGACTAAAAATTACAGCCATCCACCTGCCTCTGCCTCTTGAATGCTGGGAGTAAAGGCACGAGCCACCATACCTGACCTACTCCTTGATTTTTTTTTAAGACAGGGTCTCACTTTGTAACCCAGGCTGGCTTTGAACTTATGATCCTCCTGCTTCAGCCTTCAGCATGTGCCGCCATGGAGACATAGCCTTTCCCTTGTCCCCATTCTGCCTTGAGAACTTGTTGGCTGGGACAGGCTGTGTTGGCTGGGGCAGATTTCCTGTTTAGATGTGTGAAGAGATACATGAAGGAAAGAAAATATAAAATAAACAGTCTAGACTTTTGGAGCCTTCCAAACTTTCACTAACCAAAACCATCTCCAGTTCAGAGGAGAGGGAGCCCATACTTTCCCTTCCATTTTTCTGTAATCTTAAACGGCTCTAAGAATTCCTGTCTCACCCAATTTCGTTTCCAGAATTGCTAACAAATGGCAGCTCAGATGCCAGCTGCCTTGAAAGGGCTGTAGCCCCTGTGACCCCGTGGCACATGCTTGTGGAGAGTCTTCTAGCTGTTCCAGTGGGGACACTGGGATGAAATCACACCTTGGAAAACTCAAGACTCGCTGAGAAGCAGGTGCAGGATCAACAGCCTGGATCTGGTTCTCAGGCTCCTGGGTCCCCTGTATTCAAGCATGTCCTTCCACCAGGACTGTGACTAGTGACCAGAACCTTAGGCTGGCTGCTGGCACCTCCTCAGTGATGTGGGGGTCCCCTCTGTGTGTTGCTTGTATTGGTTAATGAATAAAGAAACTGCCTTGGCATGATAGGGCAGGACTTAGGTAGGCGGAGAAGACAGAACTGAATTCTGGGAGGAAGAAAGCTGAGTGAGAGAGCCACCATGGAGACGCCATGGATCCACCGGAGACAGACATTGGGAATTTTACCCCATAGGCCACTGCCATGTGGCGATACACAGATTAATAGAAATGGGTTAAATTAAGATGTAAGAATTAGCCAATAAGAAACTGGAGCTAATGGGCCAAGCAGTGATTTAATTAATACAGTTTCTGTGTGGTTATTTCGGGTGTAAGCTAGCTGGGTGGCCGGGAACCCACAAGCGGTCCTTCCTGTTACACCACTGCCTTGGTGAGGCAGGCAGATCTCCCACCAGAATACGTCCCCTAACCAGCAAAGGATGGGGGCTTGTAGCAAAAGGCTCCAACCCTGCGTGCCCAGTGCTCACTGTGTGGGGGTTCCCTGCCTCCCTCTTGCCTCACTTTCCCCACTGTCTCTAGTAATCAGCTTCCAAATGACCTCATCTCATCACACCCTTGTCCTGGGTCAGATCCCCTGCCTTGTCTCTCCCTCTCAGGAGTGGGGGAATTTAACAGATTTAAGTATGGAAATGCTGCTGAAATGGCTTCAGACTGAGCTGGATCCAGAGACTCCACTTGCACCAGGCTCAGATCAGCAGGGCATGTATCTAGTCTTTTCTGTTGTCTCCTGCCAAGGCTCATAGAACATTTCAGAAGAAGAGGTGAAAAGGCAGTAAGAGCCAGAGCCGGGAGGGGAGTGTGAAATGCCCACTGCCAGGCATGACATGGGGATTACCTGCACAAGAAGGGACTCATTATCTCTGAGGATAATGGTTGATGGGTGAGGGGTAACATTTTCTTCAGTGGCAAATGGTGTGGCCACTAATGAAACTCATTGGGACATACACCACACACACACACACACACACACACACACACACACACACACACACACACACGCACACGCACGCACGCATGCACGCATGCATACACGAGCACACACACACACATGCATATACACATACACGTGCACACTATGAAAGTTGGGAAGAGGAAGGGAATCTGTGAGAATGGACAGGAACTAGAGGGCAACCAGGTGAACATGCAAGAAGCACATTACTCACGTGTGTGAAAATACCAGAATGAGCCCATTAATACTGGTGATTAATACATGCTAATAAAAGCACTTTAGGAAAGGAAGAAAACCAATTTCCCCCCATTGGACCAGTTCAGGTCAGGTGACAGTCATCGACTCGATCATGACAACCAGGAGCATAAGGATCAGGCCAAATGCACCTTCATGCACCTCCTGTCTCATGACTGAGTGGGAAGAACCCCACGGACTACCATGTCCACCGAGATGTTGCCAACGTTGGCCACATAATAGGGAACCTAGGACAGTAAAGGATAAGACTCTCAGGAGACCAAGGCAGCTGGAGAGAGGCTGGGGTGGGGTCAAAGAGGTCACAGAGTACTCCCACCTGGACTGCCATCCCCTCCCAACATGGCTTTGTGGCTCCACTTTCATTTTCCTACATCAGAGATTGTGACATTTAAAAAGATGATTTTTTTTGAAGGCAAAAAGCAACTGAGACCCCTGTTGGGATGAGCAGGGCACCTGTCCCAGCCTCCTCACTGAGGACCAAGAAGGGCAGCAAAGCCCGGTGGACACAGGCTGCTTTCTCATTTCGGGGCCTCTTCCCACACTTGACGTCTCCTATGATTTATGAAAAACAGATTAAAGTTCAAGTATCAGTGGGATTGCATCCTGCTGTGAGTGACCCAGGCTCAGAAAGTGAGCTGGAGTAGAGTGTGGGAGTTTACTCTTTGTCCAGTGATTGGCTGGGCTGAGCAGTCGCGTGCTGAGAAGGAGGCATCCATCCATTTCTTCATGATGGTTCCCCTGACATGGGTGGCTTCTATCTTTTGGGTTCCTTATGGTACAAAATAGTAACCTCAGCTCCAGTCATTACACCTGGGCCCCAGCCAGCAGGAATTAGGAAGAGAAGAAGTCAAATGGTGTAATGGAATAGGGGCAATAGTTTTTTTTTTTTTTTTTTTTTAAAGTAAATTCCACCATGACTCCAGTTACAAACTGTTGTTGGTTGTTTTACTCTTTTGGGTTTTTTGAGGGATCAACACTCAGCTCCCAAATAAATCACACACAGAGTCTTATTTTTTTTTTTTTTAATGGATGCCCGGCCTTAGCTTGGCTTGTTTCTAGCCAGCTTTTCTTATCTTAAATTATCCCATCTATCTTTTGCCTCTGGGCTTTTCTCTTTCTCTGTTTCTGTAGACCTTACTTACTTCTTTCTCTGTGGCTGGCTGTGTAACTGGGCGGCTGGCCCCTGATGTCCTCCTCTCCTTGTTCTATTTTGCTCCTCCTATTTATTCTCTCTGCCTGCCAGCCCCGCCTGTCCTTGCTCCTGCCTCGCTATTGGCCGTTCAGCTCTTTATTAGACCATCAGGTGTTTTAGACAGGCACAGTAACACAGCTTCACAGAGTTTAACAAATGCAACATAAACAAATGCAACACAAGCCGGGCGGTGGTGGCGCACGCCTTTAATCCCAGCACTCGGGAGACAGAGGCAGGTGGATCTCTGTGAGCTTGAGGCCAGCCTGGTCTACAAGAGTTAGTTCCAGGACAGGCCCAAAGCTACAGAGAAACCCTGTCTCAAAAAACCAAAACCAAAACAAAAGAAAACAAAACAAAAATAGAAAAAAAACAAATGCAACACATCTTTGCATCATTAAAACAAATGTTCCACAGCATAAACAAATGTAACACACCTTAAAATAATATTCTACAAAACAAACCATACTTGTTCTGCTGCATTCACTGTTTTAAGACTTGATTAACACAACACATGGTAACGATAATTACAATATCAAACGTTAGTAACTACCATCACTCATACGCAGATTGTGCTTTCAATGTGAAATGCCCCTTGCTGGTCTGGAACCTCCAGGGGGTGGGGCCTTGCTGGAGAAAGTGTCAATGGGGTTGGCCCTTGAAGTTGCACGGTCTCTGCTTCAGGCTGGCAGATGTGCTGTGACTAACCTCCTGCCTGTGCCACCGTGCCTTCCCAACCATGACGGAATCTATCACCTCAAACTGAGCAGAACAAACCATTCCTTAAACTGTTTACTGTTGTCATAGCAATGAGAAAAATGGTCACCACCCAGGTATAATTGTGTTTCCCACTCAGCCTCATAATGACCTCACAGAGGCTAAACAACCTCCCTAGATGTCCACATTCAGTCCCTTAAACCTGTGACTGTGCTCCTACACTGCAGTGGGGCCTGGACTAAGGCTCTTGGTTGGAGAGGTCATCCCTGATTATCCTGGTGGGCTTGCTGCAATACCAAGAGTCCTTATGTGAGGGAGGTGGGAGGTCAGAGGTCAGGCAAGACTTTGGGCCTATGACTTTGAAGGTGGGGGAGGTGGAGTCAAGAAGCATGTGAGCCTCTGGAACCTGGAGAAGAGGGGCTGGGCCCTCCAGGAGGAGAGCTGTTTGGACCATTTGAAGTTCTCCAGGGCTGTGACAATGAGCATGTGTTGTTTGCCTGTTACAGCAGCCTTAGAACAGCGTAGAAACTGTTAACTTTCTATTAGCGAGGGAGGAAACCGAGGCACAGAGAGGACAAGTAACTTGCCTAAGGTCATACAACTTTCGTGTCACATGAGCAGTCCTGGTCAGGACCCAGGTGAGCTTGCTCAGAAATGCAGCCTCTCAACCGACCTTGCTGTATGGAAGGTGTATGCGGCCCATAGGAGTCACTCCAATTTTGTACTTAGATTTAGGGGTCCAGTCTTTCAACAGTTTTATTTCATAGTTTTGGAAAATTTCAAACACACATGAATGCAAAAAGACCAAGGTAATGAAAGCCAGGCTGGGATCACACAGCCCATCTCACACCCAAACTTCTACCACAACCAGCTCTTGTTGGGTCTGCCCTGTCCTTGCATCCATCTGGGGGAAACCAAACATCACATTTATCTGTGGCTACCTGTAAAAGGTAAGGCGTCTTATGTTCCCAAAGCTAGATGCCGACAAGCTTGGTGTTGGGTTTATAGTGAAAGCCCGTGAGAAGCTCTGTGGGCACATGGTCTCAACCCTAGCACTCTGTCCCAGGCTTTGATGACCCTTGACTGCTCTAAAATGCCATTCATAAACAACACACGTTGCATCTGTAGCCCTCAGAATGAAATGGTTGGCTGACCAGGCCACCCCAGTTTCCCAACCTCAATGCCTATAGTATGAGGAGCGCGGAGCAGGCTGTGTCCTGCCGCCTGGTTCGCAGCTGCCCGGTGCAGGGCCCCTTGTTCTGTTCCGCTCGGCTAGCTTACATCCGAAATAATGACACAGAAATTGTATTAATTAAATTACTGCCTGGCCTATTAGTTCTAGCCTCTTATTGGCTAACTCTCACATCTTGATCCAACCCATTTTTAATAATCTGTATGTCACCACAAGGTTGTGGCTTACCGGGAAAGATTCAGCGTGTTTGACTTGGCAGCTTCATGGCGGCTCTCTCTCTCTCTCTCTCTCTCTCTCTCTCTTCTTTCCAGAATTCTGTTCTCTTTTCCCTGCCTATCTAAGTCCTGCCCTATCAAAAAGCCAAGGCAGTTTCTTTATTTAACCAATGAAAGCAACACAAATACAGAAGGACCTCCTACACCATTTCCCCTTTTTCTGTTTAAACAAAAAAGAAAGGATTTCATTTTAACATAGTAAAATTACATATAACAAAACAGTTATCAAGCAAGAATTATAGTTACAATATTTATATCTTTTATCATAACAAAGGAAAACTATAACTATCCATTCTTCAACTCCATCAAAGATTCCAGAAGGATATAATATTACCTAAGTAAATGAGAAGTAAGCAACTTCCAAAAACTCTAGAAATGACAGAGACATCTTGCTGCCTAGACAGTCACCCGAAGTTCCTCTGTACCATTGGGGCATCCATCTTCAGCCTACAGGCCCATAGTATCCAGCAGACTTTTTCTTAAAGTAGAAAATTTTAAAGACAGTTTAGTCATTTTCTTCTGTATCCTGCAGAATGTCTCACAGACTCTTTCATGAATCAAGAACCCTGAAGGATCATTTCACCTTTAGGCAAGTTCAGCAGTCCTCTCTCTGCAGGTTCTTTGTGTTCAATTTATGCAACAGTCCAGGCAAGAGCACTTTCTTGCCCAAATGGCTAACAAACTCCATAAGGAGCCTCTTCGATGCCTATCTTCCTCTTGAAGTAGCTTGGTGCTGCCAGGAGCAGATGTGTCTCATTGTCATGAAAAGCTCTAAGTTATTAAAACATTTAAAATGCCATAGTCTGTAGTCTTTGAGAGATATGAAGAATGTCTAACTGAAATATACCTCTAATATCTAGAAAATCTAACTAACATAACTACAAGCTTGACTATTATTGATGATTATCCATTAACAACCTATATTTTCTAATCATACATTACATTTTTAAATGAACTACACAATCACAATACCTTAAACAAGAGCAGAAATACATATACATATAACAAAGTTGACCTTAAATTTATATCAATAAAGCAAAATCCATACCAATGCAAATTATTCATATCTATATCATAGCCCCCTTTAAATGTAAAAGAACATTTATAAACAATATTTGGGAATATGGGCGCAGTTATTTCTCCCCAAACTGCTTCATGCTGAATGGGGGTGCTGTTAGTCGGGTCTTTCATGGTGTATCCTGTGTACTAGGTTCATCTCAGTTACCAGTTAAGTGAAATAATTTTCTGAAGGTGTTCACGGTGACCTTTCAGGAGGCTGTGGTCTATCATACCATATTGGTCTAGAAGGAATCCACAGGGTCTCATCCTCTGTGAAAACAAAAGAAGACCTCTTTTCCAAAGCATCATATCCTTAGACCCAAATTCTGAAGTCATAATACTTTTAGAACATACGTGTTGGTTTAGCTTAGCAGAGCACACAATGAAATGTCTCTCTGCAGTTAGCTCCTTCACAGTCGAACAATTTAAAGAAAACACAATAAACATAATCCAGACATTCTGTGAATTTTCCATTTTTACGTGGCTTATTATTATTTTTTAATCTATGACTATCTGTACTCTGTCTCTTTAAAGACTTTACGCTTTTTATTAAAGCATCTCTCTATACTCTTTATTTCTTTTCTCTTTTAAGCCTACTATGTACCTTTATTCAACAGTGTGACCCTATTATGTCTTTTATGTCTGAATCTGTCCTATTGTGAATCTGTAATTCTTTACTATCCAGGAGCAGTTTTAAAAATGCTAAGCACTTCTTAAAAACTTAAGTTGCGCCATGTAGTGGTAATACAGTACCACCTGTTTCCTGCCCAGTCTAAACCTTAACTGTGCTGTTATTATGATAATTACAATAGTTCCTGCCTGAGATCAGCACAGTTCAGCAGGGCAGGGCTGCTCCTGTTTCAGAGCCATTTGGTGCCCCTGAGCTATGCACAGTTCCAGGCAGGCAGCAGTCCACATTGCCATCAAGTAAGCTGTAGCACTTTAGTCAGAAACCCTGTTCAAATGCTCTGTCTGCAGCAGGAGCCAGAGATAGCGCTGGCAGCATAGCCCAGAAAGCTGGCATTTTAAAACCACCGTGACTTTTTTACTGTTATGGCTGCTGAATAAGGAAATTCTCTCTTAAAGGAGCTATGGCACTCCGCCAGCTGTGCTAAACTCTATATTTGTGTCTAGAATTCCTTTTTAAGCCCTCTCAGGTTTTATGTGGAGTCAGTTAACCACATTGGGCAGCCAATTTGTAGGATGAGGAACGTGGAGCAGGCTGTGTCCCACCGCCTGGTTCCCAGCCACCCGGCACAGGGCCCTTTGTTCCGTCCCACTCAGCTAGCTAGTATTAATTAAATTAATTAAATTACTGCCTGGCCCATTAGTTCTAGCCTCTTATTGGCTAACTCTCACATCTTGATTCAACCCATTTTTAATAATCTGTATGTCACCACAAGGTCGTGGCTTACCAGGAAAGATTCAGTGTGTCTGACTTGGCAGCTTCATGGTGGCACTCTCTGTCTCTGTCTCTCTCTTCTTCCCAGAATTCTGTTCTCTTTTCCCTGCCTATCTAAGTCCTGCCCTATCAAAAGGCCAAGGCAGTTTCTTTATTTAACCAATGAAAGCAACAAAAATGCAGAAGGACCTCCTACACCAAATGCCCATCCTCTCATGTTTCTGCTCAGTGTGCTGCCATCTGCCACTCTTGCTCTGACTGAGAGTAGTGAGTGGTCACCATGCCACAGCTGCCACGCTGCAATCTGGACACTGTGCTGTCCTGAAATTCCCTCCATCAAGTTAGTCCACTGCTTTTGAGCTCAGCCTCACTCACATTTCCAGGAAGCTATGCATGGCTCTAGCCCAGTTCCTGATGGCATCCTTCTTCCCCTATGAAGCCTTGTGAGCCAGTCAGAACCCTGGTCTTCCACACTCCCACCAGAAGTTTTCTCCGAGTTTAGGTTCTTGTACCCCTGGGTTTCTCCAGCTCACATTCCTCCATAAACCAGTCCCAGAGGCTGTTGGAGGGAGGCTGCTAGTTAGTTCCTGGCTGCTTAGCCCCAAAATAAGCACACAGAAACCATATTAATTAAATCACTGCTTGGTCCATTAGCTCTAGCTTCTTATTGACTAACTCTTACATATTAATTTAACCCTTCTCCTTTAATCTGTGTATCGCCATGTGGATGTGGCTTACCAGGTAAAGTTCCCAGCGTCTGTCTCTGGCAGTGGCTCCATGGCTTCTCTCTGACTCCGCCCTTCTTTCTCCCAGAATTCAGAGAATTCATAGCATTCTCTCTGCCTAGCTCTGCTCTGCCCCACCCTGCTCGCTATAGGCTCAAAGTAGGTCTTTATTCATTAACAGTAATCACAGCATACAGAGGGAAATCCCACATCAAAAGGCTATAAACAAGATGGCTTGTTTACCATAGCAATGACCCCATGACCCCACGTCAGCACCAACTTAGTTCCTTTTCCTGGTGCTGACAGAAAAACACGGGCAGAAACGACTCAGGGAAACAAGGCTTTATTTTATTTTAGGATTAAGAAGAGGCACAGTCTATCGCTATGGAAAGGCATGGAGCATGGCATGACCGGTCACATTCAGGAGGCAGAGAAAGGGGTTTCCTTCCTCAGGTAAACCTTTCAGGAGACACACCTTTGATTGTGTCTGCCTGTGACTCCTGAGTCAGTCAAGTTGATGAGAGAAAGTTAACATCCAGTCAGAGAAAATGGATGAACACAGACCGTCTTGACACATTGGCCCAGGAGAAAGCCCTCTGACCCCTGGATTGTGCATACAGGAGTGAGAAGTGTGTGGAGAGAGAGGACAAGGAGACCAGGGCAGGGCAGGATGTGGCCAGTGTGTGGCTGTAGGGAGATGTCCTTACGGGCTTTCAAAGCAGCAAGGACAGGGTGCCGTGAGGGCAGCAGGGAGTCAGTCATGGCAAGGGGAAGGTGGAACTGGAGACTCGGTGTCTGGAAGGTCCTGGTGGGAGGACTTAGTTCTGTTTAGAGACATAATGGGCTCCATCTCTCATCTTCAACTTGCTGCTGGGACGGGGCGGCCTCTCTTTCTGGAAACATCCCACAGGAGCAAAGCCCTCAGCATATTTAACTTCACCTCAACTGTGGACGTCTTTTTGACGATCCCACCCTTTGCATCTCTCTCCTGCTCTTTGGCCTTCCTCTTGGCCTGTCCTTATGAACTCCTTGCCCCTCTGACACCACATTCCCAAGCCATACAATTTCCTGTGCACTTCTGAGGTGATTAAGAACAAGCCCAGGGGCAGCCGCCATCCTGTGTCAATGCCCACAGAGAAGGAACAGGAGGGACAAAGGAAATAATTACAAGCCCTCCGATAGAATCAGCCAGCATGGGGAAATAACAAAGGCAGGCAGTTTCTAGCCTTCCATTGGATGCCCGGATCAATGCGACTTTGAAACGAGGGGCAGTGGCGGATGACGAACAAAGGCCCATAGGGTCTGCCCAGTGCTGGGAGTCAGGAGAACTCTGCGTTCATGGGAATTCACTAATTCTGCACTTATTGAGCACTTGCTGTGTACCTGACATGGCTCACAGTACCTCACGGGTTGCCACCTCATGGTGTCCTCCACAGCCATGCAGAGGGGTCACAATGTTTCTGAGTCCGCAGACAAGGGACCCGCAGGTGTGGGCAGAACCGAATGTAGCTCCTGAGCAGCACGGGATCCTGAGCTCTGCCAGCTGAACACTCGGTTAACGGAGCTCATCTGCTCCACCTGGGCAGCTGGATGACAGGCCCCCTGTGCCATCCTTGCTCCCTCCGAAAGCTATCGAGCACACCTCAGTAAGGAGTCTTTCTGTGTCCCACCAGCCAGCTCCCAAATAATGACACAGAGACCTATTAACTTTGAAAGTTCAGCCTATAGCTTAGGCTTGTTCTTAACTAGCTCTTTTAACTTAAACTAATCCATTTATATTAATCTATATTCTGTCATGTGGTATTACCTGTGTATTCTCTATGTGTCTCCAGGTTTTTCTCTTGTGCCTAGGTTCCCCCTTCTCTTCCTTTCTCTCCCTGGAAGTCCCGCCTTTACCTCATGCCTAGCTATTGGCTGTTCAGCTTTTTATTACACCAATCACAGCACTACATCTCACACAGTGTACAGATATCCCACAGCATACCTCAGGTTCAAATCTCCTTCTCTCTGAGTGCCTGCACATAAGTGACCAATGCACATGCATGTTTGTATGTGTGCACACATGTCGGCACACATGAGCAGGGACATACTGTTAGGCACTGGACATATCCCTGTTGTACTATCCCTGATCTGTGTGTCCTGCAGGCACAGCTCCATGTGGGGGTCTGGGGTGACTTAGAGGTGAACCTCCTTGCCTCAGGGGTCCTCATCTAGGGCAGACGGAGGGAGGGGCCTAACACCAGGCTGACTGAGTAACCTCGACCTGGTGTGTGTGCCCCCTTTCCATGTCTTATCTTCCTTCTCTGGAAATGGCGGGGGAGGGGGATCGTCTACTTTTCCCATGAGGCTGCTGAGATCAGCTTTGCTCTAGTGTTTAGGACCCTGCCAGGGCCAAGTCAGTGCCACAGTGCACCAGCAGATGTTTCTCTCTCTCTCTCTCTCTCTCTCTCTCTCTCTCTCTCTCTCTCTCTCTCTCTCTCTCTGTGTTTGTTGGTGTGTGTACACATGTTTGACTGTATGTCAGTGCACATGCATTTGTGTGTGTGCAAGCTCACATGTGCACACATGTACACGTAGAGACCAGAGACAAACTCAGATGTTGTCCTCAGAAAGGCTGTCCACTTGGCTGTTTTGAGACAGGTAGCCTGGAGCTCACCAGATAGGCTGGGCTACTGCACACCTCAAAATGAAACAAGCCTAAAGCTTCACTGCCACAACCCTACTTCACCCACCACACATTTCCTTTTGTTTCTGCTCTGCCTGCTGCCATCTCTCACCCCAACTCTGGGTTACAAGTGTGGACCACCCACTTTTTTGTTTTTGTTCTTATCTTTTCACGGGTTTTGGGACTTGAACTCAGGTCCTCACACTCTCAAGGCAAGCACTTTACCGGTTGAGCTAATTCCGCAGTCCCAGCTGCTGTTATTCTTGTTGCTATTATATGATTAGATTCATTATGGAAGGTTATGGCCAGTATGGTCCTCTGATCCTGCTGGACCTTTGCAGCTTCTCCTTCTAACCTGTCCCCTCAGCAGGTAACTCCTGGGACCCTGCCTTAGCCTGCGGGCTCTCCTCATTCTTTCAAAGATGGCTCCTTCACCCAGAACCCTGTCTTGTCTTGCCCCAGGCAGAAGCCATCAACCTCTAACTTAAACATATGCATATTCTTCCGCCAAAGCAGTCCTATTTTAGAAAGTGTCCCATAGAAACCAAGGCTCATATATATGCGCATACATATGCATACATATGCTGTGGAAAATAAATATTCAAAGGTATTTATTCCAATGCTGATCATGGTTGATTATAGTTGATCATAGAACCTGAAAATATTTCAGAGCTCTGCACCAGCATCGGCAATGTCATTAGCACAGAGTGTATTTGTGCTGCTGTGCCACTAGGCAATGCCGTCTTTAGGGACCACCCTGTCGCATGTGCACGCCATTGAATGACATAAGAACGCACTGGGTCAGTGAGATGAGGTTGAGCTGCCAATTCTGTTTATCTTGACTGACATTGTTGTCATAATGAATTTTAGTAACAGATAATACATAAACCATCTACATGTATGTGAACATGAATATGTACACAGATCAACACACGCAGACATACAGTTAAATATTCAGGAAATGGAGAACCTCAAGACCCTGGAGACTGACTTCCATCAGCTCTGAGGGGGTTTCTGGAAAAGAGGAATAGAATCAGGAATCACCCAGCATGAACATGAGTGCATGTGTGGGTTCATGCATGTGTGTGCATGTGTGTGTGTCCATGCAAGTGTGTTCAGTGTGTGGTATGCATGTATATGTGTGTGGTGTGCTTGTGTGTGTGTTCATGCATATGTGTGTGTGGTATACATGTGTGTGTTCATGCACGTGTGCACAGTGTGTGTTCATGCATGTGTGGTGTATGTGTTCATGCATGTGTGTATGATGTACATGTGTATGTGTTCATACATGTGTGTGGTGTGTGTTCAAGCATGTATGTGTGTGTTCATACATATGTGTGCAGTATATGATGTGCATGTGTGTGTGTACAGTGTGAATGTGTGCAAGAGTACGGAATATGAGTGTGGTGTGCATGTGTGTAGGTGGCATGTGTGTGCACACATATGTGTAGCCTTCAGACACAGAGAGGCTGGCTCACTTGGGATG
This sequence comes from Ondatra zibethicus, assembly GCA_004026605.1. NCBI lineage: Eukaryota > Metazoa > Chordata > Mammalia > Rodentia > Cricetidae > Ondatra > Ondatra zibethicus. The sequence continues at coordinate 43,019 of PVIU01000459.1, forward strand.
AAGATTCTGTCCCTCTTCACCTGAGCAAGGAGTAGGAAGCCCCAGGAAGCCTTTGTGTCCAAGGTTTCTCACCTCATCCTGGGCAGGGTGGAGAACCAACCAGGGAAAGGCAAGGGCAAGAGGAGCTCAGGTGAGCAGGCAGACATCAGCCGGCCTCAGCCGCTGGAACTATAACAGCCATGTGTGGGCAGTAGGGGTAGCAGGGCGTTGCCTCTTGAGAGGTGCAATGATGGATCCGGGTGCTGTCTGCAGTCAGTGGGATAGAGCTGGTGTCGCTGGATGACAGTGCACCGGCGCACGGGAGCGGTCTACAGGAGGCAGTCTCGCATTCGGCTCTAGTTTGGGATGGGCTACCAACTGCTTCTGGCAGTCAGCAAACCTCACTTGCAATGAATTGACGTTCTCTGAAGAAGGCACGACTATACTGGAGATTTTGCAGACCGTTTGACCTTGGCTAAATAAAACATCAGATTGTGGAGAGATGGAATTTGCTGACCGAGAGCTAAAGTTATCTTTAGCTGTCTTAAGCCACAAGCTAAAACAAATCATTCCTCCATTAAATATTTCATCCTTAAAACATTACTATTTTGGCTCATGGCTTCAGAGAATTCAGTCAGGGGTCACTTGGCTCCACAGGCCTGGGGGAACCATGGTGCTGGGCGTGTGCAGCAGAGGGCACCTTCACTCACAGGAAGCAGAGTGCAAGGGCCAAGGAGCAGATGATCCTGAGGATCCACCATAGGGAGCTACTTCACCAGCTAGGCCCTACCTCCTCACATTTCTGGAATCTTCCCAATTGGCTGCTCTACCAACTCGACATGTGAGTCTGTGGGGGAATGTTCCCAGCAGCCACTGCTGCCGCCCTCTGCATCCAACCTGGTCTCCTTGTGACTAGAACTGAAAACCCTGGGATATGCCTTTGAGCCCGAGGCATCTCCAGCCTCAGCAGCCCTAAGGCCACGGGGAGAGAAGACAACCTTTCAATCCTGTAAAAGATGGCTTCCTGGATTACAGGAGCTGTCTGCCTGATGTCCCATGGTTGGCAGCAAGGGGACAGAGACACAGCTCCACATTGTCATTGTCGGCTGCCTGAAGTACTTCCCTAGACTTTTAGGGACCTCAGTTCAGGCCAGACTAAGCTTCGTAGCTTCTGCGCAGAAGAGAATTAGGGACTCACCGGCATAGTGAAGTATAGCTGGAGATTTTATCAGAGGCATTTAACATGGTCTTACGTGTGGGGATTAGGAGAAGGAAGAGGTGTTTAGAAGAGAGGAAGACATACACACGAGGGAGGATGTCCTCCCCAAGAGGAGAAGGGGAAGTAAGAGCTGCCCCAGGTGGGAATGGGCTTTTCCAAAAGAGAGAGGTTCTCAAGTTACATCTCAAAAGTTGCTAGGAAAACTGTCCCACCTCCTCTCTCTCTGCAAATGGGGTTTCTAGAGACCCCTGGAAGTTTGCAGGTGCACAGTGGGAAGGGAGAAAGTCCCCAAAGTCATTGGTCACTGTGGTGCTGGAATGCCTGCTTTGCTGCTGGTGAAGACTTCAACAGGATTCCAGAGTGAGGGTCTCTCTCGCTCTCTCTCTTCTCACGTCCTGCCCCCCAGTTTCTCCTGCCTTGTTATGCCGCCTCCCCTCCAATGTATTGGCAAACACCTTGACTTATCCATAACTTTCTCTTACCTGTGGCTATAAAGCTGCCATGGCAATCAGGTTCAGTTGGGTCAGTGTTCTAGCCCAGGGCTGCTCCTCTGTAGCTTAAAACAATCTCCTTATTTCTTCAAAGCAGAATTGCTGTGTTATATAATCAACCCCAGTGGAAGCCCCACTTTACGTGGAACCAGTGACGGCCCAGTTTAGACAGCTCCTCCTTTTCCTGGGGTGTCGGTGACTTTTGAATTGCTGCATCCAAGAAGCCTGGTGGAGAAACTTGGGGGAGGAAAGAGTCTCTGCCTCACGATCTCGGAGAATCTTGGTCTATCGCAGCAGTAAGGCGCAGGGTGGGGCGGTGGCAGGGAGAGCAGCCCTGAGTAAGGCAGCAGTGGTGTGGTGTGGGGGCCACTCATGTGACAGGGAACCAAGAAGCAGACAGGGGTGGTGACTGTGGCTGCAGAGACGTGGGGGACGCACTCCTGTTGGCCTCAGACACTGTCTGATGGCAGGTCTTTGCTTTCGAGTTGGTGGAAGCTAGTGGTCTACTAAGCTAATAGATTCCAAAAGTTTTTATCTGTTAGTCATCAGCTGTCAGTTCACACACAGAGGTGGGCAAGGAATGCCTGTTATGGAGGGGGAGGACTAGCCCAAGGAAAGGTAATTAGCTTCTGAACCTGCCGTGTTCCAACCTCTCCATGTCACCCCAGGGCTAATCAGTCACTCAGTCTCTGCAGGGACAGCTGCCTCTCAGGGATCCTCGACAGCATGGTCAAGAGGGATTCCAACTTGTTTTGCTCAAAACTTTGCTAGCAGTGACATCAGCAATCACGCATCTTGTGGCATTTGGGGTACCCACCCAACACACTGGTCACCAGTCATGGGTAGGAAGTTGATTTGCTCTTCAAGGGGGGCACCTGTGCCTGAGCATTTGCACGTGGGCAGAGGCTGCAAATTCCTGCGCCTCTATTATTTTTCCTATTTTTCTGTTATAGTTTGGACATCAAATTAAAAAACAAAACCAAACGAATCAAGTATGGGGCCAGATGAATTAGAGGGCTGGAATTCGGATCCCTGCACCCATATTGGGTGGCTCACAAAGGTAACTACATCTCCAGAAGATCTGATGTCCCCTGCTGGCAGGCAGACACACACAGAATAATAAATCTTAAGTATATAGATTATTCTATCTATGACTTTCATTTTAAATTTTGACTAAAGCGAAAAATGAATTTTTGAAATTGTTTCTAAAATGAGGCTCAGGGGTTGTTGGCTGAGAATGCTGTCCTAAGATGCAGTCCTTGGAGTGGCAGCTCTGTCCCCAGGGAGCCCGAGACCCCATTCGAAGGAGCTTTTCGAGTGCTTTTGCTGAATCGAGTCAGGTTTTCATAGAAAAGCGCCTTGATTTTCTTCTTATCTGGCAATTCCTCCTTTGCCAAGACTCCTCTTACGGCCACTGCTGGAGGCTGGTGTAAATTTTATCCTTACATCCTCAGGTTGTCGAAACACCCCTGGAATTGTCCCCATCAAGTGTGGTGGCCTGGCTCCACTTTGTTACAGATGCTGCTGAGGCTGCTGCCAAATTTAGGCCATCGTCAGTGGGCAAATAATTTGTCCCTCCATAGGAGACAGAGCAACAGCAACACGAAAGAGCAGGGCAGGGGAGCTTAGTCGTGCAGATGACAGTAGCACAGAGGACAGAGGAGAGCTGCATTCACAATCTGCAGAGCCTGGAGCTTGGAAACAGCTATGGAAACCCTGGCCAGAGCAGCAAGTGCTCAGCATAGCCACAGAGGCTCCAGACAGGAGCAAATAGCAGGGGTTTCCAGGACACCGGGAGGCAGGAAATTAGCCAGAGGCTGACTGGTCCTTAGCGGGACACAAATGTGGGTCATTCCACGTGGAATCCAGGCCCTTCAGGGATGCTCAGTACAGTGACTGGTTCTCACAGGGGGGTTGGGGAGATGGTGACTTAGCAGCCAGGGGAGGTCTCTTGGATACAGGGGGTGGGGGAGCTGTCATTGTGATTCATGGCACCTCTGACATCACAGGGCACCTTTTGTGATGCAAAGTCAAACATTGTCTAGACACACACCAGGGGGCCAGAGAACTTGTGCTGTCCTGTTGTAACCCAGGGAATGAGACTGGAGACACATAGACAGACAGACATGCAGGCATGCACGCTTGCACACATGTGTGCGTGCACATACACACACATATGAGAGAGAGGATAGAGACAGATGAGAGACAGAGATTCAGTGAGAGACAGAGACAGAGAGACAGACAGAGACTTATTACTGATCACTTATGCCCTATGTACACCAGTGGCACACTAGTTGATAATTATTTTGTGCCAGACTCTGTTCTAAAGCTCTCAGATAAATGCCCCGACTCGATGCTCATCTGTGACCATCGCTGGCCCCATTCCACAGCTGAGGAAAACAAGGTTAGGGAAGCGTCCATTGATCACACAGTGACCCTAAGGAGTTGGCCCTGCATCCACACTACTGAACCCTCACTCTGCAGAGAATGAGTCATGAGGAGAGTGGAGGGGCTCTGCCTCTTCATCCAGCGAGGACTTTGGGGTCTTGGGGATCTTCCAAACTACCCCAAAGCATTTTCTTCAGCAAGATCTTGTTCCCACTAGAAAGCATGGCCAGTGCATAACGGGACACCTTCCCTCATAGGCGTGTGCCAAGACAAGGTCTAGAGTCTAAAGAGGTGGCTTCTGCCTGGCCCCTCTGAGACAGGACCTGGGATATGACCCTCCACAGGGCGATGCTTGTTTTAACTTCCTCTTGAACTTGGGAAGGCCTGGGTGGCCCAGTAGTGAGATTGTTTATCTAGCTAAATGTTTCTGGGTAGAACCATCTAGATTCCCCTCAGTGTGTCCTTGTCGGCTGTCATATTAACAGGACCTCAGGTTTCTCAGTGTAATGTTCACCTTCTCACATGTCCACGGCTTGAGTGGGTCACACAACTGCATTCTCGTCAGTAGGAAGGGAAGGGTCAGTCTGACTTCCAGGCTGTGCCCTCCAACAAGAGAGTCTTCCTCTGTCTGTCATCCTCCTGCTGGTGGAGTGTGACTCTGCCAGGGAGCCCACCTTGTGCCACCTGGGTGAGAACAGCATTCCAAGAGGGTGGAGCCTCAGGCAAGGCCTGTCCTCACTCAGACTCTTGGAGCTGCAGTTTTGCTATGGGTGAATGGGGCACACAGCTAATAGTTGTAGGTTTGGTCTCCATGTCGCCTTTGCCCCCAAGACCTGAGTTATTTTGTCCATCTATGCTTGAAAACCCCCCAAACTCCCTGATTCCACCTGCCTTCTGAACTATCTACCATCCCTGGAGAGGGACCGGCATGCAACTCGTGGCCTGGGAATCAGTGAAGCAGTTGAAGCCACTCCCTAACCTCTCCTAGCTTTGCCATCCTGAGTGTTCACGACCTCGGTCTAGGAAGAGGTCATCTACAAGCGTGAGAGGCTGGACCGGAAGCTCAGGCTGCTTCTGTGGTCTTGGGATATCTCTGACTTCCAAGCACACTAAGGCCGCCATGGGTGCTCTAGTTAAATTGAGACCTAGGCTCATTCCATACGGGTGGCAGGGTGTGAACTAAGAGTCTGGACAGGTCAAGTGTAGGCAGACAGGGTGAAGGAAGCTGGAGACCAAGACAGGAATGGCATTGATGGGGGAGGCCTGTGACACCAGTCAGGCCCAGGGCCTTCTCACATTCTGCCCCATCCCAAGCTGCTGTTTCTTGGTGTCGCCTGTAACCTCCACCTCTGAGGCCCTTGGCCTCTTGTCAGCCTCCATCAAGAAGAAAGGGGGAGGCGAGAGAAGAGGAAGAGGCTGAGGAGGGAAGTCTATCTTTCCAGAAGTAGCCATATGCTTCCACCATTGGCTAGAACTGTGTCACATGACTCAGCAGAGCCAGGAGCCTGGACATTACACACAGCCATGGCCATCATGGTCCTGTTGGTAAGGAACAAGGGCACGTGGATCAGAGCATGGCAGTATCTGCCACAGTCTAATGATCTGGCTGACAAGCCTGTGTATAGCTGTTAATGGAGGACCATGGTGTCCACCTCCCCAGACAGCTGCACTTCTGAGTGATGGAGGTCACTTCACCACAAGCTCCCATCCTAAAGATTCCATCTGGGCTTGGGTTACCCTCTGAAATCCCCAAATCTCCACCCTCTGTGCACAGCCTCCTAAGAACACCCGAGTTAGCTCACTTAGGGTACATCCCCATCACCCCAACTCCAAGAACCTCATCCTGTGTAGCCTCAGCAACCAACATATGCAGACTTGCTGAGGTACCACAAGCCCTGTGTTGGCTGTAGCGCTCACCACCATCTCCAGGGGTTTGGAGGCCACCCCGGAAGAAATCATTATTTCTGCCTAAAAACAGCCCTGGGTTCTTGATGTGGGGCTGGTGGCAGGCTCCGCTGCCTTCGCTCAGCCATGCATATCAACTGGTGACTGTCGTAATGAGCAAGTTGTAGCTTTGAACGGGTGCACATAAAATCCCTGCCCTACATGAAGCCTTGGCCCGAGAGTCAGGAGAGTCTTGGACACGCAAGGTATGATCTCATGGACAGTTGTGACCACCTGAAAGGGCCTGACCTGCTGGTTATGACGCAGCTATGTAGCCGGGGTGTGCAGTCCATGCTGTGTTACAGCAACCAGAGATGCTTCCTCAAGCAAAATGCAGCCTCAGAAAATAAGCTGAGGACAATCTGACTGCAACAGTGCTTGATAACCACAGTGGAAGAACATGTGACCCACATGCAGCCACGATCTGGACTCAGTGGCCACCAGGATTAGCTCGCTGCTCTCTTTCTAGTCCCTGAGGACTTGTTTGAAAGTGGATCCCAGAGCCCCAGCATTGTCTTCTGAGACCTCTGCAAGATCCTGGTGGCCTCTGAAGCTCAGAGAGACCCTGACAGCTGCCAAATGCCTTTCACTGGCTGCCTTGCCAGAAGTTTGGCAAGGGCTGCTCCACCTTAAGTCTGTATGGGAAAGTCACATCTGGAACCAAGGGCTGCTCCACCTTAAGTCTGTGTGGGAAAGTCACATCTGGAACCACTGCTGTGTCATGGTGTCTGTCACCTTTTGATTGCTCCCACTTGGAAGGACAGGTGAACAGTGAGCAAGCCAGGAAAGGGGTGACAGTTTCAATTAAAGTAGCTGGGCATGTTGGCACTCAAAAGACCAGCTCTTCGAATTGGCTTTGGCAGATGACAGGGCACGTCGTGAGGTGTCCTGGGTCACTGCTGGGAGCACTGCCCACCCCTCACTGCTAATGGCTATTGCAGGTTGTGTCTCTTCAGTTAGCTCGCTGTCCTGTCCTGGGCAGTTCCCATTTCCTGCTGTAGTCACTGTGTGAAGAAACCCCCAGTTCGGGTAGCAGGAGGAGGAAAGGGAGGAGTTGTGACTGCACAGGGCCTATAGGCTGATGTAAGGGGTGGCCATTGTGGCCTTGCTGACCCCCTGGGCCATGGGCATGAGCTGTGAAGGTCAGAGCCACTGGTCTGCTTCGAGAAGGACAGTGGCCCGAGTGTTGAGCGCCATAACGCGCTGCATCTTACTAAAATCTCAGAGCCCCTAGTGTGTCACGCAAGTCCCTCCTTCACAGCCGGGGACACCAGGGCTCGAGAAGGTAGATTTGCTCAAGATGTCTTCCAGAGTTGAAACAGGTCCGGGCTCAGGCTTCTCCTGTCTTTCCTTGGATGCCTCTCACCTGATCAAAATGGCCTGGTCTTCCTGCTCCACCCCTGAGCCAACTACCCACTGCCTTTCTTTACTGAGCCTCGAGGAGTTCCAGATCTTTCCATCTCTAAACAGCCTGTCTCAGGAGGGAGAGAATGCCCAGAGAGGAAATGGAGCACTGGTAGTCAAGGCTGTCAGTCATGCGGGCCTCTCAGCTGGCTTCCGGCTGCTCCTGCCAGTCACACCGCCACGCTCCTCTGAGACAGAAGCTGGGACTCCTGGGAGCTCCTAAGGGTGCCGACGCCTGTAAGATGGGCATAATCCTACAGGTGCCTCAGGTGGATGGCTCTAGAAAGGTTGAGCTCCAGGTTCTCCCTCTGGGAGTGGTGTGGTCCCTGAAATGATTTGCTCTTCCCAAGGGACCCTTCAGATAAGAGAATCCCTTGGGTGGGGTGGGGTAAATGACCTCTAACTATGTGGCTTTCAGGTGTGTGACATTGTCAGGTTTAAGATGTCCTCAGCTGAGTGTTGCTGAGGAATAATCCTCTTGTACAAGAGGATTTGTTTCTCGAATTGGTTTAATAGACCAAACTAAGGATGATGGGAAGGAAAAGGGTGGAGTCAGAGTTGCCAGCAAATGCAGAGAAACAAGATGAAAAGGCCGTACTGAGAAAAAGTACCAAGCCACGTAGCTATACATAAGTAGGAATTATGGTTTAATTTATGTGTAAGAGTTAGCTAGTGAGAAGCCTGAGCTATTGGCCAAACATTTATAGGTAATATTAAGCCTCCGAGTCGAGTCAATTATTTGGGAAGCAGCTGCCAGGTATTTGGGAACAGGTGGGCGGGAGAGAAAACCTTTTACAGAGTGCCTTCTGCAGGGCCACATGAAAGGCACAAGGCAGAACCAAATTTAAATGCAGATCTTAGGGATTTGAAAACTCCTCAGCTTTGCCTTCAGCGGGCGGTCTGGTGGTTGTTCTCATGGTTTCCCTTGCGGGCCGTTTTTCATCACTGTCTCATTAAGAGAAACTAGGTTTGGATGAATTCTTCTGCAAGGACTCCAGCTTGTGTTAGCCTGTCCTGACTGAGCAGGTGTGAGACACTGTCGCTGCTGCCACGGCTATGGCAAGAGTGGATGCCAAGCGTCCATCACGCGAGCTCTTACCGCTAATAGCTCGGCAGAAACCAGAAAGCACTTTACATGGCCTCAAACTGCAGCTATTTTCTTGGTTCCAGCACTACCTTTGCCTGAGAGTGTCACAGGCCTGAAGTGTTTGCTGTCACATGAGAATGGAGGCTACCAGGTGCCACTGAAGATGGAATGTCTCCTTGTATGCACATCTGGAGCCAGGCCAGCTCAGCCTTGAACAGGCAATACATTGCAAAATTTCACTGTGGCTGCATCTTTCATGGCCAGACTTTGGGGCCAGGATGATGACGTCAGTGCCCATGTCTCCTTGTGTTAGAGGTGGGAGAGAGGACCACAGAGAGAACCCAGAGCAGGACTCTGGGGGATGGGAGAGCCGAGGACGGTCAGATGTGTGTTGATGAGCTCGGCTCCATGCCTGATCCTATCAAGATGGGTGTGTGTGACCACTCTCTTTGAAAGCAATGGGACCAAATAAATATAATTTCCCCAAAGCCCTCTGCTTCAGCAGAGAAAAGCCATAACTTTAGGTGCCCAGAACTTGAGTTGGGTTTGTGATCTGGTCCTGCTGCTGGGGAAGGGGATTCTCCTCACAGAGTGCTGAGGAAAACCTGCTCACCTGGAAGTTTACTGTGAGAATGTGAAGCCCACACATTCGGGTCTCAATACTAGGAACCAATAACAGTGGAGAATGGGGTTTGCTCACTGGATCAGGCCAATCACAGCCTGCTCCTTAGGCTGGAGGTGGGGCCAGCCCCAGGGGTTGCTGGGTGGGAGGTGGAGAAGGATCAGGTGCCCACAGTGGGGGACCACACTTGACCAAATGGGAAGTGACATCACGCCGCTTCCCATAGTTCTGCTGTGTTGTTCTGAGGGTCAGAGGAGGCAGGAGGTTCAGTGTTCTGAGATCCACAGAACTGATGGCTGTAGGTGGAGGAACAATGTGACAATGGCTGTCATGGTTCAACCCCCCCAAAAGTTATTAATGTGAAGTTGGTACTTTCAGGATGACAGAGCACCTGGTGCCCAGTATCTCAATTAAACAAGCCAAAATACTCCCTTTTAATATTGTGAAACCAGTATTGCACGAAATTGAATTTTTAATTAAAATTATTTTTTCATTACACAAGTATATCCCTCTGTAACAAAACAAGTACCCAAAGGATGATTTCAAGTCCCCAAGTCACAGCATGTATTAACAGTGGGTGTGCGGGACACACAGGAATACTGAGGGTCAGAGAAGAGCTGGGTCCAAGCAGACTGGAGAGACACTGGGCACCTGTGTATATACAGGTGTGTTGACTATGTTTAAGGCTGGCAGCATGGCCTCTAGTGTGGGCCTTATACTGTCCGTGTGTGCCCATGGCCATACCCTATCCACGTCTATGCACACAGGACTGCCTCCTCCCCTGGGCTAGCGTTCTTCAGGAGAATGCTTTCTGGTTCCTGCCCCTCCTTGTCTCAGGAGATCTGGGTAGATTCCAACTCCCTGACATTCCAAATTGTCAGAGGGCTCTCCCTCATTGTAGACAAGGGTGGAGGATGTGGGATGGGCCTTTGAAACCTTCCCAGATGCTGACAAATTCTCTCTAGAAAGGGACATTTGACTTCTGATTGCTCTCTGGAGTGTTCATCAATGGAAGGAAGCTAACAAGCATCCCATCAGGTCCAAATTTTGTGAGGAATTGGCTAGGCCAAGTTCACGCTGAGAAGGACCCAGTGGTGAGGCTTGAGCTTAGAGAGCTGGTAGAGAAGGGATGTATCCTCTTCACACGGCATGGTGGCGGTGGGGGGGCAGGCAGGGCTGGCAGGGCAAGTCTTTCACTGCGTCCTGGCTACTATTCCATGTGCTCTGCGTCTCACTTGCTCTCTACCCTGTGCCTATGCCATGATGAAGGCCGTGTTGATACAGTGGGGCGGGGCATCTGGGCAGAGTGGTCTTCACACTGCCCAACAGTGCTTCAACAGAGAGTTGAAGCTTGGGCCCTGGTTCCTGAAACCAGGGTAAGAATGAGGCCACATGTCCCAGGTAGTAAATACACCAGTACTGGCATCCAGGGCTTCGGCAAAGATGGCCTTTGCAGCTGAAATCACTCTCTCCCTGAACAGGTCCCATCTGTACAGCAAGAGTGATCTGCAAGGCTTTCAGACTACTTTAGATGAGTTTGACCAGCTTGACCTTAGCTGAAATACACCCCAGGCTGGCTTAAACTAGGCTGGGTGCAGACTGGTGAGATCCCTGGGGGTGATCTTTAAATAAAGGCTGAGAAACACTAAATGAGAAGGAAATTGGTTGAAATGACATCCCTTTTCTCTACGTAGTGGGAAGGCTTTGCTGGGATGGGGAAGACGGATCACAGTGTGTAAGTTGGTTAAACAGCTACGGCGTCTTCTCGCCGGAGGAGAGAATAGAAGAACTGGCTCAGCGCTCTGAGGAAATATCTTCTCTCTCCCTGCCGAGGGACAGACTTACAAAGGATGATATTTACATTTTCCTCAAGCCTCTAATTTTCTCATTTATCATTTGTCAGAGCCTGAGGCCCTTCCTCAGCACATGGTGTTTGCCAGCAGCTAATGATCCCTTTCCCAAACATCACAGCCCTACCAGAAGCTTCCTTAATGTCACCGAGGCTGCTGGTTTAATGTGCTAGGCTCTCACTGGGCCACCACAGGCAGGTCTCAGGCCCCCAGAGCATGGAACCACTGAAGCTCTGGGGTCCTCCGCTTCCGCCAGACTCCTTCAACCACCCAAGCCACCAGTTCCTGAGAGGATGACTGAGCACTGAGGTGGATGTGGGCTTCAGAGCTGGGGCCAGGGCTTCTAGAATATTATTTGAGTGGGTGAGGAACCTAACCCATGCCTTCTGGGTGTGTCCCATGAGAAGCATTAAGATGGTGGCACCATCACTAGCCAATAGGAGTACAGCATACAGGCATTGCCCTTGGTGGAGATCAGTTTGGGCCCTGCCTTAAGTGACTCCGTTTAGTAAAGCAGCAGCTTGCTTCATTTTGAGTGCAAATCCTGAGACAGAATAACAAGTCAACAACCACCATCGGGGCCAGCAAGAAGGCTCATGGGTTAAGGGCACTTGCTGCCAATCCTGGTGACCTGAGTTTGATCTCCAGGGTTGGCAGGAAAGCACTGACTCCTTATCTCCTTTAAATTGTTGTCTGACTTCCACATTCTCCACCCCAACACACACACACACACACACACACACACACACACACACACACACACACACACACACACACACTGAATCAATAAATAAAAATGTAATATAAAAACTGAAGCCCAGCAGCTGCCGTCTGCTCAGCACAAAGCATGAAGTACTGAATGTCACACAATTTATTTACACAGATAAAATTTTACCACCTCTGAGATCACCAAGTTAAGTCAGGAACACTTAGACTTGTAGGCATAATAAAACCACATCAGAAACACTGGGTCTGTGTGTTTAGTTGTACCAAATGTAAACCCTCACTGGGAATGCCCCAACACCGAGTCATGGTAGGCCTACTAGGCCATCACTAAGCCATCGCTAAGCCATCACTTGGTCACTTTTAGTCTGGGAAAATTGTCTTGGGAAGGGACTTCCACATCTGTCCCCAGGTTTTAGCTCACATACAGTTTTCCATGCTAATGACAGGTCAAGTGACACTCGAAATGACTTGCTCATTCCCGCGATTGACAACAGTGAGCCTGAGAACTCTGTGCCCACGCTAGGACTTTACCGGGTGTCCTGAAGACACTTCCTTCTGTTTCAGCTCCCTGTCTCTGATTGTAGGACAGCATTCTGAACTCTGCAACCTCCCTAGCTCTCCCGCAACCATCGGGTAAGCCAGGTAGATGCCGGCGTGAAAAGCCTGTGTGTGAGCTCAGAGTTGATATAGTCTCTGAAGCTGGCCAGGCCAGGGCTACCAAGGGAAGGGGGAGGCTTGGTGACCTTCAGACAACAAATGGCCACAGCTCTGAATTTACTGATATTCAACCTAACTTGGACATCATGGAAAGGTGTGTGTCCATCTGAGTTTCTGTCATAGCCCGTCCACGACACACTGGGAATAAGCAGAGGCCTGTTCAGGGCTTCTGGTGTGTGTGTGTGTGTGTGTGTGTATGTGTGCATGTGCCTGTGTGTGTATTGGGAGATGACTTGGGACACTTACATTTGCTGAAGAATGAGACAGGAAGGAGAGGACAGGGAGGGACATCTAGCAGGTGGCTACACCTTAGAAACTAGTTTTAAAAACTCAGGACTCTGGTATCTGTCTGATACATTATCAAAGGTTCTGGGTATTTTTCCTGCTGAGTGGTTAGGTCTCTCTGCTTTAGCAGTCAGTATCCCTGGACTTCTGCAGACTCTGCTTCATGCACAGTGGCTGTTTTGGTGGTGACGGTCTGTGTGTCTTGGGAGTCAGCACATGGTTTCATGTTGAGTGATCTGTGGTAGTCGAGAGAGGGGGCACTGGGAGGTCCAGGGCTGCAGGGTGACCATCTTCACTTGTCTGCAGAGCTGTGAAAACTGCTCTCTGTCCTTTTCCTGGCCCAGGAGACCCTGTCTGCCCACGGGCTTGTCTTATTTCCCTCTGCACAGGTGTACCCTCATGATTCCCTCTTGTCTAGCGTTATTAGAGCTTTTTCCCTGGAGTGACTGCAGTGGTATCATTGGGGCTCTGGCTGGGGCTCCCCTGTGCTCGATGGGTCTCCCTGGGATGTCTCATGTGACTCTGATGGACTCAAGAGACCCTTTTGGTCAGTGCTCCCACTTTCCAGATGAAGAAGTCAAGCCTGGGAGGTTCTAAGGTCACATGAGCGAGCAGACATAAAGCTGATTTTAGCCTGTGAGGACCTGAAGGTCATAGGAATGTCAGATCTCCGTCAAAGCCAAGGTCAGCTCCTTTGGGACCTGTGAAAGTGGGCTTGCCTATCAACCCAACTAGACTGAGAGACGTTTAGAGTGTATCTGTGGAGGAGTTTCCAGAGCAAACCGGCATGTGGGACAGTGACAGAGGGGGAACAGTTTGTCCTGAGTATTGGCAGCATCATCCAATAGACTGGGGTCCTGGGGGGAACAAAGATCTGGGAGCACGTGGCACTTTCTGTCCTTCCTGGGCCACCTCTGCTGGGGACATCATACTCCTGCTTCCTCTTGGGTCTTTCAACACAGATTTACAGCAGGGATTCTCCAACAGGCCTGCAGAAATGACGGGAAGAGTTTAGGTTCTGGCTTCCAGGACTGAGCAATCGCCAGGTTCTCTGCTCCTCCACTATTTCCCATTCAGCACCAGCATTGGAGATTGTCATGTTCTGAAATAGTGTTCATAGATGCTGTGGTGACAACTGATTGGCCAAGATGTGACCAAAGTCACAACAGAGTCTGCAACTGATGTAATAGTTTATTTCCTACGCCCTTGCACAAGATGTCATCTGTCACAGGGCAGACTGCACAGTCAGCTCCCCTCAGCACTGGGGAACACTGACCAGAGAGGCCAAGGTATTGGCTACATGGGTGGGATTTCAGCACCAAAGTCAGTGTGGCTTTGCTTGGTGAAGTCAGGCAAAAAACAACACACAAAAGCCTCTAAGTTAGTTAACCAAGGCCAGGGACTATTTCCTCTTTTCTCTTCCTGAGAACTATGGTTCAGCTCACCAGGACTCTGTTCCCACACTTTGCTTGCTCACCCTGGCAACGGTTCCCTTGGGCACGGGTTCCCATGGGTTTAGGCCAAAAGCCTCCAGTCTGTGCTCAGAGGCCAACCTGTGGTGCATGGGTAGAGTTTCTATGTGTTTTTGTTTTGTTTTTCTGTCAGACAGTGAAGCGCCCACTGTGGTCTCTACTATAGAGAAAGCCCATTGGATGTTGGCATGTTGGCTTGCCCTCTATTTCTTAGTTGTTCATTTGCCAAATTAAGACAAAAAAGAGCAAGCTGATCCTATTTACTGCTTTTTTTCTGGAGACCATCCAGATGTGTCCCCTGCCAATGGCTGTGCTGTGGGGTTTATCACTAATTAACCATCATCACCATCAAAATTATCACCATCAGCATTTTATCATTGTCACCATCATCATCATCAACATAATCACCATGATCATAACCATCAACATTATCATCATCTTTGTCACCACCATCATCACTATCATTATCATCATCATCATCACCATCAATATTATCATCACTACCATCAACACTATCACTATCATCATCATCACCAACATTGTCATCACCATCATCATCAGCGTTATCACCCTCATCATCACAATTAACATTTTATCATTATCATATTCACCATTATCATGATCATTTATGTCTTTAGGAGAACAAAAATCTTTCCAATGTATTAGAAGTCAAGGGGCCTGCATTAGTCAGCAAGAGGCAGAAGATATGGACTTGGAGAAGCTTCCAGAACTTCCAGAGAATAGTGTGCTGTGGCCCTTCACAGTCTCCTCAGTCCTTGCTCCTGGCTGCTCTCTGGCACTCCTCAGCAGCCTCCTAGATGTTGAGTGACCTGAAGGCTTGTGAGCTCAGGGAATCTTAAATGTTTATGGCCTTGGAGGTCACTTTCCTGCTATCTTCTGGTTGCTGCTCATGGATTGTGGGGCTGGAAGCCAGGGTTTTGTCTGCTCTTCGTGTTCCTAGATTGGCCTGGCATATTCTGCAATTAAGAACACAACTAACAACGAAAGAGCATTCATTCAGGTGAGTTTCACTGGGTTCTAGTGCTGCTTCGGGGGGTTAGAAGCGTAGGGCAGCCAGGGTATTAGTCAGCGTTCTCTGGAGGAACAGAACTGACACTTCTGCCTTTGGGCCCTTGTGTTGCTATCTGTGATTTGGGTTGGGATCTGCCTGTGCTGCTGGTATGTAAACTCTGGGCTGGGGGCAGGTGCCAAAGTTCAGCTGCAAGGCCTGGTATGACCACAGGATAGAGTGGAGCCTGTCTGTGAGTCTGAGTCTCTGAGAAGCAGAGGAAGGCACAAGGCCAGCAGAATAATATCAGAGTGCCATCTAAGCTGGCTGCTGGTATGTAGCCTTCTCTCCTTTCTTACTCGCTACATGAGGTGACTGCTCCCCCAAAGACTCCAGTCTGCTTCTTCAACTCAAACGTTCTTCCAGACGAGTACAAATGACTTTCACCCTCCTCCCCATGAGCACCAGTGTCACAGCCT
The DNA here is from genome assembly GCA_004026605.1 of Ondatra zibethicus. Classification (NCBI taxonomy): domain Eukaryota; kingdom Metazoa; phylum Chordata; class Mammalia; order Rodentia; family Cricetidae; genus Ondatra; species Ondatra zibethicus. The sequence continues at coordinate 58,691 of PVIU01000459.1, forward strand.
GTCACCTCGGCCATTGTTATGGGAGCTGGTTCAGAGTATTGGCCCATAGTGGGCAGCTGTGCTTTGCTGGATAGTCACAGCATTTTTAGGTTTTACCTAGTTAATACTGGGGACACTCACCTCCAGCTGTGACAACCAGAATGTCTGTAGACAATAGCCAGTGTCTTCTGGATAGGAATCCTGCCTCTGGTTGAGGGTCACTCCTCTTTTGTGCCGCTATCACAGTGGTTTATTGCTATACCAATGGAACTGCATTTTAACATTTGACTTTTTGTTCCTGCTTCTTTCAGCATGAACTCCTTTCACAGACTAATAGGAACCAGCTGGGAGAGCAGCTACATTGACTCCACTCCACATCGAGTGTCCTTCATAGAAGCCACGCACCTCACACTTGGGTTGTGTCTGCATGTGGAGCCCGTAACCCCTGAACAGGATGGGATTGGACCTTTTGCCGAGTGGCTGCTAAGCAGCAACCCACGGTCTGATGTAGTAAATAAACTGAAACCTAACTCAGGAGTGTGGTTTTTGTAACAAAGAGCTGACTCTCAGCCAGTCTCAGGCAGTCACCTCATTAAACAATGCCTAAAAGAAGCAGGGCCCAGGAACAACCAATCAGGCTTTGGGCAGTGTCTCTACCTCTGTCCACAGCCAATCAGGCATTGGGCGGTGTCTCTACCTCTGTCCACAGCCAATCAGGCATCGGGCGGTGTCTCTACCTCTGTCCACACTCTGCAGGTTACAGCTCTGGTTTGGGCTGTGCTTGCACTGCCGGGTGGCACGCTCAGAGCTTTTCCTCCGTCCCGGAGAGGCCTGCTGCAGGGATGTTTCCTCCAGATCAGCGAGTTTCAAGCTTAGTTCTTTGGAGATATTCATGTGCTTGGTGGCTGCTGGGCACAAGAGAATCTCAGCAGAAGCTACAGGGAGCAGAGCTTTCCGTGACAGCCGTCCCTCCTGGCACCCTCTGAGTCCTTACCTCCCATCCCAGGAGCCCTTCATACACACCATCTAACCCCTATGATAGACATTAAAATTTATGAAAGAGAGTGTATCCACAGAAAGGAATCTAAGACAAAATTGCCCTTCAGATGAACCTTACAAGCAAGGGCAGCCATGACTGTGGCTTGAAGTGGGAGTGGCTTACAAGAGAAATGACATCATCGCAGAGGCCATGGGTTTTGAGGGGAGCTAGCAAGCCTTCAGTTCATTAGGACCATGTGACTTCCTGGGATTACCGGCTTTCGGCAGTGGTTTCCACAGCACGTGACCTAGCGCAACCTAGCCTGCTTGCCAGGGATCATGGTTAACAGGTGTTAGGCAGAACCACAAACTTATTCTGTAGCTGCAAGGGGGAGGAGGAGAGCTGCAAGGCAACAACTTGGCTGGCTTTCTTATCATCTCTAAGGGGGAGAGACTGCAGCGGGGCATGGGGCTTGATCTCTGGGAGAGAGACAAAGAGACAACTAAGACGGTCTAACATTAGGTGCCAGGGTTATCTATACAGCTCAGGAGACTGAGACACAGACTGTTCATTGGCAGAAAGTAAGAGGCAGACCTGGCTTTGTCTTGAGGGGCCTGTTGTCAAAGGCAATGTCTAGCCCGTTCCCACAGGACATCACCTCTCCAGGTGGCGCATAACTTGCTGGATACTCAGGCCTGCGTGTCTTTTACAGCTGCCCAGAGCTCTGGATCTCTCCAGCTTGACTCAGTCGCCCATGTGGAGGAGAGACTTGTGTCTCAGTGTGTCTTTCAGAGTCTAGCAGCCTTCTTGGGTCCCAGAAAGAGGGTGCAGGGATTTGTGTCACTGAAGAGGACTGTATCTTATGTACTCACCCTCTGTCACACCTGAGGATGCTGGTCACAGAAGACACTTGGCAGGTGTGATGGCTGTTATTGGTTGTCAACTTGACCACAGCTGGAATGAACTAAAACCCTAAAATGGAGGATGCACCTGTGAGGGATTTTGGCTTAATTTGAAGTGGGAAGATCTACTTCTAATCCAGATCTTTGAGGTAGGTAGGCATGCCTTTAGTATGGAGTTAGGAAGAATCTTTTATTTAATTTTTATTTTTTTGAGACAAGGTTTCTTTGTGCAACAGTCATGGCTGTCCTTCGAACTCATTTTGTAGACCAGGCTGACCTTGAACTCACTGAGATCTGCCTGCCTTTGCCTCCTGAGTGCTGGGATTAAAGGCCTGTGCCACCACTGCCCAGTAGGCACTTTTAATCCAGATCTTTTGAGCTGGGAAAACCCACCTCTAACCTGGGCCACACCTTTTGCTGGAAGCCTATATAATGACATGGAAGAAAGAAGGTCTCTCTTTTGCCTGCTTGTTCTTGCCTTGCTAGCAAGTTCATTCCTTCACATTAGAGCCTACTTCTTTGGCATTACAGCATATACTGAAGACCAGCTGAGATACACAGCCTTGTTGCCCAAGCAACTACTGGACTTTTGGGCTTTCTGTTCATAGCCAGCCATTGTTGAATTATCTAGACAGCAGCCTATAAGTCTTTCTAATAACCCCCTTTTATCTATCTATCTATCTATCTATCTATCTATCTATCTATCTATCTATCAATCTTCATCCTATAAGTTCTGTTACTCTAGAGGGCCCTGACCCTGGATTCAGTTGGGGGAATGGAAATACCTTTTTCTTTAGGAGAGTGGAGGGTACAGACAACACTGTGGGGCAGCTGAGACCATGAGACCACGAGGAAAGTCAACAGGAATGAAAAGTGCAGTGTCAGGGACAGAAAGGTGACAAAGAAGTATAAAATACACTGCTGATTGACTACACACCCAGAGTCCTTCTACCCAGATACAAAAGCTAATACACTGCCTTTACTGTTGAGTTCAGCTTGACTTTTGTGTTGCTGCTGGCAACCCTGCCTGTTCTAAGCAACATCCTCCTTCTCCCTAGTGGGGTCAAAGAGAGGGCACATGAGGGGCTGCCTGCATCCTGAAGGGGAAATCCTTCTATAGGCAGAGGACTAACCTACACTCCTTGTAAGAGTTTTCTCAGCTCAATAACGTGACAAACCCATGGGAAACTCGGCATGTGTGTGTGTGAGCGTGGGTGCCAATATGTATGCGTGCGTGCATGTATGTGTGTGTTTTCCAATAACCTATTTAGCTATGAACTCATCAATGGATTAATCCTGTGATGAGATTAGCACCGCTAAGATCCAGACTTTCAAAGCCCCACCTCTGCACAGTCTGCCTTGGGAACTAAGCTTCAGCACACAAGTCTTTGGGGAAACAGCTTATATCCAGGTCATAATATCCTGCCTTTAACCTCCATGTCCCAGGGCATATCTCATCATGGAAATGTACTTAGCCCGTCACCAAGATCCCTCTCTTAACAGTTCCTGCATTGTGAAAGTTCAAGTCTAAATCTCCGTGGGGAGTCAAGGCAACTCAAATAAAGAACCAATTACACACTTCCATCCTCCATGGATAGACAGACATGGGGCAGATGTTTCTATTCAAATACGGAGGCATAAGAGCTTAAGGAGCAAAGCCAAAACCCAACGGGTGGATTTTAAGTTTTACAGCTCAATGTCTGGCATCTGGGTCTTGTGGCTCTGTGTTCGGGTGTCCTGGTGGCTGCAGGCCACACGGTGTCTCCCTTAGACTGGTTCTCCTTGCCACTCTGGCTTTCCTGGCATCTCCAGCATTCCAGGGTCTCTGTTTCATCTTAGACTTCACCCTCACAGCTTCACCCATCACCTTCTCAGGGGCTGCCCAAAGGGCACTTGGCCCTATCACAAACTGCCTGACCTCCTTGGAAATCTTGGTGGAAGCCTCCATGACTCCATGACGCTGAGCATCCTCACCCTGCATAGCCAGTCAGTAGAGGAATGACACCAGGGTTCCCATCAGTTGCAGCAGTAGCCAGAGGTGTTTGGACAATGGCTACTACTGAGTGTCTGGACGGTTGAACACAGTCAAATAAACACTAGGGAAATGAGCCCCGAGCCAGCAGGGCATCCTGAACCTCTTCCCAAACCACTCTTTGAAAGGGATTTACACTCTTATGCCTTTGAGCCCGGGAAGAGTTGTGTGAATTGGCCACTTCCTTAAGTGCCTTCAAGTCTTCTTTCCCATTGTCCCTGTGCAAGGCTCTTGACTTCTTAGGGGATGATAATCTCTTTAGCAATCTCACCCTCCATGGCTATAATTTTAAACTTGTTTCTTTTGCTTGCAAAATTGTGAGTTTAGAAATCCACTGGTTTTTGCTCTTCATAATCATGGTAAATCATTTGCGGCCCTCAGAATTGAGTCTAGTCTATCAGATGGCAGCCCTAGCAGGAGGCTGAAGCAAGGTCCGTGGCCTTTGAACATAAAAGGAACAAAAAGATGGCAGCATTAGGGGACCAGAAAGAGGAGGGAGGTGCTGTGGCCTCAGGGCTGAGTGGTTAGCTGTGATGGAGGTTTTAGAGAGCCCAGCAGGACCTTCAGAATGTAGGCTGTAGGACCTTGGGCAGAGTACATGGCAGAGGGAGGGGGCTGAGGCACTGCCGTCTCTCTTCCTCCCCTGTCCACCTCCAGGACTGAAGCCTGTTGGAGGCTAGGAGTCAGTTCTCAGGGCATGGGGCCACGTCCTGGGTAGAGAGCAGTAGAGAAGGAACCTTAGCGGAGAATGCCCTGTGCCATCTTCCTCACTCTGTGCCTAGGAACAGCTTTTCTTCCATGCCTGGCTCAAACTTTAGGAGTATGGGGAGAAAATGCCTGGAGGAGTGGGTAGGGGGCAAGTGCCGTGTCTGGGGGGCTGTGAGTGGGATGGGAAGAGGGGCCATGACCTGGAGATACTGGGCTGGTACCATGCAGTGTGAACATGGCCTATTCTTTTTAATAATCTTATTTTTTAAATCTAGATTTTTTTTGTTCTTTTTTTTTTTTTTTGAGATAGGGTTTCTTGGTATAACAGCTGGGGCTGTCCTGGAACTCTCTTTGTAGACCAGAACTCAAACTGACCTCGGACTCACAGAGATCTACTTGCTTCTGCCTCCTAAGTGCTGGGATTAAAGGTATGCACCACCGCCCCTGGTTTAGATCTAGATTTTTGGGAATCAGCTTTCATTCTTGGTTCTGTTTGTACCAAATGCCTGGGGTGCTTGTGTGCTGCCAAGCCAGCTGTGGAGAATTTATTTATTTGTTTCTGCATTGTGATAGAAATCTCTGCTCTGATCCATTCAGTGTGGAGAATGCCCAGGAGCCTGTGGGCACATCCAAAGATCAGCACTGACATATCCCCACCGGCTTCCTTCTGTGGGATCACATATCACGTCAGACGATTAGGAACCGGGCAGCTCTAGGCAGCTCCTGGTGGCCAGGAGCGGACTGAAAGCTGAGTTCAAGTTTTTCTTCACATCACTCTTGGTTTTGACACCAGACGTTTATCACATTTCACTCGTTGGCTCACAGAGAACATGACTGTCTGAGGAAACATGGTTCTCATGTGAGGAGCCTTAAAAGAAAGAATATGCATTTGGGCCTACACTTCCCTGACCTTGTTCAGTTTCATGAACAAGTTTTATGCTGATGGGCGTGTAAGGATGTCCTCTGGAGGCTGGTGAAAAGAGGGTTACACTTTCTTAACATTCTTACGGGGGGAGGGGAAACTGACATTCTCCTTGAATGATTCTCTAGGACCAAGTACTTTCCCCTTCAAAGAATATTAGAAGACCAATCCTGTAGACGCACGCTCCCCTCTCTGGGACTCACCTGCTGTTCCTTGCTGTGTGTCTCAATACATTCTCCCTTCCTCTTTTGGTGACTTTAGGAAGCTCTTTCACGTGGTGCCACCAGCCTTCTTGATGTTGTTCAGTGTGGCGCTGTGAACAGAACACGGCGATTTCCACAGAGCGAAGGTTTTCCTTCCTTCTCTCTCTTTAGATTTATCTTTGTTGTTTTATGTGTATGTGTGTTTTGTCTGCATGAATATGTGTGCACCACGTGTGTACCTGGGGCCCGAGGAAGTCAGAAGATGGCTTTAGATCATCTGGGGACTGGAGTCACAGACAGATACTGGGAACTGAACCCAGGTCCTCTGCATTAGCAACAAGTGCTGTTTAACCCTGAGCCATCTCTCCAGCCTAGTTTTCCTTCTCTCTAACTCTCCATCTTTCTTCTCCGGCTTCCTAGAGTCATGAAGTTGTCAGTTAGAAGTTCTCCAGGGCTCTTATCCCCCCGTCAGTAGATGCTGCTGAGACTATCACGGATGAGAGTGGATTCATGGCCTCAGCTAGGATATTTACACATAATTTACGATTGGCGCTCTTACAGAGGACTCTGAAACTTTGTCATGTTTGCCTGGCCCAGGATACCACATCTTTCACTGGTTTCAAAATCTTGTCTGTGTCTAAATCACACAAACGCCCCGAGGAGAGAGCTCTTTTCTTGTGTTTCTTCCCAAAGCCCTGAATTGTTCCCAGGACACGTGTTAAGTGGTTTTTGGCTCCTCTAGATTTTGAAAGGTGGCCAGAAATGTTCAGCCTCTGCTCTCAGAAAAAGCTGCACAGGAAAGTTGACCGGAGACCACTGAATCACTAGTCTGGGGCTGTCAGCCTCAGGGGGGTGTGCTGAGCGCCTTTCACCTGGCCGCAGCCACCAATCTCTGTCCCCATTAAGCTGAAAATGTAGCTGGTCCCATTGCAGTGACTCAGCACCGAAGAACTCATCGATTCTGGCTTTAAAATTAACTGCTGAATGCAAAAGAGACAGCTCAGCATGGGGGAAGGTGAGCAGCAAGCACACCTTGCCACAGGGAATGGAGAGAGAGAGACAGAGAGAGAGAGAGAGAGAGAGAGAGAGAGAGAGAGAGAGAGAGAGAATTCTAAAATGGAAATTAGCTAGAAACTGGAGGTAGGAGCTGCCAATCAGAAAATGCGTCATCAAAGAACCATTTCCTTGGGAGTTATTTGGGAAATCATTCTGATGCCAGAGGATGCAATTGTATTTAGTATTCCACTGAGTTCACAGTCACAGCCCTCCTCGCGGCCTCTGGCAGAAGAGAAGCAAGGCGGACTTACGGTGTCTTGTGGTCGATATTTCCTCTTCCACCCTCCTCTCCGCCTTGTCTCAGGCAACCCAGATGAAAGTGTTCATGAGTTATTTATTCCAAAATCTAAGAGCAGGGAGATGGGAGGAAGGAGTGAGCGAGGTCCCTGCCCTTCCTCCATCTTCTCTGATGTGGGTCGTCCACCTAGGGGCAGGCTGCTGGACACTGCCTCAAGGGATGTGGTCTGTGAACTTGAGTGACCAGCTTTGATGTAGACCCAAATAAATAAGAAAACCAGAAAGACTTGTTGCTGCAATATGAATGCAGAATGGATGTCTGAACATTTGGTCTTCAGTTGGAGGCCCTGTTTGGGGCCAGGGTGGAATACTCAGGAGGCAGAGCCTAGCTGGAGGAAGTAGGTTGTGCTAGGGTGGGCCTGAAGATTATACCTTGGCCTCACTTCCTGTTTCCTAACTGTATAAGCAACTCAGTAGCTGCCGCTTGTGATCCCACCATCAGGTCTTCCCCTCCATTGTAGATGGCACCGGCTCAAAACTGCGCTTCTATCCTGAAGGGGCTGCTTGTCAGGTCACAGCAACAAGTTAATAACGAACACACCTGTGCTTTCTCTTTTTCGTGTTTGTTTCTTAGTATTTCTTTTTTCCATACTCCATCCCTTTATTTTTTAAAAAGAAAATTTTAACTGGGCGGTGGTGGCACATGCCTTTAATCCCAGCACTCGGGAGGTAGAGGCAGGCGGATCTCTGTGAGTTTGAGGCCAGTCTCATCTAAACGACCTAGTTCCAGGATAGCTAGGACTGTTACACAGAGAATGTTACACAAAGAAAGCCTGTCTCAAAAATAAAAATAAATAAATAAGAAAATTTTATTTCGTACATGCATGTATGTGCACATGTGTGCCAATGTCATAGCAATGTGAGTGAAGGTTAGAGGACAACTTTTGGGAGCCAGTTCCCTCCTACTGTGCGTGTTCTGGGGATTGAGCCATCTCTCCAGCACTGATTTCTCTTTTAATAGCCAGAGGAAATTTTCTGCAGCACACCCCTGACTCAGCACTTTTCTGTTTATGTCCTGAGAGGGGGCTCCTGGGAGCCAGTCTTCCATTAAGACAGACAAGAAAAGGGTGTGATTCTGAGTAGGGAGCTTATATTTGGTTTTATCGCGATGGCGATGTCTCAGAGGCCAGCCTGAGAAGACTAGAACAACAAGCACTTATTGTCACACTCAAGGGATTTTAGTGCACACTGTAGGCCAGCAGATCCTCACTGGCTTGGTCTGGTCAGCTGCGGCTCGGGGTAGAGGGCAGTTGGGCTCAGCTCCAGCAATGGGGTGGGCTCTCGGCATCAGCTGTGCTGAGGTCCTGTCTGGAAGAGCTGCAAGGGCCAGGATGCAGTATGTGCAGGCCTGATCACAAGGGCTACGGTATAGACCCTCAGCTCTGCGATCCTGAGTCTTCTCATTGGTCAAAGCAACCTCAAAGTGAGGGGGTCGGATGTCCATCTGCTCTGTGGGGGCCCAGAAGGTTATAGGAAGAAGGGGGCCAGCCTATAAATATATCACAGAATGCAAGATCAGTACCAATGATCTGGTAGACCACAGACCCCCACGCCCATGTCTTCAACCAGGAAGTGATTCTACCAAATATAGTCATAAATGAGCTACGTCTGTAGTGACACCTCAGAAAGCAGCATGCTCTCCTAGACACTCTATGGGCACCATCCCTAAGGCACCTGTCAATGAGAACCCAACAGAGATGCAAGCACCATATTTTGTCAGGGCTGGTCTGTATTTGGGTATTTTCAGCTGGTTAAGTCTCTTAAATTAAAATTTTAGGTAGATGAGTGTGAGGGACTGTTGACTGAGGTTTCTGTCCCACTCAGTCCTGCAACCATTCAGTCCCAAAGAAACACAGAGATCTACATTAATTATAAACTGGTGAACCTATTAGCTCAGGCTTCATATTAACTAATTCTTATATCTTAAATTAGCCCATAATTCTTATCTGTGTTATCCACGTGGCTTGATACTTTTTATCAGCAAGGCCTTCTCTTCTTGCTTCCTCTGTATCTGGGTGATGACTGTAGTCTCAGACTTTCCTCTTTTCAGAATTCTCCTGTTCTTGTCTCCCTGCCTGTACTTCCTGCCTGGTCGCCCCGCCTATGCTTCCGGCCTGGCTACTGGCCAATCAGCATTTTATTAAAATACAAGTGACAAATCTTTACAGAGTACAAGACCATTGTCCCACAATAGTTCACAGCATACAGAGGGGAATCCCATATCAAGTGTACACGCTTGTACTACCAGCATTTGGGAGACAGAGGCACAGGACCATGAATTTGGGGTCTGCCTGGGTTACATAGTGAGTCTCTGTTTCAAAAATCCCTAAGGGTAGAGGTGTAGCTTAGGGAATCTTGCCTAGCAGTGTCTAAGGTCCTGGGTGCCACCTGCTGGGTACCATCCCCTGGGTGCCACCTCCAGCACCAAGACTTTAAGTGAGTAGTTAAAAATAACTCAGAAGTTAAAATTACAGCCAGATGATATTAAAATGTAGAAAGCATATTTTATAACTGTTAGCATGGATTGCTTTACCTAACATCTTTTTTTAATCAACATTCTCTGAAGTGCATTGCCCATCCACTGTGACATATTAGTTTTAACTTGCACAGATGGGAGTCGAGTTTTCTGTTTGAAGACCTTTTTTATATTAAAAAAAGTCAAAGAAAAAAATTTAAGTAAATTAACACACAAAAAGCATGCATAAGGCAAAAGTTTTGAGGCTGTTTTTGAATCTCCTTCCTGAACTCTAGGAAAATGTGGCATGGAGTGAGTGTCCAGAGCCCTCCTCACAGGGCCATGGTCACCATTTTCCTCCCAGCAGTGGTCATGTGTTCCAAGGTGGTCCTTCTGCCCTTGGTCTTGCTTGGTTTCTGGGTGGCCATGTCAGATACATGCGGGGTTGGTTAATTTTCTCATCGCTATGACAAGACCACCTTAAGGAAGGAAGGGCTTGAGGATGCAGCCTGCCACCGTGGGAAGGGCATGGTGGCAGCGGCGTGAGGTGGCTGGTCCCCTTCCATCCTCAGTCAGAAAGCAGAGAGAGATGGACACTGGTGTCCGTTTCATTCCGTCCAGCGTTGTTCTGAGCTGCACAGCTGGCGCCCAAGGTGAGGTTACACTCTGGCCAGTGACACGAGGTTTCTGGGACTCAGTTTCCCTGTTGGTGCTCGTGGTGGATAAGAACAGGGCCTGCCTTGGAGGAAATGAAGAGCGTTAAATGGGTGCAGACACCACGCTCACTCAGAGGGTCTCTGGACGCAGAACTACCCTCTCCTTCACGTGGATCACACTCCATCTTGTTGACGTAAAGACTGTTGAACCCTCTCAGCCCAGAGGCCACTCAGAGGCTGTGTGACCGTCTAGCCAGCATGGTGACCATATGTTTGTGCCTTAGCTGTCCACTTGGGAGATCTTGGGGTCTTTGTGGTGGGGGTGGGGTGGGTGGGGTAGTGATAACACTACCATTAACTTATGAAAAAGCGTTTCTTCTGAATAAAACATGCTAAATCCACCAGAGGGTGTTTTCTAAAGTCATTTCTAAGTCAGCGGAGAGTTCAAGTAAACTCAGTGTCCCTAAGGGTGAAAACAGCACTGACTGAATCTTTCGGAAAAGAGAGGAAAACCAGGGCCCCAGAATGACCCCTGTCACCTGCCAATACTTTGAAAGAAACCAGTATGCAGTTTGACTTCTGGGGCAGATGTCACATGGTTGAGGTGGGTACAGATAGAGTGACTCACAGCCCAGGGAGCCAATCCAGTCCCCAGGGGACTTCCTTTTAATGGGGCCTGCTCAGATGCAAGAGGATTTGAGTGAAACCAGAGCCAGCTGGGTGGGAATGAGAGGATTATGAAGCCAAGTAAAAAGAGGGAGCCATTTTCATTTTCCTTTCACACGTGCCGTTGGATCAGAAAATTGAGAGAGAGTTAAAAGTAATTAAAAAGCTCTTCCAAATGGCACAGGGTCCTGAGGAGGCTGTAGCCCCTAATGGCTGAGAGTGAGGTACGATGGGTGAGGAAGCCCTGGGAAGGAAAGCAGAGGGCACATGGTTGCCGGAGCTTGGCCCATGCGGGTTTCCTTTGCTTTCCAAATCACAAAGCAGAAGGCAGCTCAGCCCTAGAACTCACCTCCATCTAAACCAGCCACAGGTGTGGAGGCTGGAGGGTCCCACCACAGAAGGACGGTTCCATCATGCCCTCCCTTCCAGGATGAACTACAGAGATCACGGACCGAAACAAATCCGGCCTGAAAGGGAGCAAACAGAAGAACCAACCAGGGCTTGCTTTGAGTTGATCGCCACGGACTGGGACTTTAGGGAATGGCTTTAGATATGTTTCCCATGAAAGGGGCATGTGTCTTCTTTCCTTAAATCTGTGCGGTCCACGTCACCTCCAAGGCTAGGCTATCAAAGGGCACATGGAACCTGGCCAGCTGTTGTTCCTCCTTTCTCCTTGTAGACTGTGTGTTGGAATAGTTTGGATTTGGGTTTTTTCTTGACAACAGCAGAGAGCTAGAGACCCTTGTAGATACCGTGCCCTTGGCTTCAGAGTCTGGGTTAGGGACAAACATGTAAGACTCATATTTGGAACTTAGGTTTAAACTATGGGGTAGAAAATAAAACAAAACAAACAACAACAACAACAGCAACAACAAAAACAAAACCCACTTTTCTCCCAGGACTTCTGAAAATGCAAACAGGTACAAGAACAGAAGAATGGACCTGTGAGGGGGACCACTGAGGGCAGAGCTGATGGGGGTGGAGGGAGTAGAGGAAGAGGGAAATTGGGAAAGTTTGCTTCCTGACTCTGGATTTGAATGCCTGAGTCCTTCTGTGCCTTACCTTTGCACTTCTTAACCACACACGGTACCAGCTCTTCCCCTCCATCCTTTCTTCATAGTAATTTCTACTTTGTCTGTCAATTGCATTCAGGACACAGTGGTTCACAGGATGGTCACTTCAGTAAAGGTCTGAGATGGTTCCCTGACGCTAACTTCCCGGGGAAAGAGTCCGGCAAGAAGGTCCCCACATCTGCTCCGGTCAGAACAGAACACCATCTCCTAACTGGGACTGAGAGTGCCTTGTCTTGGTGGTGCTCTCACGTCTGTGGACTGTGGTTGGGATGACGGGGAGCTACACAGTCATCCGACTTTGCAGAAGTCTCTACCAATGCCCCACTGTGACTATGGAGACCCCAGAAGCTGGGTCACACCTGGAAGTTATTAGTCTCATCCTCATTCATCTTGCCCTAGAAGACAAAAATAAATGTTGCGCATATAGTTATTAATGTAATATGTATATAATAAATATTATGTGTTTAGTTATTACTACTTGGCAAAAGACACAGATGAAAATCAACATGGATATTGTTTTGTCTAGACTCCGTGGTTTGGGATTTTTTGAGACAAAGACTCCATCTGCAGCAGAGTCTGGCATTCAATTCCCAGTCTTCCTGATTCAGGATCTCCTGGACTGGGATGGCAGATGCATGTGCACCACCACGGCCAGCCAGCCTTTGTCTTAACCAACAAACTAGGGAGTGAACAACCCCTAAACCCTTTCTCCTTTACTATGAGATCCAAAGTTAAGTCTAGTCCAGCTTTTTTTGTCTTTTTGAAGGACTGGTTTTAACTCCAGGGGTCTGTCATCTAGAGTAGCTGAACAAGATGCCTCAAGGGCTCCGCGCCACTTGAAAATGCTCCTCTAGCATTGCTTTCAGTTGGTGGGATGCAGAATCCATAAACACACTCTCTGTGTTCCCTATTGTTTACATACTTTCGTAAAAGGGGGTGATTTCCCTTCTGCTCCACAGTTATAATGTCTCACGACTGGCTGCCAGGAACTAAAAGTATGCTTGAAGAGAAAAATCGCTCATCTCTCCTTCTCCCAGTGACCTTGAAATATATAAACAACAGGCCTGTCACCAGTTTGCAAACACCTATTCTCCTTGGAGGAACAAACCGGCCCTTGAGCATGCAGATCACAGGAAAGAGACGGGCTATATGCATTACACTCTTCACTGGGAAAGCTGTGGGGGCCTTGAGTGTGAGAACAGAGAGAACTCCCCCATCCCCTTTCTAAGACAGGGGGAAATGTCCTAAGACAGGGACTGTGTGACACAATGGGACCAGCAGCTTCACACTTCTGCCATGCCTTCCCCACCGCACCCTTCCAGCTGCCGAAATAAAACCTTCTCCATCCTTAACTGCTTCTCCTCAGATATTTTGTCATGGCAATGAGAAAAATCATTGGTTTAGGTAGGAGGAAGAACATGAACAAAGCAGGGAGGATATCAGGGATTTGCTCAGCTGCAAGAAGCCAGGTCTCTTCATGGAGGGTGGGGGCACCCAGGAGGAGTAGACACCCAGGAGGAGTAGACACCCAGGAGGAGTAGACAGGGCAGAGGGAGGTGCCGAGACGCACCAGCAGAGACACCCTTCAGAAGGAATGGGGTGGGGCCTCACTGATTTCCCCCATCCCAGAGCCTCCTTCCTTGTGGCTATGTTGTCACAAAGATCGAAGCTGCCGACTCTGCTCTTGTCTCCAGGGAGGAAGGTCAGTGTCACAGCAGCGTCCACTCTGATGCCGTCTTCACGCTGAGACCCTGATATTCAATGTGAAATCTGCATTGATGAAATTTTCATTACAGAAACATCTTCCCTTTCATGGCCTCGTTAGTCTGTGGCTTTGGGGATCTGCTGGCTTGGGTTTGGTTACCCTGTGAGCTGAGGATGGGGCATTATTAAACATTTAGATGAGGGATGGTGTGTCAGGACGCCCTCCCCCATCGTGGGCAGAGCATGAGGAACTTTGCTAATGACTACAAGAGAGTCAGGGCTGGGAGCCAATTACAGCATTCTCTGTGGTCCGAGGGAGCTTCCACCTTCTGCCTGCAATGGAGAGAAGCTGCCTGGCTGCAGGACGCAAAAGAAGTCCAGTCCTCCACCCTCTTCACATTCACCAGACCACCTGTGTGTCTGAGCAGGCCCCACCTGCTTCTGCGCTTCACAAGTAGCATAAGGCAGGTTGACCAGATGGACATTTGGACACAGTGACTGTGGACTGAATCAGGTTAAAGGAGGACACTATGTTACAAGCTGGTTGTGTTTAACAAATGTTTTTCCAAATGTGAGAGCAGAGTTTGTGTCTCATGTGTACATACCTGTCAGATTTTCTCACCTGGGACAGGTGGCCTCACCATTCCCACATTACAGATGGGTAAACTCTGACCAAGGCTTGCTAGATAGCCTACAAAGGGCTGCCTGATGGTTGGGAGCAATGGTAGGATTTGAATTTAGCATGTCTGATTTAGAATGTATGGTTTAACATCTATGGGATATTTCTTAATAATTCTGCATTCTTTTTCTTTCTCTTTCCTTTCCTTCCTCCCACTACCCCTCTCTCCCTCTATCCCACTCTTTCTTCCTCCCTCCTTTCCTCCCTTCCTTTCTTTTTGAGACAGGTCTCTAGCATAGACTGACCTCAAACTTATTATATGACCTAATATGACCGTGAGCTGATTTTCCTTTTTGGTGGAACACAGGACCTGCGCATAAGGTGAGCATTCTACCACCTGAGCTACACACTAGCATTCTTCTGTACTTTTCAAGCACCATTTCAACAGTAATGAGGCGCCCGAGTTTAAGACACTCTGCAAACATATAGCTTGCGTGCTGAAAACCTGGAGACTCAATAAAGATCTAGGGCAGCGGTTCTCAACCTGTGGGTCATGACCCCTTTTGGGGACATTTCAATGACCCTTTCACAGGGGTCACCTAAGACCATTAGAAAACACAGATATTTACATTATGATTTATAACAGTGGCTAAATTACACTTATGAAGTAGCAATGAAAACAATTTTATGTTGGGGGATGCGATTTCCGTCACAACATTAGGAACTGTATTAAAGAGTTGCAATATTAGGAAGGTTGAGAACCGTCGTACTAAGGATTGCTTCATGGGAGGTCCCATTGTGCACTTCCAGAAGACTCGAATAATGAGAGGATTTAGTGTTTGTTAGCTAGGCATGATGGCAGCTTTTAAAAAGAGTCACATCTCCAAGGAAGACTGACAGAATAATTATAACTACGCCGGGGTGGGGGAGAGAGGAACCCATTTGAAAGCAGTGGAGGGTGACTTTGGCTGCCAGGACTTTCTGACCGAGATCCCAGACAGCCTGAGACACTTTGAGGAATGACATCCGTGGCTGACCTTCCGGCTCTATAAGCACACACACCCACAGCTCTCCTCCAATCTCATTGGAGAGTGAATGAGAAATAAATGCTTTCATATAAGCAAAACTAGAACATTCGTAGCCAGCAGATTTGCATAAATAAGCAGTAAATGGAGCTTTTGGCAGAAGGAAAAATGGCTGTCAATGAGATGACTCGTGACAAATGAATAGAAAGGGTGTGTGTCTGAGGTATGTATGTGTGTGTGTATTGGTGTGTATGTGTTCTCTGTGTGTGTGTTTGGTGTATACGCATTCTGTGTGTATATGTATGGTGTGTGTGTGGCGTGCATGTATGGGTGTGTGTGAATGTATGTGTTTGCATGTTTGGTGTATGTGCTTGTGCATATATGTGTCATGTGCATATGGGAACTTGAAACATGAATACATGAATCAACAATAAGAATTAGCTTTGACTACAGTGCTGTTACATAGAGAGTCAAATTATTTGGCACAAATAATATAATAACCAGGCTAAATAATTTTAAGGAATTAAAAAAATCCTTTGATTGTGAAAGTGGTAATCTTTTTTTAAAGATGTGTGTGTATCTAGGTCAGAGATCGACATCAAGTATCTTCTCCCTTCTCCCATCTCTTTCTTCCTAATTTTTCAAGACAGGGTCTCTCGCTGAAACTGGAGCTCACCGATCGACTAGACTGCCTGGACGGAAAGGCCCTGGGTCTTCTTGCTTCCACCTTCTCAGTGATGGGATCATGGCATGCACCACTCCACCTGGCTTTTATGTGCATGCTGGGGCTCAAAGTCAGGTTCTGGTGCTTGCATAGCAGGCACTGAACCAACTGCGCCGTCTCCCCAGTCCTGGGAATCTGCATCTTTAGGATGCTCCAGACCTGCCTTTGAGGGAGCACAAAGGGGGTGAGCCAGAAGTTGAAAGCGATACTACAGAGCCCAGAGCTCAGCAACTAGGTGGTTAATACAATGTAAGAAATTGTGAAGTAAATGCCTTTAGTGAGCAACCTATGTTTTCTCCAATCACCCTGAGAGAGGTCCTGGCTGTCCTGCATCTTAACTCTGTAGATCTTGGCAAGCAGGACTCAGACCAGCTAGAGTCAGGGATCCATCCACATATTATGTGTTTATTTGGTTCTGCGGCTCAAGCAAAGAAAGTTCAAGACAGGGCTGAGGCAGCAGGAGAAGGAGCCGACACAGCCTGTGGACCTGGGGACTCCAGATTGCCTAGGATACCTGGCTCCCGAATCCCTGCTTGTGCCAAGGTCAAGTCTTAGAGTCCCAGGGGGCCGTGGAAGCAGTGGGGTGGCCCTGGCTCCAGGCTGCTGGAGGGCTCCCTTGCTGTCAGTGGTGAAGGGAAAACATGAATGTTTCAAGGCAAAAGGTGTACAAAGGCCTGTGGTGGCTGTGAGGTCCTTCTATGACAACTGAGGGGCTGACTCTGATTCCAGGTCCCCAGGGTTGTTCTGATAAGGTCACCTCAGGCAGAAACCTCAGAGCCTGGTGAGTGCTGGCCTGGCCTGCCTCACACTGTGCAGGTGACAGGGTCAGGGTTCCATGAGTTTCCTGGGAGCCTGCTGGGGCTGGAGGAGCTCTGAGGAGCTCTCTGCTGGTGATGGTGAACCTGCTGGGCCAAGGCCACTTCACCTGACTGAAACAACAAATAGTGGCATCACGTGAGTTGCTTTCTCTTCCTGCCATTTTTTTTAATTTTGCAACAAATTTTTATGATATCATTAATAGGGGATGTACTTTCCAGGTCTCCACAATTCTTAAAATAATTAAAATCGAAAGCGGCAGCTCTTGGAATGTCACCCCGATCTCATGAGGATCTGTGGGAATCAGAAGATGCCGGCAGCTCCAGAGAGAAGGAGCTGAGTTCAAATCAGGACCAGGGCTGACAGGCCAGGCCAGAAGCCGGAAGTAAGCAGGGCTCAGCTTCTTAGCAGACTGCAGAGCCTGCTAGAGGTCAAGGGTGAGGTCAGGGCAAGGTCACTGCAGACCTGAAGGGTGGAAGAGGCCTTTCTCTGTAAGCTGTGGGAGGAGAAGTTGTCCTAAATGAGATAGAGAAGGGGACACTGCGGGACCTCAGACTTGGCACAAAGCCCAGGACATTCAGAGAGCATGTGGGAAATCTCCAGGTGCAGCTCTGAGGCATAGAGGGGAGCAGCCCTTCCCCAGGGTGTTGCAAGGGAGACAGGAAACCATCCTCGTGCTGAGTGGGTGTGTTGAGAGGTGGGTTACAGGCAGGGTGAGAACTTAGTGATGGGAATGGCAGAAGCTAACATCTGTGTTTCTAGGGGATTGTGAAGGCTGCAGAAGTGGGGTAATGTTGTCTACACTGACCAGGCCACTTGGGAGCATTCTCCACCTGGTTACATGAGTTTGGCCTGGAGTCTATGTGGTTCTAGCAGTGTGAAGAGTAGGTGGCAGTTAGACACTGCTACTCAAGAATTGCCACCATGTCACACAAGTCAGGTGACAGGGAAAGTTTAATAGAAATACAGAAGTAATAAGATGTATACTGTTTCCATCTATAGCGACAGAGCAACAGTCTCGAGGGAGAGCAGCCTCGGATGTCAGCAGTAGGAATGGTGGTGGGTGCTGGGCTCTGCCCTCTTGTTTGGAGCAGGTCATGTCTACTGTCTTGTCACAAGGCAGTGCTGTAGTTGATGTTTTTCTGTTTCTTCCATTCTACCCTTGAGCCCAACTACCCAATATGTGTCCAATTTTAGTGATTGCATTTTCATTTGGTTCTAAAATTTCTAGTTGGTTTCTTCTGTGTATTTTCTATTTGTGTGTGTGTGTGGTGTGTATATGATTGTTCATGTGTGCAATTGCATTGCGGTTGAATGTGCCTGTGGAGGTCAGAGGTCAACCTAAAGGGTCTTCCTCTATCACTTAGCACCTTATATTTTGAGACAGGGTGTCTTAGTGTTCCATTGCTGTGAAGAGACGCTGTGGTAGTGTGAATGTAATTAGCCCCCAAAATCTCATAGGGAGTAGCACTTTTAGGAGGTGTGGCTTTGTTGGAGGAAGTGTGTCACTGTGCAGGGGCGGGGGGCTTTGAGGTTTCCTATGCATGGGATACCACCCAGTGTCTCAGTTGGTTTCCTATTGCCTGTAAGATGTAGGATTCTCAGCTATTACTCTGCCTGCACGCTGCCATGCTCTCCATTATGATAACGGACTGAACCCCTGAAACTGTGAGTCACCCCAATTAAATGTTTTCCTTTATAAGAGTTGCTGTGGTCATGGTCTCTCTTCACAGCAATAGAAGCCCTAACTAAGACAGAAGTCATGACGGCAACTCTTATAAAGGAAAACATTTACTTGAAGCTGGTTTACAGGTTTAGAGGTTTAGCCCATTGTCTTCATGGTGGGAGGCATGGTGGCACACAGGCAGACATGGTGCTGAAGAGGGAGCCAAGAGTTCTGCATCTGTATCCACAGGCAGCAGGAAGAGAGAGAGAGACGCTGGGCCTGGCTTGAGTTTCTGAAATCTCAGAGCCTGCTCCCAATGACACACTTCCTCCAACAAGGCCACACCTCCAATGCCACTGCCTGTGAGCCTATGGTGGCTACTTTCACTCAAACTACCATACAGGATCTCTCACTGAACCCCAGGCCCATCCATTCAGCTACACTGGCTGGTTGGCAATCTTCAAGAATCTATATGGCTCTGTCTCCCCTTATGTTGTGGTTACAGGCATCTGTCACTACACATCCAGCTTTTACATGGGTGGTGGACCCCAACTCAGGTCCTGAGGCTTGTATGCAGGTACTTTATTGACCCATCTATCTCCCTAGCACCGTGTTTTCTATTTCTTAGGGAACTTCCCATTTCCTTGATGAGCCTCCTCTGTCATTTGATTCCAGTGTGGCAGTTGCTCACTGAAGGACGTCTGTGTCACTTGTGTTGGCTTCTTTCGGTGGTTGTTTCCAGCCCATGTTACTTTTTCCCTGGCTCATGGAAAGATGAATAATTTTCAATGCAGTCTTTCACATGTTAGATGTTGTGTTGGGGGGTGGGATCTGGGATTTACAACCTCTAGTGTTGTCCCTCCTGTGGCGTGCTGTGGAGAAGGGTGACAATGCCCAGTCATTGCCAGGATGAGGTCCTGGTTTCTTCTCTGGCTCCACTGAGGGCCAGGAGTCCCTGAGCACTGAGAAGCAGGGCTGGGGACTCAGTTTCTACTGTATCTCTGTGGATGGCTATGTCTGGAGGGTCAGGTGTGCCTCCTTAGGGCTCCGTTCCTGGCCTTGGCTGATATGCAGCCAGGACGCCCATGTGGCTCTCTACATGGCCTTCCTGCCATAATCCTGGTGGCTTCTTGGGTGCTTTGTCGCCAAAAGGTAGAGAGGAGTACAGGTTCCTTCCTTGGGCTCTGTTGGAATTAGGTGCATAGGACTGTGACCTTCTGTGTGTTGGAGTAGGGGCATAGGCCTGTGACCTTCTGTGTGTTGACCATAAGCGCATGGCATTATCCGATAGTTTTAGGCCTTGCTTGGATATGGGTTCCTACCTGAGACCCTGCCAGTCTGCCGTCTTCTCACTTTCTGAGTCTTGTTCCTCACCCCCCCACCCCCAAGGCCTCATTTTCAGGGAATTTAGCTTGTATTACTTAGTTTTCTTATTGCTGTAACACTCTGACTAAAGTAACTTAAGAAACAGATTTAGCCAGGCACAGTGGTGCACACCTTAAATTTTAGCACTTGGGAGGCAAAGGCCGGTGGATCTCGAGTTTGAGGCCAGCCTGATCTATAGAGCAAGTTCCAGAATGACCAAGACTACACAGAGAAACCCTGTCTCAAAAACAAAAACAAAAAAAACCTCAAAAACACAAAACCAAAACAAACATACAAACAAGAAGGAAGGAAGGAAAGAAAAATGAAAAGGAAGAAAGAAAGAAGGAAAGAAAGAAAGAAAGAAGGAAGGAAGGAAGGAAGGAAGAAAGAAAGAAAGAAAGAAAGAAAGAAAGAAAGAAAGAAAGAAAGAAAGGTCTATTTGCCTTGTGGTTTGAGAGCGCCATCTATCCTGGTGGGGGAGTCATGGTGACTGGAATGTGAGGCAACTAGCTGAGGCTGGATGCTTTTCTATGTCCCGCCCAGATCCACTGGACAGGTTTCTCTCCTGCCTGCAGGTCACTTATAAAATAATCATTCAGAAGCTTAATGTTAATTATAATTGCTTGACTGATGGTTCAGGCTATTACTGGCTTGCTTTTACATATAATCAACCCATATCTAATAATCTGTATATCGCTATGTGGCCTTGTGGCATGTTGGGGACCGTGGACCCCCAGACCCTAAATTTCCTGTGACCCCCCTGCCTGCCAGAGTGCTATTAGACAATGGTTTTACCATGTAAAGATTTGTTTCTTGTACTTGTTTAATAAAATGCTGATTGGACAGTAGCCAGGCAGGAAGTAGAGGTGGGGCAATGAGAAGAGGAGAATTCTGGGAGAGGAAAGCTCAGTCTGCAGTCATCACCCAGACAGAGAGGAAGCAAGATGTGACTGCCTCACCAAAAAAGGTACCAAGCCACGTGGTTAACACAGACAAGAATAATGGGCCAATTTAAGATGTAAGGATTAATTAATAAGAAGCCTGAGCTACTAGCCCAATCAGTTTATAATTAATGTAGGCCTCTGTGTGTTTATTTGGGACTAAATGGCTGTGGGACCTGGTGGGACAGAAACCTCTGCCAACACCAGAGTAAACAATTTGTTTTCCTATGCTTGCAGCTGCTCTGAGGAAACAACTTGTTTTGCAGCTGCTCTGAGCATGAGACCCTCAGGAGTTCCTGATGGCAGGGGAGTGGTTTCTGGTGGGCTTGCAGCTGAGAGTTAGGGTGTGGCCATTAGTCAAGGAGACCCTATATAACTTGCCCTGGAACACAATAAGGAGAACGTTCTTGGGGCATTCTTGGCTGTCTGTGTGTGTTTCAATCTCCAGGCCCTTGGCTGACTCGCAAACCATACCGTCGCGCATAGCACGTAGAGCAGGCACTGTGTCACAGTGGCGTTACCTGTTCTCTGGTCCATCCTGGTGCTCCAGTGGCTTGCAGGCTTCTCTCCCGGCCCCACCCTTCTTCACCTGGATCTCTGCTTGCATTTCCCAACTTGCTATATTCTGCCCTGCCATAGGTCCACGCAGTTTTATCCATCAAACAATAAGAGCAACATGTATTTGCAGCGTACAGAAGGAAATCCCACATTAGCTGCGCACCCCACACCTCCCGTCAGGAAGCAGAGAGAAGCATGCTGGCGCTCAGCTTGTTTTCTCCCCCCATCCCGTCAGGGGCACAGATCACGGGATGGTGCCACCCACAGCTAAGGTTGATCAGCTTCTTGTCTCAGTTAACCTACTCTAGATAATCCCTCACAACCAACATTATCTACCACCCTGTATTTATAGCAAGGGCACAGAATGTGTCTGCGTCCTTTTTCTGGATGTGACATCAGAACACCGTCTTTGTCCTTTTCCTTGACCGCTGGGGTTACCCAGGAAAGGCAGAGCCACCCAGAGCCCAGAACTCCTACCGCTTTCTCACTCTGTGTTGTTGTCACCAGAGTCGCTGGCATCGTCCCTCTGCCCCCGTTCACCTCCACACCTGCTCTTGGCCCCAGTCTTTCTGTGGGTGTCAGGCTGAGTTTGGCTGCATCTTTGTCATAGTAGAGCACTTTTCATGTTCCTTCCTGGATACTGATTTACACGAAAGCCAGAGCATTCTCGTTATAGTTTGGTAGCTGCTGCCAAGTGCCTGTAGGAACGTCTGTACCTGTTTAGCTAGGACCCCTGGGAATGTCTGTTTACTCTCAGCCTGGCTTGCTTCGCCTTGCCAATCTGATAAGCGAATCTAATAGCCGTTTTCACTTGTCTAATTAAAAACCACATTTTCATCTTTTCTTATGCTTATTGGTTGTTTGCATTTCTTATTTGTAGACTGCCTATTCATCTTCCTTATCCAGCTTTCTATTGATTGATAGATGTTAGAACGGTTTCTTTGTTAGGCTGAAACTATCCAGTCAGTCCTACCTTCTCCTCATGGGTGGTGTCCTTTGTCAGGCAGAAGTTAGAAGTTTTGATGTAAGAAAGAAAGCTAACCCCAAAGAACCAGTGGGAGGCAGGGTACCAGACTGCAGTGCTGTGGGGAGGCCTCCAGTTTCCTCCGGTCTCGACCCCAACAGCTGGCTCCATTCTTCTGCTCTCAAAAGAGAATTCAGATGGGACGCAGGAGTAGAGCGAGCAGTCAAAAACCCAATTAGAGTGAGCTGGGAAGCAAGAACAGCTTAGAAATTTTAAAAGAGCGGCCAGGGCCAGCAGCAGTGACCCTGAACCTGTCAGGCACTGGGCCTCAGTTTCTCCTCTCCCCACTGTCCTCTGCCTGTCCCTCCCTCAGGGTGGGCACTTCCAGGACAGGGGCATACTTCTATGAAGTTCCATTTAGTCCAGAATTCAGTTTGTTATAAATAAATGTATCAGGTGCATGAATATGTAGGAACCAAGTACCCCCAAGTTTGCACAGTTCACTAGGAAAGGTAACAGCGAATGCTCCCCTGGGGAGGAAAGTCCCTAAAGCTGGACACAGCTGGAGTTGACCACTACCACCTATTATCTTTATATCCTGGTTTGCTGGTCTCTGAGCTAGGCCTGCTAGAGAGCCCGCCACCACCTCTGGTTCTTTATGTCCTGTTTTTGGGGGTCCACTGGTCAGTCTGTCCCATGCCAACCTCCTGCCTAATCGTGGGACTGAACAGGCCAGAGACAAGGTGTCATGGGGAGGAGCATTTAGGGCATTCTCGGCTCATCTTTACAAGGGTGTCACTCTGGGGTGGCAGCAGGTTCCCAGAGACTCTATGAGGCTGTATGTAACTAACAAATCTTGTCGAAAAGTAGCGTGATCATGAAACTGTATTTTTTTCTCCACACAGGAGTCTGAAGATAGTTGGCTCAGAGAGTGATTTAGTAACTTAAAGGTCACACTCTGAGGAGGCTTCTTGCTTATGAAAAATGACAGCATCCAGGGGACACAGGACACATACCAGTATCCTGAGAACACAGGGCACATGACAGCATCCAGGGAACACAGACCACATGACAGCATCCAGGGAAGGCAACTGGCTAGGCACACTTATCATCCCAGATTTCCTCATGCCTCAGCAGACGTTCTTCTGGATCTACTGACTGGAATGAGCTCACTATTAGTGTTTTCATAAATAAAGCTTGCCTGAAGATCAGAGGGCAAAGCAGCCACACGGTCCAGGGAGTGGTGGCACACACCTTTAATCCCAGGACTCCAGAGACAGAAGCAGAACCCTGTGAGTTCAAGGCCACCCTGGGCTACACGATTGAATTTGTCTATAAGAGAAACAGAGCACACACAAAGGTGATCCCAGCACTTGGGATCCCACGCCTTCAATCCTAGTACTAGGAGGAGGAGACAGGAAAGATATGGCTGGGCAGAGAGAGGAATATAAAGGGGAAGAGACAGGAACTCAGTGGAGGGTGGAGTCTGAGGATTTATGGAGACAGGATCTTGCCCCTTTGGTCTGAAGATTTGGTAGAGGCAAAAGGTCTCTCTAGTGGTTGACTGCCTTGCTTTTCTGATCTTCAGCTTGAATCTTCAGATTTTATTATTTGTGTTACAGCTCACTGTAAAGGAAAGGAAGCAGGGAATCTGTCCCTCAGCCAAGGGACAGCCAGCTCAAGCATCTCCAGCTTTGCATTCACCTGCTTGAACCAACTCCTGCCAGCTGCTCCCCATCTGATCTACTTCCAGGTTAGGGAGATTTCCCAGGTGATTGGCCAGAGTGAGTCACATGTTCCACCCTTACCCTGGCCTGTGACTCATCCTGTACAAATAGTGGGAGAAGGTGAGTGAGTGCTTATGAGGAACCTTCCTGACTCCATTTTGCAGGCAGGAGCTGTTATGCTGTGTTGTTAAAAATAAGTTTCTATTTCCTTTAAGAGCTGATTTTGCTCTCTGTTTCTTGGAACCTGACCTTCCCCAATCCATGACCTTGACTTGTTTTTGAGAAGACCCTTCACCTTCTTGACCCTCCCTGACCTTCCTCGATCACATGATTTTTTTTTTGAGATTTTTTTTCTGTATTGCCTTGTTGCCCTCATTGTCTCTCTTCTGTAAACCTGCTTTGCAGCTACTCATGAATTCACTCCATAAAAAAGGGGCCCAAGTGATAGATTCGGGGCTGCTCTCTTTAATAAGTTGCTGGCCAGCTCTTGGATGCACCCCAATAAAAAAAATCAAATTGCTTCAAATTTGGCTCCAATTGTGGTAATGGTCTTATTCTCACCATAGGGACTAACACTTACCTGGGTGTGGGAACCAGAAGGTGCTGACATGATATCAGTGTCATAGTTACTGCTGTCACATCAATTCATGTCAGTGTCTGAAGGTGAGCTCCTACTGCTGCTGGGCACGGGCTGCTCCTGCCGCTGCTGGGCACGGGTTGCCTTGCCATCTTCACACCCCTCGTCAGCGAACCTTGAGAGGACTTAGAAGCAAGCTGTTGCTTGTCGTCTTTGGTTTGTTGTTGCCTCCTACCCTGCCGTGCCTATGACGACCCACTTGGAAACGGAGGCAGACAAAGTGACCACTGTCACTCTGGCCAAGCAAAATGCCCAACAAAGAAAGTAGGCATTTTGAAAACACTGCTTCCCACCTCTGGAGGTGCAGAGGTCCTTGTGAAGATCAGCGAGAGCTCGAGTTCTTCATCCTGAGCCCTAGTCCGTTCCCGCCGTGCTAACTGGAGACCATCTCCTCATGGCTTATGATCCCATTCTCAACTTAGGAGTCGGAGCCTTGCGAAGGCCCATGGCCACTGTGTGCCAGAACAGACTCGGCTTGGAACCAGGCCAGATGCTTACAGCTCCAAAATGGCTTGGCAGAGTGTCTGTGATGCGGCCTGTGGTCTGTGCTGGGTGAAAACTCACCCCTCATTTGTTAGTGATTAACTGATGTGCAGATGGGGCTCAGTGGACCTCTGTGACTCACAGATAGACAGGCTCATTCCTGAAAGGAAAGGCAGCTGTCAGAATTCTCCAGCATGTAGCTGCTTCTGCTCAGGGTTCCTCCAGCGTGTGGCCGCCGCAGCTCAGGTTCCTGCTGAGGAACAACATCATCATAAAAAGAAGGTAACCTTGAGAGTGTAAGCAGAAGATGGTTGGCAGACCCTGGGAAAACCTGGAAGGCCGAGGGCTATGTGCTGCTTCTGGAGTCTGTGACTTTCCTGAATGCCCTCTCTTGTGGTAAAGATATAAAGTGATGGAGGGGTTCTGAGAGTCGGGGTAGCAGTGGGTACACACTTAGGCTCAGGGCAAATAAATCTGGATGAGAAGCAGACTTAAGGCTAAATTACCCTCTTCTCAGCTAGAATGTCTCTGAGCTCTTTCAGGCCAAAGAACCCCAAACTTTAGACCCCCAGGCCAGTCACAGACCTAGTTCAGCAGTTCTCAACCTTTGGGTAACTACTCATTTGGGGGCCGAATGACCCTTTCACAGGGGTCACATATCATATTTCCTGCATATCAAATATTTACATTAAGAGTCATAACAGTAGCAAGATCACAGTTACAAAGCAGCAACAAAAATAATTTTATGGTTGGGGGTCACCACAACACGAGAAACGGCATTAAAGGGTTGCAGTGTTAGGAAGGCTGAAAACCACTGTCATAGAGACTCAGGAAACAGCCAAGCCTGCTGTAACAGGGGTGGAGCTAATAGAGGCCCCCATGCAAGTGACCCACTTCCTCTAACTATACCCCCACCTCAGAAGGGTTCCAAAATCCCCCAAAACAGAGCTGCTCTCTGGGCACCACGTGATCCATACAGGAACTGGAAGGACGGGTTACACTAAGCATGGCAGGTAGAAATTAGCCTGGAGATTTACAGCAAAGGAGGGATGGCGGATTAAACCCATGGCGGCATAGCTCAGACACTCCAGATGTTTCCAGGGCAATCTCACTGAGCAGAAAGCTTTCATAACACTTAAAAAAGAAACCTGAATTTTGTGGACTACAATTTCTAAGAACCTACCTTTGACCAGTGCTGCCCACATGAAGGAAGAAGTAAGAGATGTTAAGCAGCATACTATTTACCTCACTGGGACACTGGAAGTCACTGGGACAGAAAAAAATGTTACTATATTGTCCCCAACACTGTGCATCGCAGCGTCTCCAGGAAGGCTGTCTCTTGCTCGCCTTCTCTGAGCCCTGGCAAAGCTGGTCACAACAAGAAGCAAATCAGAAAAGAACAGGCTGCAGGAACAAACAGGGGCTTCCCCAGGAAGAGGGTCTCTCGCTATCCCCTCCCTTCCCCCCTCACTCCCACTCAGGGACACAGGTTAAGGTGGCTTTTTCTTCCTAGTCCCACAGGAGCACAGGCGGCTCTTACTCTTCTGCCCTGATGTGACACACAGGAAGCCGGAGAGTGACAGTCTCCATCTTCAGCCCTGGGGCTGTGGAGCGGCTTCCACAAGACACTTCCAGAGAGCACTAAGGCGCCAAAGCTCCCCTCCTGTGTGTTCAGCGTCCCAGGTCCCCTCTGCGCCTGTGCTGTGGACTCTAAGAGCAATGCTTCTTACTTTGTTCAGGGGGCACAGCTGGAAGGGGGCAGCTGATTTCAACCCACGTCCTGGCCCTGACCCACAGCCCTTGATTAACCACACATGCACCTCCCCAGGCAGGTTCCTCTGTCACTTTTATAAAAGTGACAGTCTGAGCTCACTGGTTGCCTCTGCTCTATTTATTTTTCAGGATCTGCTTCATAAACCGTTGGGCATCCAATCAATCTCCTTTATTGCTGTTAACTTTGCTTTCCAATTATGCAAAATGTCCTGCAGTTCCCAGGACGGGGTCTCATCTCCACTGACACTTGGTGCTGTGGGTCTCAGCCTTGACTGACAGGGGCAGTGGCTTCTCATGTCAAGCTCCGTCTTCTCCAAAAATACAAATGACTCAGGGACAAGATGGGCACCCGGGAGATGCATGGCTGGACAGGCAAGGTCTGTGAACTGAAAACAGCACCCACGGCAGCTGGAGCTCCAGACTTCATTGCTTTGTTCAAAAAAAATGGCAACTGGGAGGTGCCGAAAGCACACTTTAAAAATTGTGTGCGTTCCTGTATTTGAACATGTGAGTTTCATTGTTTGTGTTTCCTTTCCCCTTTAGGACTCCAAGGAGAGCTGCTGTGCTTGGCATCACAATGAAGCCCTCAGTGATTCCTTCTAGAAGGTACTGAGTGCCTGCTATGTGCAGGCGTTTTCCTAGGCTTGAGTTCCAGCCAGAGACACTCAGACAGGACAGGACTCATGTGACTCAGAAAGTGGCAGATGCTGGATGAGAAAGTGAAGGGTCAGCTTAGGGCATGAGGGGCTTCAGGAGACTGGGGTGAACCCTGCAGGATAGTAAAGTGGGAGACTCTGCTGGAAATGCTTCGGACGGGGAACAGCAGTGTAAAGGGCCTGAGGTAGGTCTTGGTTTTGGCCACTGGTGGAAAAGCATAGTAGAGTTGGGAGAGGAGGGTAGAGAGAAGGATGGAGAGGTGGCAAGGCTCTGCGCAGCTGCTCTGAGCTTTCTGTGTGGGAGGCAGAGGGAATGACAAGACCTAATTTATCTCAAAAAAGATCACTTGGATCATTTGTTTAGACTGGGAGAGGGCCCAGGGTGGAGGCTGGTGTCGACCCCAGGAGACAAGTGATACTGTCTTCAGTGTCTGAACAGCAGCTGGACCACCGTGTTAGAAACCATGTATATATGTGTTTTGTGTGTGCATGTGTGTGTGCATGCTTATGTGTGTATTGTTATGTTTTATATAGAAATGTTTTCACAGTGTTTGAATTTATGGTTTTTTCATATGTATATGAAGAGGTCAGAGAATAACTTGAATGAGTTGGCTCTCCCCTCCCACCATGTGAGTGCCAGGTTTGCCAATAAGTGCCTTTACCAGCTGATCCAAATTGCCAGCAGTGCTGTGTGTATCTTTAAGGCAGCACCAACCCCTTTTTCAAATGGACGGGGCGTTGTGTGCACGAACTACCAGACAACATGCATCCTGCAAAGGCATTTAGGTTGCTGGTCCGAATAACCTGACCTTGATCTCTGAGAGCCTGGCAGGCGTTTATAAAGAATTATACAGGTTTTGTTACTGGTTTTTTGTTTGTTTTGTTTTGAGACAGGGTTTCTCTGTGTTGCTTTGGTGCCTCGCCTGAAACTTGCTCTGTAGACCAGGCTGGCCTCCAACTCAGAGATCTGCCTGCCTCTGCCTCCCGAGTGCTGGGATTAAAGGCGTGCGCCACCACCACCCGGCTATTGTTATTGTTAAAACAGGGCTTCACCATGTACCTCAGGCTGGCCTCCAACCCCCAATCCTGCTTCAACTTCCTGAAAGTTGGGGTTTCAGGCTTCTGCTACCACTTCTGGCAGAGATGTATACAGATTTTTTAAAAAAGGAGTTTTATGCTTTAGGATGTAAAGACAGACATCACCTGCAGCTTCACAGTATCTTAAAGGGCAGGGGCAGGGTATGGCCCAGGTAAAAGCCCTTTCCCACGTAAGCCTGCCAACCTGAGTTGAGATCCCCGGAATCCAGGGAGGTACTGGACATGGTGGGGCTCGTTGGTAATCCCAGCATTCCTGTGGCGAGATGGGAGGCAGATGTAGAGACAGGAGAAAGTCCCGGGAGCTTGAGGTGGACACAGTGCAGCAGCAAAGAGCAAGAGAGACCCTGCCTCAAATGGGGTGTGACACAGGGGACAACATCAAAGCTGTTCCCTGGTCCCTACACACAGCATGAAGGTGCCCTCATCCACGAACATGTAAACACACACACATACAATGAATAAAATATATTTTAAAAAGCAATACATTATGCTTGGGGTTACAAATTGTCACCATTCATTGAAATAGCATGATAAAGATTATAAAATCTTAAATATGGTCAGAATCCTTTCAGTTATTAGTTCAAAACACACACACACACACACACACACACACAGAGCAGAATTGGCTGCAACGGTTTTTGAGAAGCACACACACAGGCCTCGCCTAATGGACTCCAACTTGAATTGCGTGTGAGACAGATGAGTCGCGCCAGGCTGCCGCTCAGCGGAAAGAATTGTGGCGTCTGGTTGAGCAATAAAGGTGCAGCATGCCAGCAGAAACACGTGTTCCGAGGGCATTAGCTGTTAGCCACGAGCCTTTCTCTGGCTGACGATCTCACCGTGAAATCCAATATTACTCCAGGAAGGAGACAAGGCCCCTAGCTGTCAGCTGGTGCACAGCAGTTCATCAAGCAGCCTCAGTGACGCGCCACAGCCCATCTTCACTCGGGCAGGCTCTGCAAGCGGCCCGGGTGTTCTGCTCTAGAGGGTGTGTGTCCTATAGTAAGGGACAGGCCAGCAGCACGATGACCTGTATTTCTGCAAAAATTGCTCCCTCCTCACCCCATGACTGTCAACATAAAAAAACATCTCCTATCTCAAAGGGTATGAACAATGGTTTATTTTGGAGCCAGACCTGAGTCACTAAGGCTTGGGGATGCAGATTTGGAGTACTCAGAATTCCAAGTTGAATTCTCATGAATCCAATCGTATGAAGTTCTTATATGATTAGAACAAAAGAAGCCATAAATCAACACTTTTTGAATGTACCCATGGAAACACCAGGTAGGCAAGTTATGACAGAGCGGGGATATGTCTTGAACAGGCCTCACATGCTGCCTGGTGACGTTCATAGCTTTTGGGTTGGTGGAAATTAGGATCTGTCCATACATTTCAAAATAACTTACCCACACAGGGAGACTCTGTCTCAAAAACCAAACAACCGGGAGGTGGTGGCAGATAGAAAAAGCCGGACGTCCTGTAGCGCCTGTGCCACCAAAGACGGTACGTGAGCCAGGAACTAAGCTGGAGACTTAAAAACACATAGACAGAGACACAGAGAGAGACACAGGTCATCCTTGATACAAGAATGCCAAGTTTATTGTGCTCAGGGGCAACTTATAGTGCTCTGGCCACACCCCAGCTCTCAGGATCTTTCAGCTGCAGACCCACCAGCCTGCTCGTGCTCA
The DNA here is from genome assembly GCA_004026605.1 of Ondatra zibethicus. Taxonomy (NCBI): domain Eukaryota; kingdom Metazoa; phylum Chordata; class Mammalia; order Rodentia; family Cricetidae; genus Ondatra; species Ondatra zibethicus. The sequence goes on from PVIU01000459.1 coordinate 89,063, forward strand.
GAGCAGCTGCAGGCACAGGAAAACAAGCTGCTCACAGGGAATTCAGGGTCCAGGGGTCCACAGCCTCCAATAGCTCCTAATGGGTGCGAGCCTTTAATTCCAGCACTCGGGAGGCAGAGGCAGGCAGATCTTTGTGAGTTCAAGGCCAGCACAGTCTACAGAGTGGAGTTCCAGGACAGTCAGGGTTGTTATACAGAGAAACCTTGTCTCAAAAAACAAAACAAAACAAAATCAAAATAGTTTACCCAATAGTCAAAGGGTGTTAGGGCACGCACAGGATGAACAACAAATGGCTATCAAGGGACAAAGATAGTCCAAGCTAACTTGACTTCTGGATATGCAACGTTCTAACCTCACCATGGTCACTAAAGTTCTAACTGGTCAGTCAACCTTGTAGAATGGCCAGTGTGGTTGTGGCTTATTTCTGGGAACTTCAGTTAACACAATTGTAAAGAGATGCTGAACCTAGGCCACCTTACTGGAGATAGCCCTGGCAGAGGATTGGGCCACAGTTTTATCCACAGTGCCACTTACCATCTGCATGGCAGAATGCACTGGGCTTGGCACCTGTGCTTGTCACACTTGTCACTCCTGTGACACACATCTGAGAGGAGTGACTAACAAGGACAAGAGTCTCTTCAGGCCAGTTTCAGGCTATGATCAACTTGCACCATAGTTTTTGGGTCTGAGGTGGTGGAGGGGTACTGCTCACCTGATGGCAGCCAGAAAGCAGCCAGGGTGACTTGAAACATGCCCTTCTCAGCCATGACCACCTCGGTGACCTGCTTCCTTCGATTGGCCAGTGTCTACACAGCACAGCCGTCCATCTGTCCCAGGTTTCCCTCAATAAATCGCTCTGTAAATCGGATCAGAGCCCTCATGAACTGGTTGCTTGTCCAAAGTCCCATCTCTGAGCACTGCGCCGGGGACAGGGATGTCAACATCTAAGCCTTTGGAGGACATTTCCGTGCCCAAACCATGGCAGCATCTTCTCTCATCAAGTGACCAGTGATGCCAGGTGGGGCCGCTTAATGTATGGTATCCTAATTGTCTTAATGTACTGTGGCACCTACACCATGGGATGGTTTAGCGAGTCGGGCAAGGGGCTGGAGATTGAAAAACACACACACACACACACACACACACACACACACACACACAGAGAGAGAGAGAGAGAGAGAGAGAGAGAGAGAGAGAGAGAGAGAGAGAGAGAGAGAGAGAGAGATACTGGTCATCCTTGAAACAAGAATGCCCCTTTTATTGTGTTCCAGGGCAGCTTATATAGGGCTCTCCTTAACTAATGGCCACGCCCTAGCTCTCGGGATTTTTCAGCTGCAAGCCCACCAGAAACCATTCCCCTGCCATCGGGAACTCATGAAGGTCTCATGCCCAGAGCAGCTGCAAGCACAGGAAAACAAGTTGTTTACTCCGGCAGGCAAGGAGTCATAGAAAATTCAGGATCTGAGGGTCTGCACTCCCCAACAATGTATGGTATCCTAATTGTCTTTAAAATATACAAAGTTTTGATGAAAATATATTGGCCTTGCAGATGCATGGTGTATATGTGTGCATGTACATGTTCTCATGAGCACATGTGTGCTCAGGTACATGTATATGTTGAGTTGACATTGGGTGTTATCTACAGCTCTCTATTTACTGAGGCAGGGTTGCTCATTGAGTTCAGAGCTCTGATTCAGCTAGTCTAGCCTGACAACTTGCTCCAGGCTTCCCGTCTTGGTCTTATGAATGTTTAGATTACAGGTAGCCACCGTGTCTATTCAGTAGGTTCTGGGACCTGAATTTTAGTCTTCACACTTCCGTGGTTGGTGCTTATCCACTGCGCCATCCCCCATCCCCAGTAGCATACATTGATAGGTCCACCTTTCACTTACCTTAAGGGGAAGAATTCAAAACGTTGGTGATTACTCTGTGCTGATAAGACCGTGAGGAACTGTACATTCCTGATGGTTGCCGTGGGAAGCCAAATGGTGCTATACCAACAGAGGCCATCCCTGTGAAATAACGAACACGCTTGGTCTCTGAGCCAGCACGCTGGCTCCTGTGTACTTCTCCTGTGGATTCCAGATACTGACAACCAAGGTCATACATCACATTTCGTTGGTGGGAAACAGAGACAGAAACAATATGAACATCGCTCTGTGGGAGGCTGATTAAAAATAAAACCAAGCTAAATAAAGACAGTGGGATACAGGCTCTGAAAGAGCCTGAAATGGGTAAAGCGCTGCTAGGTGGTGGCATCATTATTGTGGCATGTAGGAGCAGAGCCATGTGATGGATGGCAAGATGTTGTGTGCTGCTGCTCTTTGTGTTTGTATTTGCAGAGAGGGAAGGAGGGATACACTGGACACTAACAGTGTGGTGACCCGCCATCCTCCCGACTACAGGGATGAATGCATGTCCTTGCATCCTGCTTATGCAGCGCTGGGGATGGGACCCAGCGGTTTGTGCATGCTAGGCAAGCACTCTACCAACTGAGCTAAACTTTGAGTGTTAAGTCCACTGAATAAATTGCCAGACAAACAGCTAGGCAGTTTGCAAACAGGCTCTTTTTCAAGTTGAGCTATGTTAGGGTCAAACACTCTTTGGAATCAGTGGAGGTCAGTGCTTGGAAGCCCTGTGGTTTTGCCAATCACCTGTGGTTTTGCCAATCAGGATACAAAGAGCACATTGACCATCTTAGCCCCTGCTGATGCCTGCTGCTGACCTCTTGATTGGACTCAAAACACCATCCAGGCAGCCTTGGAGTAGCAAAAGTGAGTTCATTTAGAGAACGTTCCCACCACACTTCACAAAGACCCTAGAGAGGATCGCCAGTTCTGTTTCAGAAATATGGCTCCTGAGCTGAGGCAGCCACTGACCCCACACCAGCAGATCTGAGCTGAAATGGAGGCAATGAGAAGGATGGAGAGACCGGAAGTCTCTTCTATGCTTCCTCTTTCTGTCTTCAGCTGCATTCTGTGGCTGTACCCCTGGCTAAGGCATTTTTATATCTAAGCTTGCAAACTGAGTCTAATAGGAGAGAAACAGAAAGCAATGCAAACACTGAACAGCAGCCATGAACACAAGCAGGGCTGGGAATCTTCCATCCACCATGAGGACCAAGGAGGACAAGTTCATGGCTATGCCCAGCGTTTTGACATTGCTGTTTTGTTTTTTTTTTATTAAGTGAAGGCAGACTCTGAAAATATGGTCACTACTTCAAAGAGGCAGCTGAGTAGATAGATCTACCTGTGATCCTCTTAGCATCCTGTGCTGCCATTGTGGGTATGTTTGTGTCTCATATTAACACCTGAGGTCCCTGGAGGCCAAGTGCCTACACATGTTGGAGCGTACTCTGGGAGACTTCAGGGTGAGTGCACATCCTTATCTGGACTGGTTGTGTCTATGTGTGTCTGTTTGCCTCCCTAATCACGAGGATTCCTGTTTTGTGGGGCTGGAGATGAAATCCAAGCCTTCCCACGTACTAAGTGCTCTACCACTGAGCTACACCCCTACCTGTCCCCTAAGGAAGAAGCCATAGTAGTGGCTTCTTCCAGTCTCCAATGTGGCCAAGTTTGAGCAAGGGATTGTCCACTTGTCAATAAGCTGCAGATGTGGGCTAATGGCGGGCGATGACATGTATCCTGAGGATGCTTTATCCTTAATCTCTTGTGCCTTAATCAATAGGAGGGCTAAGGAAGTGGCTCAGTCAGCAAAGTTGTTGCTTTGCAAGAATAAAGAACTGAGTTCAGGTGTTGTGGAATATTATTTTAACTGGGCAAATATGTGCTACATTTGTTTATGCTGAGGAATTTACTTTAACTATGTGAAGGTGTGTTAATTTGTTTCTGCTGCCTTTGTTAACAATGTTAAGATGTATTGCACTTGTTTGTGCTGCATTTGCTTAATTATGTAAAGATGTGTTGGTGTTTCACTGTCCCTGCCTAAAGCATCTGATTGGTCTAATAAAAAGCTGAACAGCCAATAGCTAGTCAGGAGAGGGATAGATGGGGTTGGTAGGCAGAGAGAATAAGTAGAAGGGGAGAAGAGGAAGAGAAGGAGGAAGAAGAGAACAAGGGAGAAAGAGGGGGCCATGACTGGGGCCAGAAGCCAGGCAGTCACCAGCCAGTCAGACACTGGAGGAAGTAACAAAGTAAGACGTACAAAATGAAAGAAAGGTAAAATGCTCTAAGGCAAAAGGTAGATGAAGAGAAACAGGCTAATTTAAGTTAAAAGAGTTAGACAGAAGTGAGCCTAAGCTAGGCCAAACATTCATAACTAATAAGAAGTCTCTGTGTCTTGATTTGAGAGCTGGGTGGCAGCCTGAAAGAAAAAGTCTGTTACATTCAGGTCCACTGCATCCACTTAAAAAGTCAGATGTGACAGCACATGGCTACAGCCCTAGTGCTAGGGAGACAGATGAGAGGGCCCCTGGGGCTCACTGGCCAGTCAGCCCGGCTAAATTAGCAAGCTCCATGTCAAGCAAGAAGTCTTGTTTCAAAACCTAAGATGAAAGCAATTGAAGAAGAGATGAGATGCCGGCCTCTGGCCTCCACATGCATGCATACATATGTATACATGTAAGACCACTCCCCCGAGAATGTTCTATAATACATATAATTCCTTTACTACTACACAAGGCTTGGATGTGTCTCACCATATCACCTGACTATAGATGCAAATCTCAATTCTAATGCATCTAAGAGCCTAATTGCACAAGGCTGCAAGGCTGTGAGGTTACAAGGCTGCTCCACTGCAAGGCTGCTCCGCTTCAAGGCTGCTCCGCTGCAGGGCTATGAGGCTGCTTGGCTGCTCCGCTGCAGGGCTGCTCCGCTGCTCACAGACGCAGGCACTTCAAGGTGATCTCGGAGCCGACCGGCATCAATCTCAGGCAAATAATGAAACCTTCCAGGTTTAGCACAGACGCTCATAGGCTTCTCAGCAGGGACAGCAAATAAAAAGATATTTATTCAAAAATTTGATGATCCAGAAGGCTTTTGGGATGAGCGCGCTCTAGTTAGCGACTTCCTGGAGGATCTGTTAGCACAGAGAAATGGAAATGATGGTGAGGGAACCTGATGTCGCCCATGCACATGAGAGCAGAGCAGAAATATCTGTCGCCTCTGTTGGGGGGGAGGGGCTGGCTGGGAAGAGGACAGACAGACACACAAACCAGGGGGTGGTTGGTGATGAGGGAAATAGATAGATACAAGGTCTCTTGAGGTTTGTTTTGGCTCAGAGAGGCACAGACACTTGCCATGAGCTCACAACCTGGAAGACAAAGACCTGGAGCCAGACCCTGGTGGCCCAGTTTCTCAGTGCTCCCTATTCCCTGTGTTTCAGAGGGTCTGACCCTGGAGGAGCTTGAGTGACAGGTGTCAACAGCAACAACTCCATTGAAAAAAATTAAGTAATTTTTCCCTTTATTCTTCCGCAGTTTCATTCATGCAAACATTGATCATATCATGCCCATTCCCAGAGTCCCCTCTCAATTCTCCTAGACACCCTGCAATGTATCCTGTTCTTAAAGGGAAAAAGAGATGGGCTGTGACTGTTTCTAGGTCCCTCCTGCCGGTAGGCAGGGCTCTGATGTAAGTTCATATGGTAATGGATTTAAAGTGGCCACAAAGGACAGCAGGAAATCTCATCGCTCACTCATTGTGAGTCCCATGATAAAATATCATGGCCAAAAGCAGCTTGGGGAGGAAACGATTTATTTGACTCACAGGCTACAGAGTCCATCATGGAGAGAAGCCATGGCAGGAACTCAAGATAGGAACATTCAGTTGCCTTTCTTATACAGCACCGGCCCAGTGTACTGGAGGCATTTCCTCTCCTAAGGTTTTCTCTTCCTGTGTGTCTCTAGTTTGTGTTAAGTTGACTATGACATTCTGTTACCCAAAGAAGTGGGAGCGCCCTTGCTCTCTGAGGCTGTAGTTAGTGATGGAGTCCCAGGCTCCACTATAGGACACTCTTCTTCTTATCTTTCTCCTCTTACTTCCTAAAAGACTGAAGTAAAATATATATCACACCGCACACAGTTGTAGGATATACATCACACAGCACAGTGGCAATAGAATACACACCACACTGTACACAGTTATAGAATATAAACTACAGCACACAGTGGTGATAGACTATACATCACATTGCTCAGTGTGACAATATATATCATACTATACATGGTTATAGAATATACATCACACTGCACACAGTTATAGAACACACATCACACCGCACAGTGGTAATAGAACATACATCACACTGCACAGCGGTAATAGAACATACATCACACTGCACAGCGGTAATAGAACATACATCACACTGCACAGCGGTAATAGAACATACATCACACTGCACAGCGGTAATAGAACATACAACATACTGCTCATGGCAGCAATTATTTAGCTCATGTAATCTCCAAATGGCACCAAGCACCTATGTCCCCAGGTGGCTCCTCCTGTTACTTTGTTTGAAGCGCAGGCTCCGCAAAGCACACACGTAGCTGTGTTCAGGTTTAAATTTCCACCGACAGAACCATTACAGTATCTGTCCCTGGTGTTAGAGCTTTTTAAAAGGTTCCTTTAAAGGCTCTTTCCTCTTTCATTATGCGCGAGTTTGGGACTCAGTTCCTGATTGCCTGTATTAGCTGCTGTCTTTCAGGAGGAATCCTCTGTCTCTGGGAGGATGGCTTGAGAGCCAGTTTGCCCCCAAGGAAGCATTGGAAGGGAACTGTATGCTTTCAGTATCTCTGCAGATAGTACATCGGGATGCAGGAGGGGGTTTACTATTCAAGATAGCCATGTGACACCGTGACAGCAAACACCACCTGAATCACCCTGGCCATGCACAAGAGGCATCCTGTGTTGAATGTGGATGGTGGGAAGGTCTGGCTTCTTTTACCCTCTGACAGAAGCCACAACCATTTCTCAATTTGACCATTTCAATGCCCGTTCCAATGATTACTGTGGGAAAGAATGGGGAATGATGTATGTGTGCGTGTGTGTGTGTGCACGCACGCAAGCATACACACATGTGTGTGTACATGTGCGTGCTTGTGGAGGTCAGAAGCCTATTTGGGTTACCTTCCTCTATCTCTTTCCCCTTTATTTTCTTAAGTCAGTGCCTCTCATGGAACCCAGAACTCACTGGATCAACTAGACTGGCAGACCAGAAAACCAAAGATCCTCTTGTGTCCACCTCCCTACTCTGGAACTAGAGGTGCAGGCTGCTGTGCCTGGCTTTTTATGTGGGTGTTGTGGATCCTAACTGGGGTCCTCACGTTTGTATAGCGAGCACTTGCTATGGATCCAGAGCAGCAGCCCTTACGCTCGTTAGCGATTCCCCTAGAGACAGCCCTGTCCCTCCTCTTGGATCTCCATGACTAGGCAAGGTCATGTGCACAGACAGTCATAAGAAGTGGAGAAGCTGTGACTGTACTGGGGGAGGGGCAGGTGAGGGGACCTTCGGTGCTGAAGAAGGCCTGTGGTTCATTGCATTAGTGATGGGAAGGAGGGAGTTGGAAAATAGCTTCCTGCGTGCGACAGCTCTCTCTTGGACACACTGGATCTCAGCAGATGACTGCTTTTCTAAGTGGCTGGATTAAAGAGCATTAGCATTTGAGGCCAAGCACTTTCTGCTCTGCCTCTCTATAATCTTATTTTGTCTGCAGAGAGGCCTGGCATGCATCTTCTAGGCTCTCAGCCAGATGAGTCATCTCCTTGTCTGTTGCCTTGTCTCCATGGTATCAGGTCTGTGTCAGAACCCAACAGCAGTCCTGGCCAGAGACTGGGCCAGGTGTTCAGGTTCCACAAAATTAGACAGGCCTGGGTCTTTGATGGCGTCCCCCTCCGTCAGCACCAGTGTCAGGACCAGGCTTCGGGACAGTACTGCCTGGAGCCTGGTGAGTCACATTTGGTCTGGTGCCTAGATTAACCTGTCATCACTCTAGAAATGGGGTAGGCTTGGCATCCCTCACCTTCAGGGCACTCCTGGGGTTGGGGGGCTTCATCGTGACAGTGGCTTTGCCACCCTCTGCTGAAGGTGCCCACTGCTACAGGCTGTGTGGAGATCAGAGGTGGTGGAAGAGCTGAGACAGTCAGATGCCACCAGGGACTAGGAAGCACTCCAGGCCAGCCAAGGCTTTGTTTTTTTCTTTTTCTTCATAATGAAGAAGAAAAATGGTGTGGGGGGAGGAGAGTCAACCTGAATGCTCCCATGGTCCCCAACATTCCATAAAGACACCAGTTGGGGGGAAAAGGAAAGACACAATTCAATTAAAATCTGGAGGGTGCTGCGCCCAGAATCTCACACTTTCCTGTGAGTTTGAGGCCAGCAAAGCAAAAGAATTTCTTTTCACAGCCATGGTGTGAACGGGACTGTTTTCAGGAGCTTCTTCCTAAAATAGGGGCATCGTGGAACGTGCTGTCTGTCAATTTCTCATAATGTGGTCTAACAGCTCTCTAAAATTAAACAGGGACAGGATGGTGGGCTATTCCTGAGGGACTCCCGGCGATTCCTCCCTCCTGGCACCATGTCCTCGTATGAGCCCCATCCTCCCAAGTGTGGACCTTGTGACCCAGGGATTCTGACTCTTGCTCCCAGGGACCAAAGCATTTAAAAAGGGATTTCCTAGGGAACTCAAGGATGGCTTTATGGAAACTTGAGGGAGAGAACAGCAGGCCAGCTTCTGGGAAGACAGAGGGGTGCAGGGGAAAGAGAAGGTGACACTCTCTGAGCTAGAAGGTGAGAGAGCAGGCAGGTCCCGCAGTGGAAGTCTATGAATGGGGTGTGGCTGTGGGCTTCAAAGAGTCCTCATGACTTGGAGTGTCCCAGGGCCAAAGCTTAAGACTGTGGTTGATATTTGGAGAAAACAGATGGCAAGAGGGAGACAGCTATGCTGTCAAGGGTTGTCATCCACCAGGCATGCTATTTGAGTCAACAGATGTCACTGGGTAAGGACTTATATGTTCCCTGACTCAGGAGTACCCTCTGTCACTATCAAAAAGGATGCTATCACCCAATGGGTCATGCCATTTGCATCAGAGGAATCTGACACAGATACATATATGTCCAAAATGGTGCCTGGAAAGCAGCTGGTGGCAGACAGCCCTTCTGATTCCTTTCTTTCTGCCCAGCATTCCAGACCAGCTGGACCTGGGAACTTACCTCTGAGGAGTGCAATCCAGGAGACGTGATGTCACTTCTGAAGTTGGAGTGGGGGCAACAGGCTGTGACTCAGTATTTGACTCTTGCACTTTTTGTCCTGGGTCCCCTTGGGGTGAGGAACAGCGACACCTCCAGATAACAACCATGGTTTCATTCTGCCAATACCCTGAGAACTTGGGTGAAGTTGAATTGATGGGTGATAGGATTATTTGTTTGGAAGAGGACATTTCAAGACAGGAGGGCATCCAAGCTGGTGCTACAAGAGCATCTGTTCCCGTTACAGTCAGGACGTCGCTGAAGAGGAACCTCCTGGTCTGCACCGGACAGTAGCAAGGATGTCCTGAGAGCAGAGCCTCGCCTATCAGATGCTCCATATTGGGACAGTCCAAATTCCCTTGGAAGGCAAAAAGCCTAACCAGAAAGGGTTCGCTATTCCTCAAAGGCAACTGCCTAGGGGAAGTATCTCCCCAGGGTCAGCACACAGGCTGACACGGGTGTGGCCCAAAGTGGTCAGGCTACACTTCAAGCTGCCAGCAAAACCCGGCAGAGCCATCCACATGGCCCTATGGGCATGGAAGGCATAAGATTAAGGGAGTCGTGGAGAGCAGCCGAGGCCAGGCAGTGTGTAGCAAGAGCTGAGTCCCAGTAAGGAGGTGATAAGAAGCTACTAGGTGAAGCTGTGAAGGCGAAACCTAAATGGCAGTGGAGAACCCAGGACGACTGGAGATGCCAGGACCAGATGTCAGCCACAGAGAGCTGCGAACAGAGCGTAAAGCCAAAGATAGAGGCTATGTGTTCTTCAGGAGTAGGATCAAAGCGGTGAGGCTATCTACATCCCTTGGAGCCCAGCTTGATTTTATCACAAGTCCCAGATGCCAGACATGAATCTGCAGGATGTGGTGTTTTCTGTCGTATTTTGATCCAACCATTCTTTGCTATGTCTTGATCTTTCTTTCTGGAACAGGAGTGTTCGCTCTCTGCCATCAAATGTTGAAAATATGTAATTTGGTTTTGTTTGTTTGTTTGTTTCAGAGTTCCCAGTTAAGAGGTTTCAAACTTTTAAAATATTGTTAAAGTCTATGGGGACTTTTAAAGTTAGACTAAATGCAGGTTGTGTTACAACATGGTTATGAGCCAGTGAGGAGAAGAGTCGAAAATCTGTGGCTTGAAACCGATGTATTTGGGTGTCAGGTTGACAGAGCACGATGCTTGGTGTTAACTGTTAACTGGAATCTAGAATCACTTTGATGAATCTAGATATGATGAGTCTCTGTCCCCGATTGTGGTTGTGATGTGACCAGCTGCTTCAAGCCCCGGTCACTGTGACATCCCCACCATGATGGGCCGTGCCCTTGACCTGTGAGACAGAGTAAGCCATGCCTTCCTTAATCTGTCCTATTGATCACAGCAGCAGAAGTCAGACATCAGCCATGCTGCCTGGGAGTTGGAACTCATAAAAGGAATTAGAAAGATCAAAAGAGAATGGTCTGTTTGCTGCTCGGTTCAAGGTCTGCCAAGGCTGCTAGGAGCAGGTGGCAATGGGCCTCAGAAGCTTCGTTAGGAGGACACAGGCTTCTCCAGGCAGAAGGGCCAGCCAGGCTATGCCTCCCTCTGGACACACCTGCCTCTTGAATTCATCCCAGGCTGTGCCTCCCTCTGGACACACCTGCCTCTTGCATCCATCCCAGGCTGTGCCTCCCTCTGGACACACCTGCCTCTTGCATCCATCCCAGGCTGTGCCTCCCTATGGACACACCTGCCTCTTGCATCCATCCCAGGCTGTGCCTCCCTATGGACATACCTGCCTCTTGCATCCATCCCAGGCTGTGCCTCCCTCTGGACACATCTGCCTCTTGCATCCATCCCAGGCTGTGCCTCCCTCTGGACACACCTGCCTCTCGCATCCATTCCAGGCTGTGGTTCCTCTTGGATCTCAGCTCAGACTTGCACCTGACAATTGCTGTCCCGGTTTTGTGTAGCTGGAGGAAGTCCAGGTCCCTGTGGGAGACAGCTGTACTGACAGCTCCTTCTCCAGCTCTGACAGACAATCGATGGACAAATCACAACGTGTGGAGTGCTGCAGGGAGGAGAACGTGATGGCTCCCCACAACCTTGCCCAAACTAAACCAAACCAAACTCCAAAGGAATCCAGAAAGATGGGGCAGGCAGGAACCTGTTGAGGTGTGTGTGTGTGTGTGTGTGTGTGTGTGTGTGTGTGAGAGAGAGAGAGAGAGAGAGAGAGAGAGAGAGAGAGAGAGGGAGAGAGCCAGAGAGAGCCCACACTGGAAAGTTATAGAAGAATCACAGACTCACAAGGGATAAAAAGACAATGAGTGTGGATTCCTTGTGGTTGGCTTTGGATGTTTTAGGCATAAAATGTATTACACAACCCCCTTCCCACACAGTAAAGATACCACATTTAAAATCATGTTTTGTGTCAACTTGACACAAACTAGGGTCATAAGAGAGGAGGAGCCTCAGTTGAAGAAATGTTCCATGAGATCCAGTTTTTATCTGTTAGTGATCAACGGGGGAGGGCCCAGCCCGTGGTGGGTGGTGCCATCCCTGGGCTGGTGGTTCTGGGTTCTGTAAGAAAGCAGGCTGAGCAAGCCAGGAGAAGCAAGCCAGTAAGTAGCATCTTTTGATGGCTCCTGCATCAGCTCCTGCCCTGTTTGGGTTCCTGTCCTGGCTTTGTTCAGCGATGAACAGCAATGTGGAAGTGTGAGCTGAATAAGCCCTTTTCTCCCCAACTTGCTCTTTGGTCATGGTGTTTCATTGCAGCACTAGAAACCACAACTAAGACCAATTGGTACCAGCGTAGTGAGGTGTTGCTGTGACAGACCTGGCTGTATTTTGGGGAGGACTGTAGAAGGACTTTGGAATTTGGGGCTAGAAGAGCCATTGAGTATTAAGACCTCAGAGGGATGTTCTGCAGGAGCTGGGAAGACAAGACTGTTGAGAACAGCATAGATGATGGAGGCCTGGCTTGTGAAGTTTCAGAGGGAAGTCTAAAGACTCTATCAAGGCCATTTGTAATTTTGATTTAAGATCCTATGGTGCCTGATTAGCTGGGGCTGAAGAATCAGTTGGGATTAATAAGACGCCAGAGCTACTGAAGCGAAACCTTTGCTCTGCTGGGACACTCGATGCCGGTCGGCTGGAGCAAAGAAATTAGCAGTGATTAAGAAGAGACCAGCATCACCGAGGTGAAATCTTCTGAAAAGTGTTTCCTGAGAGCACAGGGAAGCTATGTTCCAAGGCAGCCAAGGTTGCACCTCGTGCTGGCAACCAGACTTGGTAATGTGTAAGAGTCACCCAGGTGGTACTGGTTCTGAAGGCGTGAAGGGGTCATGGAGAGCAGCTGAGGCGTGGCGCTGGGAGAGGCCAGGAGAGGCCATTGGTGAAGGTCCAATCTCAGCGACAGTTGAAGGCCCAGGACTGAAGGGACCAAAGAAGTTGAGACTTGGCACCATGAGATCCTGGGAGGCTATTGGTGAAACTGCAGCCTAGCTGCAGCATGTGACCCCAGCGTTTTGGAGATGCCAGTACCATGGATGACCACCAAGAACAGCAGCAGCAGTGAAGTGGAGCCAACTGGAGCCCAGAAGACAAGCTGTGTGTGCTGCAGGGGGCGGAGCTGGAAAAGTGACCCAAGCCTGCTGGAGGAGTCCAAGTCATAAGTGAATCCCAGGTAATTGGACATTGAGTTATTTACACTGTTGGAGTTTGGTTTTGCTTTGATTAGATTGTGACTATGCCCTGATTTTTTTTCCTCTTGAAGTAAGAAAGTATTTGATTTATTTTTGATTTTACTGGAGCCCACAGTCAAGAGACTTTGAATTTTAAGACTCTGGATTTTAAAAGAGATTGGCTATGTTAAAAGGGACTGAAATTTTAATGAGTTTGAATTTGTAAAGACTGTGGGACTTTTAAAGTTATTTATGATTTTAATGTGAGATCTTGGGGATGAGTAAGAAAGGAAGGGTTGTGGTTTATCAGTGATGTGTTTGTGTGTCAAGTTGACAAGGGGTCAGTTGTGCTGGCTGGTTTTGTGTCAACTTGTCACAAGGTAGAGTCACCAGAGAGGAAGGAGCCTCAGGTGAGGAAATGCCTCCATGAGATCCAGCTGGAAGGCATTTTGACAATTAGTAATCAATAGGGAAGGGCCCGGGTCATTGTGGGTAAGCCATCCCTGGGCTGGTGGTCCTGGGTTCTATAAGAAAGCAGGTGGGGGCGGCAGCGAAGGGGAATGGAAGAGAGATCCAACTGAAGAGTAATTTTACCCAGACTCACTCTGGCTGGGTAAATGGGTACAGAGATAGACACACCCTGGTGGGTTGAGGTCCTTCAAGGGGCAGTCCTCTGTGTCTCCTGTGTCTTTTGTTGCTCCTACCCTAGAACTCCAGACACTGAGGTCTGCTCTGTTGGAGAATTCAGCTTCCCTCCCAGCCTGTATACACGCCATCAGTTCATGCTTGCCCAGCTGACCCGAGCTGGCTATTGTTGCTAGCAATTGCTGCTCCTGGATCTCGGGGACCACATCCTTCCATATCGCTGTTTAGGGAATCCATTTTCTGGCCCCCAACTGTTTGCCTTAGGATCTGACAATGTCCTTCTCTGTGTCCTCACCCTAAGAGGACTCCAGAAGGTCACAGGGTCTGACCTGAGAACTCACCCAGGTAAGGGGCTTCATCTTCTGACACAAGGACCCTAAAACTGCACTTCTGCATCTCTCGTGTCTGCTCACAACCCTCTAAAGGATGATCTTGGCAGCAGCTACCCAGAAGGCAGCCCAACCTGTTTGGTTACCAAATCCTGGTTTCCTGGGATTCATCTCTCAGTCTTACCTGAGGGCTGGACCAACCCTATGTGTCTAGTGGCTGAGGCCACTGGGCCTTCTTCCTTCAGCTCCTCTCGGTGGCCCAGGGAAAGACACATGCCACACTAAGGCCCACGTGGTGTGTGGAGACTTGTGGCTTCTCTGGGAGGCACAGAGACTCTTTTCCATTGGGTTGAGCTGTCATCCTACAGTGGAAGCAGGGGATACTTCAGGAATGATCCCGAGAGGAAGCAAAGAGGAGCCAAGGATGCCAAGGCACTAATCGGGTTCTGGTGACATCATTATAGCTGTTCCTAAAGCTATTAAGAGACTGATGTTTAATTCCCTCGTCAGATTCTGATGACATCATTACAACTGCTCCTAAAGCTATTAAGAGACCAAAACTTAAGTCCCTGATTCTATCCACTCAGGTTTCCTGTTGTGTGTAACCAATATTGCTGACAGACAGGTTCTTTCAATTATTTGATGTTTCTTAAACTTTAAAACGTGTATTTAGTGTCTCCACTTGAAAGGGGTAGGTAGATAACAACAGGACAGCAGCATATGGCTGTCCAGGAAAAGGCAGTGGTGTAAAGAGGAAGGTGGAGTGCCCCTTAGAGACCCTCAGTCTCTAAGTACAGTTGGACCTAGAGAAGAGTCACTGTAGGGGCTGGGGTGATGTGCAAGCCCGAGGCCTGAGTTCAGATCCCCAGAAGCCACAGGAAATCCAGGCATGGGGGCCCTGGATAGGGTGGTGGCACAGAGACAGAAGGGGGCAGTTTGCTAACTAGTCAGCCTAGCCAATCAGTGAGCTCCAGGTTCAGCGAGTGATCCTGTTTGAAAGGAAAAACAAAAGCAAACAAAAAGCTGGAGAGGTGGTTGAAGAAGACACTCAACACCAAATTCTGAGCCCCACGCGCATGAGCACACATGTACATGAACCCTCCCCCAAGAGGCAACCATTATCAAGTATCTTTCTTCACATCTCCTACACCTTTAAGACAGAGCACCTGTATTGGCTTTGCATGGTTTCAATTAAGAAACTGCTGGAGAAATTGAAGACACATTGGAATGTGGTGATGCCGTCAATCCAGAATTTTCCAGGCTGAGCTGGGCTGACCCATGGAGATAGTTGTGACTGACACACTGTCAAAGTTTGACAGAGTCCTTGTTGGGTCTGCTGAGGTCACAGATGCAGAGACCAGACTCCCAGGTCACAGGGATACTGTCCGTGGTGCCGCACTTGGCCATGGTGTACAATCCAGTTTGGGTGTTGATGCTGAGTTAGAGCGAGGGGTTTCTGCCAGCCTCCCAGGGCAGCATCTGAGTCTGTCACTGGGTGCTGGATGCCGGGCCTTGTCCTTTGGTCTTGCTAATCTGTTTTTCTGAGTCTCCTGGGCTCACCGCTGTCTCTTCAGCTCTCTGTTCCCTGTATGTGGTATTTCCCTTATACGGACCTTTCTGTTTACATTCTTATTTAAGGCAATTTTTGATGAACACCCTGCTTGCTTATTGACCAGTGTCTCTGACCCTGGGTCAAAGCAGGAAATTGGATTTCTGAGAACTGTCAGCGACCATGAGTGCCAGGATCAGCTCATCGAGACGAGACTTGGTGTTCAAGGGCAGTGGCAGGCAGCAGGACACAGTCTGTTAGCAGCTCCAGCGCTCCTCAGAAGCCAGCTACTGAGCTGACCATACAGGCTTGACAGTAAAAGCATCTAGGAAATGGGCCCAGGAAAGACTCTGTATGAAAAACAATGAAACCATGGTTGCCAAGGCAAGAAGCGTGTAGCAGAAATTTTTGTGTCACAGATTTGGCCTCAGAATTTTCAAATAACTAGACATGCCTCTGTGTGCTAGCCAGGGTGGGCTAGTGTATGTTACAGTAACAAAGATCCCCCTAGTCATGAGGACTGACTGTATTCCCCTCCCTGGAAAATAAGTGGCAGGGGGTGGGGCGGGTGGTTCTGTGCATTATGTTTACTTGGGTCAGGGACCAGGCTGCCTCTTGACACATGTTTCAAGAAAGTCACCCAGGCAGACAGCTGGCTGCTGGCTTCTGAGAGGCACTTGGCTTTCTCACATGCCACCTATTAGCTGTTCAGGCATTGAGTGGTTAGGACACACCTCTCCCAAAAGGTAGGAAGGGAACCAAGCACATTGAATTAACATCACCACTGGCTGGTTGCACCCCCAACAGTGTGCAGTGTTGCTTAGTGCCAAGTCAGTCAGTCTCCTGCAGCAGAGCTGAGGGTGGGATGAGAAGCAGTTGGTGAGCACGGCCGATCCACACCTCTGCCCAGAAAGTCTGGGCTCATCCCCCATCTGTAGGATCTCCTAATAAATCATATGTTGGTTAGAATAAAATGCTCAGTGAATAGTGACCCCTGAGCAGAAACCTAGCATCTAGAATTAGAAGTAGAGACAAGGAGGGCAAAAAAAAAATCAGTGGTCTTTACCAGAAAGCAGCTGTTCTGGATAAAATGAACCCAATGAAATGCAAACGGAGTCACGATGTTTGAAAGGGGCATGGACAAGCTCTGTGATGAACACATAATGTAAAATCTCCAGACAACAGCTCTGGTGGTCATCTACCAGAAAAGCAACTGCACTCAGCAGAGACAAGATCTAGGTCACAGAACTGTTTACAAATGTGGAGTTCCCAGAGATCCCCAGAGTCAGAACCCAATTGTTCATGGGAAGACATGTCAGTACAACCAGAAGGCCCTGTGCTTTGGGATGACAGAGGGAAACATACCTGGTGGACTCTTTGTCCCTGTGGCTTTTGACTGTGTGTGTGTACATATGTGTATGTGTGCCTGGTATCTGTACATATGTGTACACGTGTGTAGAAACCAGAGGTGTGATGTCAAGTGTCTTCCTCATTTCTCCACATTGCCTTTTGAGGCAGAGTCTCTCTTTGAACCCAGAACTTATCAAGTGAGCTAGAGGCTGGCCAGCAAGCCCCAAGATCCTTCTGCCTCTTCCTCCCTAGTGTTGGGATTACAGGCATGTACCACCAAGACCAGATTTTACACAGGGTCTAGGCCTCTGAACTCAGACCCTCTTGCTTGCATAGCACACACTTTAATGACTGAATTGGCTTCCCATTCTCATGTATGTAACTCTAAACTTACTGTGGACATTGCTTTCTAATGATTTAAATTTTTATTTTGGATTGAGTCACCAATGGAACTGTCAACTGCACCAACAGATGAAAACAATATAGATGGCGAAGGGTGTGTTTGCTTTTCAATATGCGAAGAATATTTATTTGGGACTTAAAGAGGGACTCTTTAGTGACCTCTTTGCTTGGCCCCTAGGCATGAACAGCTTGGCATAGAAACCATGTCTTTCTTTGGCAAAAAGGTAATATATTAAGTGGGGAGCTAAGGACATGTAGGCTCACTGCACAGTCGCAGAGTGAGTTACTTCTGCATTTGCTGTGCCCAAAACCTGAGAAAAACCACCTCAAAGACTTGGCATGGAATTTTGTTACGTTCAGTCCGTGGGCTCTTGAACAAGACATCGTGGTGCTAGGAGTGTGTCCAGGTGGAGGTCTTAGGTCATTTTGGGTAGAAATCAGAGGGGGATAACTGGGAGACCCAGTAAAACCTTCAAAGGCATGCCTTCAGAGAGCTGCTGTCCCCAGCTAGGCTGTTTAAGTTTCAACCATCCCCCAAAAGCAGCATCACCAGCTGGGACCCAGTCCCCATGAGCCCCTGGAGCACATTCTCCACAAACCATAGCAGCCCGGAGTGCTCCTAGGCAGATCAGTTTAGGGCTGGGAGCCCCTGCAGCCTGTGACACCTACCACAGATTCCAAGTATGCCTTCCCATGTGGGGATGTTTGGGAGCCATTTGTTAAATTTATGTTCTGTCTTCTCTCACACTCTCTGTTCAAACAACCACCACCAAGATGGCAGGAGCTTGCCTTTGATCCTCTGAGAAGTCATTATCTTGTTCCTTCCTGGCATCCCCACAAGGTGATGGGGGTGGTCAAAAATTGATCGCCATCTCCCTCTGGGTGTCAGGAACAGTCCAGTTGAAGATGCTCAGGACATTCTTACTTGTCAGTCCCCTTCTCTTGCTTCTTCCCAGGATCCCCACCCTTTTCCAGTTCCCTCCTCTCCGTCTTCCAGTTGTCTCTGGTATCTGTCTATCCTCCCTCCCTGTCTTCTTTCTCCCTAAACATTTCCACAGAATTAAGCCTTGAAAGGTATTTGCATAAAACCATTATAAAGGGGGCAAGAGTGACATTTCCTTACAGACCTGGGTCAATGGCTTTGACAAATGAGGCTGATGGCCAGGAAAGCAAATTGTTAGTGTTCTATTGAAATTTCGCTCTGGGTATTCAATATTTGCATGAGGTAACCAAACACTCTAGGGTTTAGGAGATGAATTCCATTCGAAAACCACTAAAATGAAAAGCCAACTGCAAATTAGGTTTGAAATGGACCTGCCTGTCCTCAGAGATTTTGCAGTGACTAATGGATTAGTCCCCTAGTGGAGCGCAAGCCTACTTTGCTTTCATGGAAGCGAGCAGGACTAATAAAGGCCATGGTGCTCTGCAGCCCTGAACTGTGGAAGGGGGGGGGGACGTCACCCTCGGTTTGATAGCCTGGTGCCTCTCAGCTGAGTTTCTTAATTAAGTTGCAATAAGAGGTGGTTCTTAAGAAGTCCCCAAACACCTGAGTTCTTGCTTTAATATTCCTTGCTCACGGTAGTGCCAAGCAAAGGCTTGAAGTGGGCAGGGCAGCCCTAACCGACATTAGCCCCAGCAAGGCTACAGATAAAGTAAAAACAACACAACCATTCTAAAACTATTTCATCGTATTTGTCTAAGATGTACATCCCAAAAAGAATCCCCAAATTCTGCCGAGGTGGCCTTCAAGACCAACCTATGTTTGTGTAACACTGAATATACTTTGCACGGTTGCTTGTGTGTGTGTGTGTGTGAGAGAGAGAGGGGGGGGAAGGGAGGGAGAGATTGCACGCATGTGTGGGCGTGCGTAGGCTAGAGGCCACCCTCTGGCATTACTTCTCAAGAGCTGTCCACCTTGTTTTTTGAGGCAGGGTCTGTCGTTGGCATAGGACTTGTCATTTAGGCTTGGCTAGCTGGCTGGCTTTGCCCCTCACTGCCTCCCCAGTGTCAGTGCGACAAGTATGTACCAGCGTACCTTGCTTTTTAATGTTGGTTTGTGGGGGTTGAACTTGGCTCCCCACGCTTGTACACAAAGCACTGTAGACAATAAGCTGCCCCCCAACTCCATATGCCCTTCTTTAGGCCTTTTTCTCATGGGTCGCCATTGGCAACAGCTGCTCACAAAGCACCCTGAGAGTGAGGAATGCTGGGACTCAGCTCGCTTTCTCCCTTTCAGTCTGAAACCCCAGCCTATGGGATGGCACTGCCCACTTTGGTGTGGGTCTTCCTCAGTTAATGCAATCTAGGAAAGCCCTCATAGGCACGCCCAGAGGTGTGTCTCCTAAGGGATTCCAGAGCCAGTTACAAACAAGCATCTCAACAGACCATGGAGCAAACTGGAGGGTTGGCATAGTATCACAGTCACTAGAGGTGACACCCTGGGCCTGAAGGCCTCAGACCAAATCCTGGCCCTCTCACATACTACTTATGGGATGACTCCTAAACAATGTCTCACCCAGTGGGTGACACTCAGTTTAGCATGAAGGGCTTACAGCAGGTCTGCTCTAAAGGCTGGCCACAGAAAGCCCTGGGCCACGAAAGGCCTGAACATGAACATCCAGGAAGTTTATTACACTTTGAGAAGGGATAGCTGAGTGTGTCAGAACCATTCAGAGAAAGAGCAGTGGACACCAGTGTAACCATTTAGAAAAGGTCACAAGCAATTTCTGTTTTAAAGTTAGATGCTGTCGGGGAGTGAACCTAGAACTTCACTGTCTCAGTTAGCGTTTTCTATTGCTGTGAAAAGACACCATGACCATGGCAACTCGTATAAAAAGAACATTTAATGGAGGTGGCTCGCTTACAGTTTCAGAGGTTCGGTCCATTATGACCACGAAGGGGAGCATGGCAGTGTGCAGGCAGACGTGGTGCTGGGGCTGAGGTTGCTACATCTTGCAAGCAACAGGAAGTTGACTGACTGTCACCCTGGGGGAATCTAGAGCAGAAGAGACCTCAAAGCCCGCCCCCACAGTGACACACTTCCTCCAACAAGGCCACACCTCCTAATAGTGCCACTCCCTTTGGGAGCCATTTTCATTCAAACCACCACATTCGCAATAGTGAGGCAGCACTCTGTCACTGAACTATATCAGAGCCCTGTTCTAGTTCTAAGTTTTGACAAAGAGTCTTGCTAAATTGCCCAGAATGGCCTTGAACTCAGCCAGGCTTTAAACGTTGGCTCCTCTGTCCTCAGTCTCCCAAGGAGCAGGGCTTATCAGGCCTGGCACCAGAATGTTTTAAGTCTGAGATAGGCTTTGTTAGCCACAGACCTCTGCGGACCCAGAGAGCACCTAACTAAATTCATTAGGCTTTTGGGGTAAAGATACTTTTAAGATTATGGCACCCTAGGTTTCTTTGTATTAAGTGTCATTTTCATCCCATAAGTAATAACAGAATGTATTTTCTTTTTTGAAAACAACAAAATCACTCATGCAAGAATACAACCCAAGCGGACCCTGCAGTTACTCAACATTAGTGTAAAAGGTGAGAATCCAAACCTCAGTGGCTTGATGCCACTTTTTGTTTATTGCCAAGACTCTGTCCGCCCCAGGCCAGTGGGGACCTCCACACACACAAGCACTCACTCGTGCACCAGGTGTGGCAGGCAGATCTTCCACCATCCAGAAGGCTTCATCTAGCAGGATGGCAAGGATGTGTTGTTACAGGGTTTAATGGCCTCTCCTTTGCAGGGGACAGCCTTGCACATAGTCACCCTCATCTTCAGGAAGGCCAGTCCCACCTTGTACCGGACTCCACATCCCATCTAGGTTCTCCTGGGAAAGTCTCCAGCTTTGCCCCTGCCCCAGTTATCCAAAAACGGAGAACAAGAGTAGAATACTGATTTTGGCATGTGGAGAAGAAAATGGCGCTTTAAATGTAAAGAGCTTAGACTCAAGCTGACCTAAACAAGGATGACAACTCTTTCATGTGCACACGTGTCTGTTTGCATGTGTGTGCACACACGTGTGCCTGCGATGAGCAGGCACATCTGTGCATTTGTGTGGAGGCCCAAGGTTGATATCAGGAGCCTTCCTCAGTTTCCATTCTCCACTTTGAGGCAGGGATTGATACTTAGTTTTAATTGTCCACTTTTTACAAGCTAGACTCGCCCAGAAGAAGAGTGTCATGGAGAGATTGTTTATGCCGGGCTAGCCTGTGGGCACGCATGTAGGCATTGTCTTGAAGTCATCAGTAGACTTGATACCTGACAAGAAGCAACTTCAGGTTCGGTTGGGTTTGAAGGGCTACTGTCCATCATGTGGGGAAAGGGATAAGCAGAGGCAGGAGCATGAGAAGGCTGGAAGGTCCCACTGTCTGTGTAGTCAAGAAGCAGACATCAGACGACACACCCATAGTGATGGACTTTCTCCTGAGGGTTGCTCTGAGCGTAGTGTTCCTTGTGCAGCTCAGTGCTGTGAGCTGCCTCAGGGCGCCTGGCATTTGCTGGTCTCCATGGGGCTCCCAGGGGTGAGCCTGTGATGCAGACCTGACCCAGTTAGGCTCCACTGGGCTGGGTACATGACTGGCTCAGGTGGGGAAGCTGTTCTTTGGAAAGGGAGCTGGGGTGGTTGCTGTGAGATGGAAGTGTCTAGAACCACCACCTCAGAGCACAGGCACCATTATGCAGTCGGTCTGGGCAGTTGCTCTGAGACAGACAGGAAGCAGCCATCAGAATCTACATAAGGAAGTTCTGATCTTTGGAACTGGGCATGCCCAGGGCCAGTTTTCTCGCTTTGGCACCAGGCAACAAATATTTTTCTTAAGTCTTTGAACTTAGCTTTCTCATGACTTATGAGCAAATGTACCCTAAAGACTGATAGTCCATTGTCCCGAAGGACTAGGGCCAATCCCCCTGGGATGACAGGTGTCTGCAAGGACCCCCTCAGCCTCAAATGTCAGCTTTCCTTTAGCTGCTTTGTCCTGAATTATTAAAGCCACACAAAGGTTCATGTCCATCCAGCCCACCCAGAATTCCCCACCATTGTGGGTCATTGCTTGGTTGGTTTGATTTTTTTTTAAAAAACAAAAGAAGTCCTAATTGAACTCCTTAAGTGTTTTTCCTCTGAATGCATTTTGGCTGCAGTTATTAAATCACAACTGTATTACCCCTTAAATTATCTTGAAAACAAATCAATAATTTATTTAACCAGAGTCAAGAAAAGAAGCAGAAAAAGGAAAAGAAGAAAAAAAATCCCCCAAAGAAATCTCTGTAATGAGTTCTGCTTGGAAGGAAGCCGTGGACAAACACTGGGAAGAAATTTTGCCATAAAGCAGAGTATATGAGTAGCTGGGAGAAGTGAGCACGGCCTAATTTAATATTGCTCATTATTGCTCTCCCTGACGGATAACCAGCCAGGCCTTTGTTGAATGTCAGCTGTTTTCTGAGCAAGCAACAGAACCAAACAATCCCATGACATTTCTGATAGTGACAGCACTGGACCCCTTGTTGGAACTTGTGTTATACCGTGTACTAAATACCTGAGGTCATTACAACATCCAGTAACTCATCCATGCCTCCAACCTGGACCCCATGGGGCAAAATTGAATAGAATTCAAATATCACTCTTTAAGTGCCCTGTGCTTTAATTGAGTTTCTCTGGGTCATAGCTCATTGGTACTGAGTAGGTCAATTCCCTACTAGGGGCCTTATACCTCTAGAACCTGAGGCTCCCACCAGCGAATCTGCTGGCAATCAGGATATATCTAATTTTGAACAGGAGGAACATTCCCCGAGAAGGATGGAAATGTCTCCTGGGGGTGGTGAGAGTTGGACAAAGACTGAAGCAAAGAGGAAACTGGAGGGCTGCTGTGCCTCAGCCAGTCCTTTTCCCTTTCCAAGCACTGGCCTAGGAGCCACAGCATTCTACGTAGAAGAGATCAGGAGCCCTGATGAGGGATCCCTGGGGGCAAGTCAGTATGCTAGTCTAGATGAATTGGGGCTCCTAGGTTCAAAGAGAGACCCTGCCTCAGAAAACAATGTTGGAGAGCAGTTGAGGAAGAATTTGACATTAACCTCAGGCCTCTAACAACCATGACATGTGAACAAGCACACACACATACATGTGAAAACACACAGATGAGACAGTTTTAGGGTGTGCTAAGTTCTGTGTAGCAGATGGGGACAAGTGATAATAGTGGGTAGAGAGGAGTGGCCCTGTTGGGGGTGGGCGGCGACAGAGCCAACCAGGTGTTCAGCTGGGCTCAGCTCAGCCTACATGCACTTTGCTTGTGGTAACAAGAGTCTCCTCCTGCTTGGAAAACAAGACACAGCATAATGGAGACCGCGTGCAGAGGGAGATAACCAGGAGAGCAGGTTAGCGTGGCTGTGTGCAGGGGACCTACAAACAAAGTTCACATCAATACATTGGGTGAAGTGGGCCAAGGCCATTCCTCTGTAGGGGACCTTGGGCCTGGTTTAGTTGTCCTGCCAATCTAAACAAGCATCCTGAGTTTGGAGGACTTCTCAGCATAGATGTCATTCCATCTTCCAAGAGGAAACTGGCGAAAGCCTCCTCAACTTCCTCTACAGGTAGAACGCAGTCACACAAGGTCTCTGCAGTACGTGAGTCTTCCATGGGGACTTCTAGGGTGAAGAAGGCTTTGTGAGTGTCCAGGGTACCCAGTAGCAAGTTCAACAGGGAAGTCTAGACTCCATTGCTGGCTGTGTAGACTCCTAAAAACCAGAATTTCTGTCTCAGAGACTGTGAGCTCCTGAAACCATCAATTCTTGTCCCC
This sequence comes from Ondatra zibethicus, assembly GCA_004026605.1. Taxonomy (NCBI): domain Eukaryota; kingdom Metazoa; phylum Chordata; class Mammalia; order Rodentia; family Cricetidae; genus Ondatra; species Ondatra zibethicus. The sequence continues at coordinate 112,990 of PVIU01000459.1, forward strand.
ATTAAAGAGCTAGAGGAAACCTAGTGACGAGGGAGCGAGTAACTCGTGTCTTCTAAATGTGAATGCCTGTGGGTGCTGTGGAGGCTCCACCCACATGTCTGCTGGGCATGAGCCTTTCCTGCCCACCTCAGTTCCGACAGACGGGCTGAGCAGAAACAGTTATTTTTGCTTCAGAATATGAAAATTGGATAGTAAATCAATAGAGAGCCATCTGTGAGCATGTTCTCACAAATTCTAAATGTGACAAGTTGGAGGACAAGAAGTCCCTGGAAAATACGAAGTTATCAATGTTGGTAACTACGGAGAGAGGATGCCTCTGGGATGGGGAGGAAAGCTGCTCCTGGGCAGGAACCTGTGCCCCAGTGCCTAAGCCCCAGCAGGGGTGGGTCCAGAGCACGGGCCATGGGAAGAGAAACACCAGGGCCAAATGAACAGAAGGCCACTCCTCTGTAGGGGACCCTGGCAGTCCCATGGGCTGCCTCTCATATCTGTAACCACTTCTCTGATCAGAGATTTCAGACAGCCATGAGTCACACACGCTACTCCTGTGGCTACTGCAGCCCCACCACTAAGTTCTAGTTCCGTGCAAGATACGCCAAAGTGCCGTGTTTGAGTTGAGAGGGGTCTCATGGAGACAGCATTCCCTCCCCTGTCACCTGATCCCCAATGCTGGCTGAACATGAGATCAGGGAGATCCCTGATCAACAGCCCACACCCGGAGCCCGCATGAGAAGTTTGGTCCTGAGCAGAGCAGACCCGTAAGACAGAAGGGACCCAGGCCCTTCATGTCATCAGAGTCATAGTTTTTAGCTGTGGAATGTTCACATTTATATGACACTGAGACACACTTTTAGGGACTGAGGAGTCAACTCGGTGTGTAAAGAGATTATTGCTCACTCATGAGGACCAGAGTTTGATTCCCAGAATCCATGTGGTGGTGTATGCCCATAATGGGGAGGCAGAGACGGGGATCCCTGGAGCCTGCTGGCCAGCCAGCCTGGCCTATTTAGTGAGCTCGAGGCCAGTGAGAGGCCATGTCTCAATGGAGATGGGAGGTGTTTGTGAGGATGAGACCCAGGTTGCCCTCTGGCCCCCACAGCACTTGCCTCTGCACATGTGTACTCACTTACACACTCACATAGAAGCACATTTTTACTTGTTTTTACACTCTTCCTCTTTGTTTGGTTGGGCTTTTGACTCAGAGCACTGTTATGTAGCCCAGATGGTCTTTGATTCATCCTCCTGCCTCAGCCCCCAGAATTCTGGGATTATAGTAGCAGTTCATCACTGCTGGCACAGAAACACATTTTTATCCTGCTTGTGGTACTGACATTTGGTCTTAGAAAAAACCTCTAAGCAAGGTCTCGGCAGAGCATCATCTGGACAGACAGAGTTCTGCTTAGTCAGAAGCTAGGAATTCAAGCAGGGGGCTTGAATGGGGGCTGAGACCTGGACTGCATGGCTACAATGAACAAAGAGAGGAATCTGTTCCTTGAGGTGGTAGACAGCAATTCCAGCATCCAGCGTGAGAGCGGACACTCACAGTCTGTCCAGGGTAGGCTGACAGAGGGAGCTTGGTCCTGTGATGGGAAAGGAAGGGGAGAAAAACAGAAAGGGAGGGTATCATTCCTTTGAAAGTTAGATGGGAGGCTGGCAGCATGCTGGCGCAGATTTCCACCGGGAAGCCAGAGCAGATGAGGGCTTACCAGTAGATAAGATGGTAAAGGGCTTCCCACAGTGCCCAGCAGGGCTTAGAAGAGATTTGCCTCGTGAAAAGAGATCGCTCGACTGTGTCAGTCATCAACTCACCAACAAAACAGAGGCACACAGGGAAGCCCGCCAGCGGGTCAGAGGACCACAGTTTCGGTGTCTCTGCTCCGGCGTCCCGTAAGCAACCTGGACAGGGTATTCAACGAGGTCCTCCATCCACAGCTGGAGTTGATGATGAGTTTCTGCTGTGGACAGTGGTGGACCGAGACTCACATTATGTGCTACTGAGCACAACGCCTGCAGAACAGCAGGAGCGAATCAACACAGAACCCCTGCTTTGTATTGTGATTGTCGATTGAAAAATGGGGCTCCTGGGACTATGCAAATTTCCGCTATCCTGGCAGGCTTCCGCTCACAATTGTAACTGTATCCGTCAGTCCTGCAGCAGCCTCGGTTGGGCTCGCTCTTCCCTCTGTCTTTTTTCCTCTTTGTGCAGGTGTCTGTGTGGGTGTGGAGGCACATGAAGGTCAGAGGTCAACTTCAAGACGGTTCCTCAGGCCCATCTCCCTTGCCTTTTGAGACAGAATCTCTCACGGCTCCAGGCTTGACAATTAGGCCAGGCTGGCTAGTCAGTGAGCCTTGGGAACCTGCCTGAAGAGCATGGGCCTCTGCTTCCAGTTTTTCCATGGGTGTTGAGGATCGAACTCATGCTTACACATCGAGCACTCCATTGATTGACATACCTACAGCACCCAAGTTTCCCTTTCTTTCTAGATGAGCTATGCCAACCACCCAACAACCTTTTCCTCCTGTCTTAGTTAGGGTTTTTATTGCTGTGAAGAGACACCATGACTATGTAAAATATTCAATTGGGTTGGCTCACTTAGAGTTTCAGGGTTCAGTCTGTTAACATCATGGTGGAGGGTGGAATGCAGGCAGACATAGCACTGGAGGAGTAGCTGAGATCTACATCCTGCAGGCAACAGGAAGTCCACTGAGACACTGGGTGGATCCTGAGCATAGGAAACCTCAAAGCCCGTCCCCACAGTGACATGCTTCCTCCAACAAGGCCATACCCACTCCAACAAAGTCACATCTCCTGATAGTGCTACTCCCTATGAGATTATGGGGGTCAATTACATTCAAACGACAACATTCCACTCCCTGGCCCCCATAAACTTGTAACTATCATAATGCAGAATACATTTAGTCTAACTTCAAAAGTCCCCATAGTCTATCATAGTCTCAGCAATGTTAAAAAGTCCAAAGTCTCTTCTGAGATTCGTGCAGTCTCTTAACTGTAACCCCCTGTAAAATCAAAGTTAAAAAAAAAAGCATGTGACATACTTCCAATATCTAATGGCACATGATATACATTACCATTCCAAAACGTAGTAAAGAGAGTACAGTGAGGAACTACTAGACCAAAGCAAGACCAGAAACCAGCTGGGCAAACTCCTAACTGCATCTCCATGTCTGATGTCAAAGTGCTCTTCAGATCACCACACGCTTCTTTCTCTTGGGCTGGTTCCACTCCCTGTTAGCAGTTTTCCCCAGCAGGTATCCAACAGTTCTGGCATCTCCAACATCTTGTGGTATGCAAGGCAGTCCAGGCTTCAACTTCACAACTTCACAAAATGGCCTCTCCACTAGGCCTCCGTTCAGGGACATCTGTAGACAGACTTTTTTTTCACCCTGCCCACTAGTTCCCAAATAACCAACACAGAGACTTAATAGTAATTGTAAATGCTTGGCCAAAAACTCAGGCTTATTACTAACTGGCTCTTACAACTTAACATATTTCTATTAATCTGCCTTTACCTGTCCCTTAGCATGTCTTACTCCCTCTGTATCTCCTGGTGACTTCTTAGACTCTACCCTTCTTCATCCCAGCATTTTCTCTGTCTCTAAAATCCTGCCTAGCAATTGTCCAAACAGCTTTTTATTAACAATGAGAGCAACACATTTTCATAGTGTACAGGATTATTCCATAGCAGATGCCTGGCCTCAGTGGCTTTCTTTAGGTGCAGAGGTGAATTCCATAATCCTTTTCTTCTGTGCCTGACTCTAGCGCCAGAATCATGTGGCCAAAGTTGCCAAATCCTGCTGTTTACAGGGACCGGAACATGGCCTCATTGTTCAATTATATCTTCACCAGTTTTCTGTCCTTTACTGCCTAAGCTTAGCTGTCCTGAAACTTACTCTGAATACTAGACTAGCCACAAACTTAGAGATCTGCCAGCTTCTGCCTTCCCAGTGCTGGGTTTAAAGGCGTGCACCACCACACCTGGCTCTAAGCTTTTCTTTAGTTCCTTTTCCCAAGTTGAAAACTTAGCTGGGTGGGCTGTAGTGGTGCAGTCACCACTCCTATATTCTATTTCTTAATCTGTTTGTCTCCTTGAACACAGGACTTAGCCTCATCCCACTTTCTGGTGTTCTTTTCCTCCTCAAAATGTTTACTCTGCTCAGATTGCTCCTTTTCATTATAAATCCTCATTAGAGTTATCACTAATAACATAACAGAGTCTATACTAGACTGTTTTGAGATTTCTTCTGCCAACAGAATTAATCTAAACTTCTGCACTCTTGCCTCAGGTAGACTCTTTGGACAAGAGCAAAAGGCAGCCACTTTCCTTGTCAAAGTATTACCAGAATGATCTCTAAACAGCATACTAATACTCTACTCCTCTGTAACCTCTTGATCCAGCCCCCCACAGTTCATCAAATCACATTCAGCATCACTGTCTTTCATGCTCCTACTAGTAGGGCCCATTAATCAGCACTTAAGCATTCAACTGCTTTTCTAATCCATAGTCCAAGGTCCATATTCCTTCAAACAAAAACATGGTCAGGCCTATCACTGCAATACTCCACTCTTGATACCAATTTGTCTTAGGGTTTTTATTGCTGCAACTAAACACCATGGCTAAGAAATAAGTTGGGGAGAAAAGGGTTTATTAGGTTTACACTTCAGTGTTGCTGTTCATCACTGAAGGAAGTCAGGACAAGAACTCAAAGAGGGCAGGATCCTGGAGGCAGGAGCTGATGCAGAGGCCATGGAGGGAAGATGTTTACTGGCTTGCTTCCCATGGCTTGCTCAGCCTACCTTTTTATAGAACCCAGAACCAATAGTCCAGGGATGATACTACTCATCATGGGATGGACCCTCCCCCATTGATCAATAAATGAGAAAATTCCTTACAGCTGGATCTTCTCATAGTGCCAAGCTTCAGCTGCTCTTCATGAGCCTTTGTGCCTTTAAAGCCAGTACCGCCTGGGTGACTCTTACACATTACCAAGTCCAGCTGCCAGCATGAGGCACAACTGTGGCTACCTCTAGAACACAGAAGATTTCATCTCGGTGATGTTAGTCTTTTCATAATCACCAATAATTTCTTAGCTCCAGCCCACCAACATCAAGTAACCCAGCAAAGCAAATTTTTGGTTTAGTAGTTCTGATATCTTATTAATCACAGACTGATTCTTCTGCCCAAACTAATCAGGGCCACAAGATCTTAATTCAAAAGAACAAATAGTCATGATAGAGTCTTTAAACTTCCCTCCTATACTTCACAAGCCAGGCCTCCATCTTTTGCACTTTTCTCAACATTCTTATCTTCCAAATTCCCATACAACATCCCATTGAGGTCTCAACACTAAATGGCTTTTCTAGCCCAAAGTTCCAAAATCCTTCCACAATCTTCCCAAAAAGATGGTCATGTCTGTCACAGCAATATCCCACTCCTGGTATCAATTTGTCTTAGCATTTTTATTGCTATGAAGAGACACTATACCACAGCAACTCTTATAAATGAAAGCATTTAATTGGGTTGGCTCACTTACAGTTTCAGAGGTATAGTCCATTATCATCATGGCAGGGAGCATGGTGGCATGCAGGCAGATGTTGGTACTGGAGTAGTAACTGAGAGTCTACATCCTGCAGGCAACAGGAAGTCAACTGAGACACTAGGTGAATCCTGAGCATAGGAAACCTCAAAGCCCACCCCCATAGTGACACACTTCCTCCAACCAGGCCATACCCACTCCAACAAAGTCACATCTCTTGATAGTGCCAGTCCCTATGAGATTATGGAGGTCAATTACATTTAAACTATCACATCCTCTGACCACACATTATTGTCCCCAGGTTCTGGATGAGGGAAGACCTTGACTTCTTACCTTATTTCATTCCCCAATCCCTTAGCCCATTGGTTCTCCACCATCCTAATGTTGTAACCATTTAATACAGTTCCTCATGTTGTAATGGCCTCCCAACCATAAAATTCTTTTCACTGGTATTTTATAACTGTAATTTTAATACTATCGTGAATCATAATGTAAATGTCTGTGTTTCCTGATTGTCTTAGGCAACCCCTGTGGAAGTGTCAATTGACACACACCCCAAGGGGTCATGACCCACAGGTTGAGAACTACTACCCTAGTCACACGAATACTGTAACAGAGATTCCTACAGCCAGGACAGATTTACTCTGGCTCAGGGTTTTGGAAGTTCCGGTCTATGAGGTTTCGGGTCTGTAGTGAGGAACATGATGGCAGGGCAGTGTGGTGGGGCCAATCCCCTATCTTAAGGTTGGGGAGCTAAAGAGTGAAAGTCAGGGGCTGGGACCTCACACTCCTTTCTGAAGTGTTATCTTAAGGACACCCCACCCCCCAAGCCCTATCTCCCAATGGTTTAACAACCTCCCAACAGGGTCACTCTAGGGACAAAAACTTTCAACTCGTTTGCCTCTAGGGGGTCATTCAAAATCCAAACTCTATGATTCTCCCATGTCACAGCCGCCCACATAAAAAGTCTACATAGCCCTCATATTTTAACACCTTATTTTTAATCTTTTCTATCTAAGTTTAAGTTATTGCATCTAATCTTTAAGGTATACCCCGAAAGAAGCCTGGCACCGCCCCAGGGTGCCCGCTGGAGGTGGCACAGAGGCTAGACACTGCTTTCTGACTTGCTTTTCTCTGTGTGTGATTTGCACCATGACCACAAATGACTGGACGAGGAAAGGGTTTGCTTCAGCTTACAAACCATAATCCATCACCAAAGGAGGTCGGGGAAGGGACTTAGGGCAGGAGCTGAAGCAGGGGCCGTGGAGAACGCTGCTTACGGGCCGGCTCGGCCTGTTTCAAACAGTGCCAAGGACCACCAACCCAAAATAACAGCACCCACAGTGGACAGGGCCCTCTTACAGCAATCACTGATGAGGAAACAGGCTACAGGCCACTCTAACGGAGGCCTTTTCTCAGTGGAGGCTCCTCTTTCCCATGACCCAAGCTTATGTCAAGTTGTCAAAAACTAAATCAGTCCAATCATGGTTTTTTTGTTTGTTTGTCTTAAGAAAATTCTCAGCTCTAATCATGTTGAACTTTCACACCATCCTTTTCACTCTTAAGACCCAAACTTCTACTTCTCTGGTAGACTCTGTCAGGAGTGTGACCCATTTTTACCCCTGGCAATCTTCTTATTGATAAGTTATCACCATAGCAAATGCATGGACAAGGTGTTGGAAGTTCGTGGTCACTGGTGGAGAGACATTTTCTTTAGTGATGCAGATACTCACAAGGTCCCCATGTGAAACACCCCTTACTGTGCTCCTGTAAGCAGCCATAGTTAAATCTACTGACTCATAAAAAAAAAAGGAGAGAGAAAGAAATGAAGGTGAAAGGGACAGGGAATGGATGAGGATATGCAAAGGTGGGGTAACAAGGAAGAAGGGAATCAATATGGATCCTAAAAATGTCATTACAATGAAAGTTACTGTGTGGGATTACCATATGTTAATAAAAAGCTTAAAGACTGAAAACATGCAATTTGCGGTCCATTTAAAGGTAGGATTCTGATTCAGTTCACACTGGTGAACGAGAAGCAGCCCATTCAGCGTAGGGCCGAGTGGCTGCTTTAGACATGCCCGTCATCTTTCCATGCATGAGTGTCCTTGATGGGCTTGGATCTTAGATGTCCCCAGACTCTGGTGCCCTATGGCCGATAGTCCAGGTTGGAGTGGGGGGGCTTCAGCAGGTGAGACCCAGTTGGAAGAAGTAGGTCATTGATGTCAAGTCCTCGGAGGAGGTGCTGGAACCCTGGTCCTTTATCTCTCTGGTCTCTCTGGAAAGGGAGTAACCTTGACCCTCCCATGCTTCCCACTTTGGTGCTCTGCCTTGCCTAATCAATGAAACCAGCTGGCCCTGGACCAAATCGCCAAGACCTGCCCAGCTTTGGGACTGACGCGATAGGAGGAACAGGGAGTGAAGAAATGATAGACACAAGAAGCATAAAAGCTGGGATTTGCATGGGCTGTGTGCAGTGATAGAGCCACACTGGCAGCAGCCGGAAAACTCAGTGGATTTATTACACACATACAGTGTAAATGAGGCGGTGGCTGAGTTCATCTCAGGGTGTGGGGGTTGCTGTAGGGGACCAGTCTAAGGCTGCAGTCACTTGGGAATCTACACTCAGTATTTTCTGCACACACTGTTTTTAGCTAATGGTCAGTCATTCTGTCAACATCTGCTCTCAGACAAGAGGAAGGCCTACCCGTCCCCCTGACCCCATGGGTCTGAGGCATTGGCATCCTTGACACGGTCTTGCTCATGTCAGCAATACATACTCCATCCTCCTCTAAGCTGATTTGCTCAGGCGTCTCATCACAGCGGCAGAGTACCCAATAGCACGATTGTCTGTTGTTACAAAGTGGTTCGAACATCAACTCTGCCTCTCTTTCTCCTCCCCTGTTTTCTGTCTCTGAGTTGGTTGACAGAAGCCACCATAGTCCTTGCTCATATAAGAGGCCAGGTAGGAGTTGAAGAATTCCATCTTCCAATGCCTTCCACCCACGAAGGTTTCCCTTCTCTCTGCCTTGACTGGTTTGGGGAGATATAGCAGGAAATGGGGAAGGACTCTACATCCTGTGGCCCCACTGTGGGGTCATGCATGTTGCCCACACCCCCTCCACACCTCTGCAGAGCCCTCCTGCCTCCAGATTCTGGAAGTTGCCCGTTGTTCTTGCCCTCACCCTGTCCAGGGCTCCTGTGCCCTGTTTTGAACTGCCACCTCCTTCCATCCTGCTTGTGGGTTTTAAACAGCATCTTTCTGAACTGTCCTCTAATGAGCCTGCAGTTGCACACCATCTGTCCCCGCTGGAACGCTGAGTGCTGAAGCTCTGCTTTGCTGAGTGCGGGAAGGGCGTCAGTGATGGGGATAAGGAAGAGAGGAAGCCATCAATGACATCTCCTAAAGCTGCCCATTACCATGAACTGGCAACTGTCATGTGTCCCCATGGGCGAGTACGCTGTTTAGCTGATGACTGATTTTACACCTGATGGAGAGCTTCTCCCAGAACTGCAGGGATAATGCCAGGAGCCAAAAGGTCATTAGAGAAAGCCGATGAGTGCTTCGCCATGCAGACTGAAGATGCTGGGAGCCATGATGCATTCCCACTGCCCTGAGGAAGAGAAAGACTCAGTCCACTATGATGACATTGGGAGGAGACTGACCTCAGGATGGCAGGGGCTCAGGGCTGCTGTCTGTCTCACCGCCCCCCAGGGGGGCAGTCTGTCTGGCTTCTTGACCTGTCAAGCTCTCTGTGGCACTGATTTAGACATTCCAGACTACCCACTGAGGGTTCTTTATTGCAGCAGAGGGCAACTGATCTACAATAACATGTAAAAAGATAGGGGTCCCCAGGCAGCGACAGAAGCTGCAGTTTAGAGTGGAAATCAGAGCTAAAATGTGTGAAAATACACCTGCTGCCAATAGGGCTATTCAGATGCAAGATTCTCTCTCTCCCTGTCTCTCTCTCCCTCTCTGTCTCTCTGTCTCTGTCTCTGTCTCTCTCTCTGTCTCTCTGTCTCTCTCTGTCTCTGTCTCTCTCTCTCTGTCTCTCTCTCTCACACACACACCCCTTCAGCCCAGTATTCAGGAAATCTCTTGGATCCTAACCCACCCTGCTTTTGACTTTGGTATCTCGAACCATGACATGGTCATGAGGGTGTGTGACTCTTTGGACTTTTGTGCAGCAGGTGCCCAAAACCCTTGACCGTGGGTTCCCCACAGACTTGCATTTACCAACTGACTCCCTACAGAAGTGACTTAGGTCAAAGGTGTTCTATCTGCAGAGAGATCCAGCCTGACGAGCCGCTGTGCTGAGCTCAGGATGCACACACAGCAGACTTGCCGTCCCGCCGCAGTAGCCACATACACAGAGCCCAGGCCTGATCCGCATGGCTGACCAACTGACCTGTAAAGCCCAAGTCTCTATGCTTCCTCGCAGCAGCCCATTCAGTCTGGCAAACCGCTGAGACCTCAGACTCTTTTCCGCAGGACTCAACAGCAATTCATTTTCTTTAAAAAATTCTCCTCAGCTCCAGAGCGCATTCATGCATGCATTAATTAATCAAGTCATTTAATTATTCTATTCATATTTTTTGAGCCCTTAGATGTTTGGCACTGTTCTAGGTGGTGGGATCTGGAAGCTAATGACACAGCCAGGCTTGGCATTGTGGTTTGAATTCGAAATGTCAACGCCCCCACCCCACCCGCACCCTCTCACTAGGCACATGTATTTCGAAACACTTGGTCCTCAGCTCAGTTTGGGAAGCTTGGAGTCCTTTTAGGGGTGGAGACTTACTGGAGGATGTGGTCCCTGGGGGCAGGACTTGAGGTCCTCATTCCCTGTTCACACTGTCACCTGACTACAGTGTGTACAGCCATCCTCCTGCTCCAACCACTATGACTTTCCTCCCAGAACTCAGGTCTTCCCAACCCTGACAGAACAAATCCCATAGAACCGTGAGCCAGAACAAAGCCCTGAATTGCTTCTCGTACGGTGCCTTTGTCGCAATCATGAGAAAAGTAACAAATACAGTACCTGCCTTCGTGATGATGTTGTTTGTGTAGAAGGGACTGTGTCATCACAGTGAGGGAAGGCACAAGCAAATACATACCTTTAGTGTGTGCGTGACCGAGAATAAGTAAGAAGTACAGGTAGGGTGGGAGGGGCCACTGAAAATATGGGTCTGGGGGTCTCTTGGAGAGGGGATATTTAAACTGAGCCCAAAACAAAATCCGGCCAAATAGAAAGGCTGCGAGGGTGTGGGAGTATGGTGGTGTCTGCTTAAGTCCAAACAGAAGCAAAACCAGGCTAGTCAGAGGCATGGAACAGAGTCTGCATTTTGTCTTGGGTCCAGGCACTCATACAGTGGTGTCAGGGTCTCAGCGCCCCAGGGAGAAGCTGTGGCTCTGACCCTATAAGGAGAGGGAGCTTAGACAGGGTTTAAGCAGGAAGTGAAATGGTTGCATTTTATAAAGACACTGTCATGCTGGACATGGCAATGCATGCCCATAATCGCAGTATATAGGAGGTTGAAGCAGGAGGATCATGGGTTCAAAGCCCACCTGGACAAGAGAGAAAGAGCCCATGTCACAATCCAAAAACAACAAAAATGAAAATAACACACACACACACACACACAGACTAGTGATTCCCATGGCTGTGGTTCTTAAGTAGGAAGTAAGGAGTCCTCACCCCCGTTTGGGAGAATAGCACATGCCAGTCTCTATCTCTGAGGTCTGTATTGGGTCATTTTCATTGTCAGGTTTCCCAGACTTAAAACCACCTAGGAGACACCCCTCTGGTGTCCGAGAGACTTAACTGAGGAAAGAAAATCCATGGAGCAGTCCAGGGGATGAGGTTCTGGATTCAGTAAAAAGACACAACAAGGCAGAGGTCCTGGATTAAGTAAAAGGAGACAAGGGAGAGAGCCATCAGAATTCTACCACCCCTGTTATTCAGCTTTCGGGTCCACTGAGACTTGAGCAAGCAGCTTTCGTGTCCTCCTGACACCACAAGGGCCTGCCGTCATCTCTTCCCACCGCAGTCAACTCTAGTCCCTCAAAGTAAACTTCTCCCTCTTTAGTTGCTTCTTGTCGGGTGTTTGTTCTCAACAGGAGAGATGGAAAAAGTGCAGGGCTCTAAACAGTCCCAGCAACTGCCTAGTGTAGGGGCGGAGCCTGCTTTATCAATATAGTTATTGTATTAGCTACATTTCTGTTGCTGTGATAAAACACCACAACCAACGTAATTTGTAGAAAAGTGTATTTGGGCTAATGGTTCTAGAGGGTTAGAGTCTACAATGTTAGGGACAGCATGGAAGCAGGTAGCAGAGAGAGTGAACTGTGAATACAGCATTGACTTCTAAACCTCAAAGCCCCAGTGATGTACTTCCTCCAGGAAGGCATCTCCTAGACACACTAACAGTCACCAACATCTGAGCCCGTGGGGGACATTGCATTCAAACTACCACGTGGGCCGTGGTTAGAGTTTTGTTTGCAGACAGGATGCTGGGTCAAATAAATAAATGAAACCACAGAACACTAAATAACAACCAGAATTTGAATTTTTGTCTAGCCCAAGTCCAGAGTCAGATCTGGGAAATGGGTCCAGAGAGGTGGCTCCTGGGTCAGAATCACCAGACAATAGGTGTCCTGGTTAGCTCTGTTAACGTAAATCAATCTAGAATTCTCTGGGAAGAGAATCTCACCTGAGGAATTGCCTAGATCAGGTTGTCCTCTGAACGTGTCTGAATAGGATTGTCTTGATTGTTAATTGATAGAGGAGGGCCTAGCCCACCATTCCCTAGGCTGGTAGTCCTGAGTTGTGTAAGAAAGCTGGACCTAAGCTTGTCTATTAGCAAGCAACATCCCTCACGGTTCACGCTCTGCTTCTTTGGCTGTGAAGTGAGTTCCCTGGATGGAGGCAATGCTGAGTAGAATAGCAAGCAGTCCTGTCTTCAAGTCCCTGCCTCGATTCCCTCAGCAAAATTGTAAGCCAAATAAACCCCTTCTCTCCTAAAGCTGCTTTTGATCAGCGGCGGAGATGAAGCTAGGACCCTAGGCTTCTCCTTACTCAGCGCAGCAGTCACCATTCAGAGTGACTTCTGCAGAGACCCTGGTGGCATAGTGAATCCCATGTCCTTCATGTTCCTCTGGGGCCCTGGGAGCTAAGGAGTGGAGTTTGATTTGGTGCCGAGCGCAGGGAAGAGGACAGTGGCCGAGCTCCGAGCCTCAGGTTTGCGTAGCAAACACTTAACTGACTGCTCATCTTACCAGCCCCGTACTAGGAAGGGAGAGGACATTAAAGTAAATGTGGGTCCCTGTGCCGGGAGGGCCAGCGGACTACGCAGGCCTACAAGGCCAAACTGTTTGCAGGGCCTGTAAGCCTTCATGGGCTAAAGCCAGAAAGCTCATCTTCAGAAATAATTATGAGCCTCATTTTCCATTCAGTCCCCCATGTGAGCCTCACACATAACTAATCAGAAGCATCACCCAGGGCCGCCTGCTTTGATCTCCCACAAGCCAAGGAGGCTGCTGAGGCTTGGGCATGAACTTTGAAGGCCTGCGTGTGCAGCCAGGATGCCAATGAGGACAGTGGCCCCACAACCTGCCAGCTCCGGCTTGAAGCAGCATTTGCCCTGTCATACTGAGAACAGTAGCTGCTCTGTGTTTCTTTGTTATATCAAATCCACACTAAGTGGATCTCAGTGGCCTACATGACACAGTTTTTTTCTACACCGTGAGCTTTCATAGAGTAGAGTTTGATCTGACTTGTGTCCTGTGTGCATATCTTTTCTGGTACTTTTTGAACTTTTTTTTTTTAATAAAAAAAAAAAACTTTGAACTTCATTTCAAATCAAGGCAGTGACTGGTTAGCTGAAAGTTCCATGGGAAGCAGGGGTTGGGAGTGAGATTTCTTCATTCATACCCTTATTCCTTTGGCAGGTAATGCTTTGGATACATACCGATGGCACAGCTATCCTCGTGTGCAGTTTGGGACAGCTCTTCAGCTCTATGGAGATGAGAGATCTGAGCGGAGAGGGAGGTAAATGGAGCTATGAACCCTGGCTAGAAGACAAGGATCTGGGGCAGAGCCAGCAGGGGCAAAGGTCCTGAGGTGAGAAGGATCTCGACACCGTTCGTCAAGGCAGTGAGACTAACACAGCTGGGCAGAGGAGGAGGAATGGTCGATCAGAGACTGTCCCTAGCAGCCCCAGCAGCCTGGCTTATTGGCCAGTGACCGACTGAACTCCCTGATGTCCCCAGCAGTAGGCAGATTCTCTCTCTCTCTCTCTCTCTCTCTCTCTCTCTCTCTCTCTCTCCCCCTCCCTCCTTTCCTCCCTCTTCTTCCCTCCCTCCCTCCCTCCCTCCCTCCCTCCCTCTCCCTACCTCCCTATCCCCCCCCATTAGTCTTTTGTTTATTGGCAGTCTCACTATGTAACCCAGGCAAACCTCAGTCTCACAATCGTCCTGCCTCAGTCTCCCAACTGGTAGGGTTATAGACATACAACACCACTCCTGATTCTTTCTGAGGAGAGACAAGGACAAAGGACTCACCCCATCTTGGAGCTATCCAATGTTGCTTTGCCTCCAGACATAGGCCCCAGGCCCTACTTATAGTGACTGTTTGTGGCAGCCCAGTGTGTAACTTCCTATCTGTGCAATGGATGAGTTCACCCTAGACTCTCATGAATGATGTCACGGGCTGTGCCATATTCTCATAGCTTGAAGCCAGTGCCTATCTTCAGAGTTTCACTAGTGACTTCCCTTTGGTGCCTTCTCCCTGGGGAACCCAGCTCACCGCTGTGAAATGACCTGGGAGGATTTTAGAGGAAGACATTCACGTGCCCTTTCATCTTCTCCACGTGACAGCTGGCAGTGTCCTTGGTACTATCCCATTCTTAGGATGAAGGAGCTGAGTCCCAGGAGGTCAGATAAGGAGTCCCTAGCCAGTGGGAGCGTAGTTTGAGAACCTGGGTCCAGCCTAGGGGCCCCTGCATTGCTCTTATTTAATTGCCGTGGCTCAGCTCCTATGTGAGTTTCTGGAAGAGGCCGTCAAAGCAGTTGGGCTGCCAGAGAGCCCGCAGCAGGTTTGCACTGTGGCTGAACCTGACTCTTCCCTTGGGAAAACTCCTGTGTTCCCAAGATCCATAACTCTGCCTGGTCCACAGAGAGGCATGGCCACACTCTTCCTGCCCTCTTCCGCTCACGTTCCATCACAAGGATGTCCGTGGCACCATAGGGCCAGTCTTCTCTCGCTGAAAGTTCCAACATCCCTGAGATCATCCCAAAGAGAACGATGGGTGGATAGTGTCACGATTAGACAGACTGTCATCTCATCTGTGTTTTTAGCAGAGGGTGTTAACTGTCTCTGGCTAGACAAATTCCTGGTAATCAGTGTCATCCACAGTGGTCGCAGAACAGCTCACAGACCACTATGGCTAAGGTGCTTTGTAATCCTGCACCTTCAGCATGAGCCCTCCCTCCGTACTCTGCTCGGCATCGGACATTAGTATAAATTAGACTATTCAATTAGGTGTAATTAAGGGGAAATGGGTAGTGGGCTGCGAAGATTAGCCTGGGTTTGCTGCAATAAACCCTGGTCTGCATCTCTCACCCTGGGAGGCAACATGGCATGTAATTTTCCTCCCTCTAACTTAATGGTAGCTCACGCTCTCATTTTTCACAATCACAATTTCTCAAAACATACATAAACAGATATTTTTTCCTAATGCAATTGCAGTGCTGCTATCCGACAGCCGAGATTTAAGGGAAACGCCAGTGAAATTAGAAGGCGATGCTATGATTTGTGGCCAAAAGCACACTGTCCCCTCCCAGGAGCTGAGGCACTAGAGGTGACTGTCAAGTGATTTGCTCTTGCAAGGCACGTTTGGAGCCAACTTTGTGACAATGGGGCCCCTGGCGAGGTTCCCCAGAGCTAACAGAAGCCCCAGGCCACATTCACCAATAGAACAGTTATGGTTTGTATAACCTTCATGAACCCATCTGTCCCAAGCTAGTGTCCTCCTGGGAGGCTCAAAGAGAAAGCCTCAGGTCACACGCCAGCCTATCCATGGAGATGCAGAGATGCAGGGAAGCAGCCTGAGCTTTGAAGCAGAATGTAGGATGTCGCCCAGTGGATCTGACGCTACAGAGTGCCTGGGACCAGCAGGTCGTGATTTACTCAGTATGCTACTACAGTGTACTGCTGGGGGCTCCCGTGAAGAAATGAATTACAGGGTGTCAGGACTGACGGTGTTAAACCAGCATCAGGGGACAATTAGGTGGACTCTGCAGTGATGGTTGGGTTTCCTTTGGCAGCTGGGACAGCCCAACTCCAAGGTCACAGCCATGGATACAGCTTCTACCCAAGACACCCAGCCTGTCTCCTGTCTGAAACAAATGAGATTTGAAGACTCTATCCAGCAGAAGTTGCAGCCTCACCAAGTGAGAGGGTGGAGACCACCCTGCTAAGGCCATCACCCTACCCTCCACCCCACTCTTCTTAGGATAGTTGGTTAGCAGGCTGTGATTGACTCTTTCCCTAACTACCCAGACCTGTAATATCCAATTTTTAAATTTTATTTTAGTGTGCAATTTAAAACCAAGAAGAGTGTTCATTGTTATGGAATCTATTGATCAAGGGCTTTGATACACGCCTGTCCTGGTTGGGTCTTACAGTGGCTGCATTCCACCTACCCCACCTTCATGCTTTTTACTATTATTGGTTTGCTCATGGTGGGGACTGAGTCTCAGGTTGGTGGATCTGGGATGAAACCTGTGGTCCATGATACCCACAGAGGACGGGCTCCCTTTCAGCCCAAGCTGGCTACCCCTGCTGTGCACCAGATGAAGGGCAGAAGTGAGTGAACCCGGCAGTTCCCCCAGTCCCCTGAGAACCACCTTCTCACTGTGTGGAATTTGGCTGCTGAGAGGCGCTGGTCATGCAGAGGCAAGCTGATAACCGACTTGGGGCTTGAGCTCCTGCCTGCACACCCTGTAGCCTGGGGAGAGAGTGTATGTTTGAGAGCTTCTGGGAAGTTCTTCAGACAGTCTGCCCGTTGGCCAATTAGTTCTCTGGACTTTAGCAGACTGTGCTGTGGCTTCAAGTCTTCGGAAAGACTCTCATTGTTCAACCCAGAAGACACTGTTTGACTCCTGCTTTCAATGCAGGCCCTGGCCTCTCTGAGGTGAAAACCCACACCCTAATTCTTCACTATACCTGAGAACGCACAGATAAGCAAGGATACATGGCTCCCGCAACCCCAAAAGAGGCAACAGATAACCCAGCTATAGTGCCCCAGTCCTGCTGACTCCATAGCCTGCTGTCACCATCAGCTCAGAGACAGATATCAAAGTGACAGCCTTGCAGACACAAAGGTCCTGAGGCAAGACTGGGGATGAGGGTGTGTGGGTGGGACACAGAGAACCTGGGACAGGGAGGGAGGGTCAGACTAAAGAGAGAGATGAAGCCATGTCCCAAAGGATCTCCTGGGCGGTGGGGAGAGGTATTAACTGACCCAGTGAGCAGTGGGCCTGTGACCCCTGCCACTGTCCAAGGACAGTGGAGCTTGGATTACTGCTATTGTCAAGGGGAGCCCTCACAGTTGGTTCACATTGGTGCTGATCTTCAGCAAACCTGTAGCCTTGCCGGATTCATTCTTAAAAACACAGGCCGATCTTCTAGCTGCCAAAAACAGACTCCGCATGTGTGAAACTGAGTCGAGGCTCACATTGGAGGTGCAGGCATATGGACGCTCAGACAGTTATCAGGCAGGATTGGAAGCCAGGATGCCATCAGCACTCGGGGCTGGCACTGAAAGCTGGCAGCTGAGAACACAGCAGCATTTAGAAGCGGCCGCAGGGGGTGGCTGACGGATGCTATTCCGGGAAGGTTGTTTCCAGGCAGAACTTCTCAGAATGACCTTGAGCTTAGTAAGGACGGCATCACGTGGGACCCCAAAGGCTGCAGGGAGGATCTGGATGGTACTCTATGGACGCTGGTTAGGGCGTTTTTAAGCAGAGGAGGTGATCCTCCGGCTTCATGCATGACTGTCAGCATCAAGGGCAGAAGTAGGGTGACCACAAAGCCATTGAATGCAAATGTGAGGTGTTAGAGCCCAGTCACAGCAGCAAGGTGACAGAAGGAAGGACAGATTGGGGCATCTCTAGCTGAGCCACCAGGTGGTTGAGCCCCAATTTCTCTCTTAGGATCTATAATGTGTGCCACAGAAACCGTGGCTGAAATAAGCAGAATATTAGGTGTGGGTTATAATTTTCTGTGGGTGACTCTCAACGGAAAGCAGCAGGACAGAGCGCTCTACAAAAGAGAAACTAACTGGGGGGCTGGGGGGCTCAGTGGGTAAGAACACTCGCTGTATAACCATGAGGACCCAGCATAGCCCGGCATGGGAAAGGCTGGGGGGGATGGAGGCAGGGCTGTCTCTGGGGCTTGCTGGCCAACAATCTAGGTCCAGGCTCAGTGAGGGACCTGGTGTCAAGGTGTAAAGTGATAGAGCAGGACACCTGATGTCCTCTTCTGGACTACACAGATGGATATGATGAATGTGGACACATGTATCACACATACACTTACACACATGCACACACAGGCTCACATATACACATAAGAAAAGCTATATAGGTATGGTGGGGATTTGGGACAGAAGAACAGGAAGAAAATCAGGTGACCACGTGTGTATTTATCCACTGTAGTTACACAAAAGTAAGTCTACATGTGTATATTACATGCAGATACCATAAGTGGAAGATCTAGGATTTGAACCCAGAACCTATAGCCTTCACTGTGCTGTACCACATTCCCTGTGGTACAGGGATGTAGAATCGCTCCAGTTAGAATGCTTGTTGTTGCTGTTCTATCATTACTACGGGCATCTCTACATACACATCTCACCCAGAATGTCTATTGGGGTGGCCTCTGTGGTGTCGGGGTTCCTCAGGTTCCATGGTGTCGATCACCTCCCACAGCAGTGATGCACTTTTGGGTGGAAGCCGGGAGTGCCTTACTCTCCACAAAAGGCCAGGTTACTCCTGCCATAGCTGACCGGCCCTTCCATAGTGACTAGGGTTCATTTGAGAGATGGAGAATAGACAGGCGAGGGGCCACGAGGGTGATGGCACTGGTCTCTGGTGGCACGCAGATGTAGAGTCAGGCATATTCATGATTTGTGACTTCCCACTCTTCCTCTTGCAGCTCCGTGGTTCTCTGGAGGTGGAGGCCTCTCTACTGGACAATCCCGGGCTTCCTTCTAGGCCAGGGCAGGATGCTTCACAGCCCCACTGTTGAGGGGACTGGCTCAGATGGAACAGCTGAAACTGACTCTTCTTGCTTCTTGTTTGTAAGGTTTGTGGGTACTGTATGTGCGATGGATCACAAGGACCCCAGGAACCCTGTCCTTTGACCAGGGAACTCAAGACAGGATGGATTTCCCAGAGACACTCTGGACAGGGCTCACGACTTGTGTCACTCCAAACTAATCTGTGGGACTGGGATGTGGATGGAATGGGAATGTGGATGTGGATGGAATGGGAATGTGGATGTGGATTGGGATGTGGATGGAATGGGAATGTAGATGTGGATTGGGATGTGGATATGGATAGGATGGAGATGTGGATATGGATTAGGATGGGATGTGATGAGGGTGTGGATGGGATGGGGATGGGGTAGGGATGGAAATGTGATGAGGATGGGGCTGGGATGGAGATGGGAATGTGATGGGGATGGGGGGATGCATATGGGGATGTGGATGGGGCTGGGACGAGGATGGGGATGTGATGGGGACAGAGATGTAGATGTGGACAGGGACAGGAGCTGGGACGGGAATGTAGTTCACTAGTAGAGCACTTGGCCTAACATATACAGAGCCCTGAGTTCAATTGCCAGCACTAAAAGAAAGAAAAAAGAAAAGAAAAAATTCTGTGATTGGAGCTGAGGAGATGGCTCATTGGACAAAGTGTTCATACAGAGTCCCGGCAGCAGCATGTGAAACTCAGGCACAGTGTAACCCCGCACCAAGATGGACTGCACTGAGCAAACTGTCTAGTTGAGTTAGTAAGTCCCAGGCTCAGCAAGAGACAACAATGTGTAGAACAGTTGAAGAAAACACCATGGGTTGACTGACCTCTGACCCGGACACTCACACACAGGTGTGCTCACCACTTCACACATTCATCACCATGGGTTGACTGACCTCTGACCCCTGCACACATACAGGTGAGCCCACCCCTTCACACATTCACCACCATGGGTTGCCTGACCTCTGACCCCAACACTCACACAGGTGAGCTCACCCCTTCACACATTCGCCACCATGGGTTGACTGACCTCTGACCCTGACGCTCACACACAGGTGAGCTCACCCCTTCACACATTCGCCACCATGGGTTGACTGACCTCTGACCCTGACGCTCACACACAGGTGAGCTCACCACTTCACACATTCACAAAGGTATCCCTTTCCCTCTCTCAGACCCGCTCTTATGGCGACTGTGACCAGTGTCTCTAGGAGCCCAGACTGGGTCATCCACACACTGAGTCACTGTCTTTGTCTTGGGGACATGGGGATCCCTGGTACCCACTCTGCACAGACTCACTCTATCCTATCCACAGCACAAGGGCCCTCCCCACTAAGATTTGAGGTTATTCTGAACTTGGCCTTGTGTTCTTACACTTGAGTGGATTTGGATTGGGAATAGTATCCAGCATTCACTGATATAAATGGAAGGTCGCTGCAGAGCTGGCTGCCGTGAGAACAGTTATTAAACGCCACGACTCTCTGCCTCCCGGGATGACTGACGCACCTGTGTTTGTGAGCTGGAAGAAGAGAGGTGCCAAAGGCGAGGAGGCTCTAAGCCCTCCTCAGAAGCTCAGCAGCATGGAGGAGGGAAAGACTCCCCCTCAAGTGAAGGTGGGCAGGGTGTGGGCACTGGGCCCCCATAAGCCTGTAAGGCCTTGTGAGTGTGAGAGAGACAGACCAACTCCAACCTTGTTTTGCAGGTGGGCAGGGCTCATAGATGGGTTTCTGGATTAGCAGGAGGCTATGGGGAAGGAGAGGCTGTAAGGAAAGGAGAGAGTTGGGATCGGGGAGGGTGGAGGGGAAGAGTAGACTCTAAGGTTGTGCTGAGCAGCTGGGCAGATGGCATTGGTATGTGCAGAGATTGAAAGTAGAGGAGGAAAACCAGGGGGAGAAAGGGAGAGAACTGGGATGGGGTGGGGCACTAGGCTAGGGGTGGGGCTCTAGGCTAGGGGTGGGTTGCCAGGCTCTGGCGAGATGAAGTTGGAAGCACACCTTCTGGGCTATGCTTTGCAGCCCGGGAGCTACAAAAAAATAGATGATTTCTGTGTGGAATGTCTCAGAGAGGAACAACTAGGGATTTCAGTCCCGGAAGTCACAGCAAACCCACCCTGCCCAGGGCCTCTCAACCGCCTCCTTCCCCTCAGAGGGCCATAGCAGAGTTTCCTCCCAGAAGCCTCTAGGGCAGAGCCTGCGACAGGTGGAGAGGAAGAAGTTAGTGGCTTTCCTCTTTCTGCTCCAGCCTTCATAAACCAAGTTCAACACCACCTTTTCAACATCTGCTTAATTGATTGTGGATTCAGAAGCCAAATTTAAACCTGTGCTTTTCATCGCTAAAAACAGCAACAGCATTTGGCTTGGTTTTGCAATATACAAAAGTCAGGGTGTTTTCCCACGTGGAAAAAGGAGGTACCGCATGAATGGGTTCTCTGATGACCCTGTTAGAAGAGCCAAAAGCAAAATTTATCAATTACAAAACAAAATGGAAGTTGGTAGCTAACCGAAACTAAACCCAAACAAAACTTGTTCGTGCTGTCTGCCAGCCTGTCCCTGTTCTGCCTGACTAAGCTAATGTGGCACCCAGGACTGAAGCTGGGCTCAGAGAATATGACAGGCACCCAGCCCAATCCCCTTTCTAGAATCCGTCTTTACCACTCCCGTTTTTGATCGAGGCGTGGGTGTAACCCACACTTTTGCTCCATCTGAGCCCCGTAAGAAACATCCCTGTACCCACGTGCTGTGAGTTGGGTCCCTTCCTCCAATCTCAGGGCTGAGGAAGTAGTAGGGAGAGGTGGGGACTGTGATGATCCACAGGGCATCTGCACTTATGGGGACAAGCAGAGCCTGCTCCTCTCAGAGGCTGTGTCTGGTCACTATTGGCGCTGTGGGTGGAATGAGGCAGGTTGTGGGGAGCTCCAGAAACTGATCTGGCTAGCTGGCTGGGCCCTGAGTTCCTGGGAGCTACCTGTCTCCTCCCCTCACCCACATCTCCAGCACTGGGCTTACTGATGTGTGTTGCTATGCCTGATTTTTACATGGGTGCTGGAGGATTGAACTCGGGTCCTCAAGCTTATGAAGCCAGGACTTTCCCAACTTACTAGCCCAAGGCAGGCCAATTTGAAAAGACTAGCCAAATAACTGCATAGCAGGTTCATGGAGATGGTGCAGGGTATCGTCCCGAGCTTCAGTGCGAGCAGAGGGTGCTTGGAAAATGCTGTCCCAGCAGGATGTGTGCACTGGGCTTGGAATTTAAATATCAGCCAGGGGCTGGGCAGTCCACTGAAGGAAGCCACAGAGAAAGGTGTCAGGGTGACCTCAGCCATGGCCCTCTGCTGCGGGGCAGTTTAGTCATGGGAAAAAAAAAAAGAAAGAAAAAACGGGTCTGTTTTTCTACATCCCTCCCAGGCAGACGCTGGGGAAAGCAAGTTTTGGTTGGCTGGCCAGCCTCCTCTTAAAATATTTAAGACAGACGGCTCCTGCCTTCCACCTCCCTACCTCCCACCCCAGCTGTCCCTCTGCATCAGAGCTGGGACTTGGGAGAGGGGCTCAGAGCACATGTTCCTGAGTTAGAGACGTTAGTCCTGGAAGTCTGGTAGTTAAGGGCGGTTTTAATAAACAGGGTTACAGCTCCAGAGGGAGGCTCTCCGTGTGCTGTTCATGCATAGCTGCCTGCATCAGTCCAGAGGCTTGTTTAAATGTACAGTTTAGGAGTGAATTAAGCCAGCTTTCTGAAGACAGTATGTTAGGTAGGTGAGCACAGGGAACAAGTGGAGAACAGCTGCAGCCAGGGGCAAGGATGCACAAGCTAATGACCTTGGAGGCTAGCGGGATTTTCAGGGCATTCTAAACAAGACGCCAGTCCGTGACTGCTGGGGTCTCGCGACGCTCACCGCTCACCGCAGCAGGCGAACTCTTTACCAGGTGTAGCTGCCTCTGCTTCTCCAGAGTCGTGGTCAGGTTCAGGCTAGCTCTGTCCTCTGCCACTGAGATGATCCCTGGAGAAAGGGCCATGGGCATCCTCATCCTCCCACACCCCCTCCACATTCTCCCCGCTCCATCCTGGAGCCCTCCTCATCACTGAGCAGTGGCTATGTGAGTATCTTAGTCCGTTTCGCTTCTGTTCCGCAGATTGGACAAATGACCAACAATAGGACTATTTTTTATGGCTCTGAGGCTGAGAGGCTTAAGGGCAAGGTTCTGGAAGGAGTGTTGCCTCCTCGCTGTGTCCTCACAAGGGGAAAGGAACTGAAGGGTAAGTGATAAATTTAAATCCCCGGTTAATGGAAATCCACTGCCACCGATGTAATAAGCCAATCAAACTGGATTATTAAATCCAAGTTTAATGAATAGAGCAAAGCAGCTCCTGGGTGACCCTCAGGAGGGCAGGAAAGGAATCACGAGGCAAACATGGCTACCAGTATGTGGCCTATATGTGTGGTCTTGAGAAGACCCAAGGAGGGGTTGACTTTTGGCGGGCTTTCTCAGGGGCGGGGTTTGAAGAGGGCAGCTCCAGGGGAGGGGCCACTGCTTGGTGTACAGAGGGTGGGTTTGGAAAGGAAAGAGTGAGACCTGATTGTGGAATGGGGCCCCAAGCTGGAGATCCCAAAGATTCCAACCTTTTTAGGTATAAATGGGTGCCAGTAGGGCTTCCGCCTAAACAGTAAGAGGAATCCACTCTCAGCCCCTGAACTCTTTGATAAGGGTGTGGCCTCGTGACGTCACTGCTCCCAAAGGCTGTGATTCTTACTCGGTTGCATGGAGGAATGAAGTGCTGACATACATTCTGGACACCTTCAGGCAAACGACTCCAGCTCAGCATTGCTCAGGACGCTGGGGAGCTTGCAGGCGAGGAAATGAGGTCACTGGGATGCTTACAGGCCTCTGTGCGATGCTATTGACATTTGTGGGCTTCACCTACCACAGACGCTAAGCAAAAGATGCACCACACAGGAGTGACTTGTGCCACCTGCCCAGTGGTGATGTGACACATTTGCAAGAGGTGACGCAGTCAGAACAGGCACCTGGGGACAGGGAGTGAGGCTGGCAGGAAGGGGGACCTCCCAGAGCAGCATCTTTGAAAAGAGGTCAAGACTTGGAGAGGGAAAGGCTTAGTAATACACTGTTACACGTATGAATGAGTCTCACTCTCTGTTGAACTATCCAGGTTCTTGTGTCCCAAGATAAAAGACAACACTGAGTACACACGGTTAGAAGCAGAAAAAGAGACAAATCACTAAGCAAGGGAAGAGGACTCCCAAGAATAGGAGTGGGCGATTGAGAAAGCACTGGGCCAGGACACATGTGACACCAAGTCTCCCACATCTGTGTAGCCTGGGCTTTTCTTGCACAGGCCCTGTTTGGTGTCAGGAAGGTCAGTGATGAAGGGCATCCCGACTTTCTCTGCAAACTGGCTTCTTTGGCATGTTAATCTTTTAAAAATTATTTATTTTTTATTATTTTTAATTACATGTATGCATGTGTGTTTGTGTGGGGGTACATGCAAAGTGCAGGTGCCCACAGAGGCCAAAGGCATTGGGTCCCCTGGAGTTGCAGGTAGTTGTGGCCTGTCCGACATGGGCACTGGATACTCATGTCCTTGGGTCTTCTGCAAGAGCAGCATGCACTTTTGACAGGTTATAATGGTATGTTATTTGTGTTTTAATACATAAAGCTTGCCTGAAGATCAGAGGGCAAAGCAGCCACACTAGTCAGCCACACAGGCCAGGGAGTGATGGTGCACACCTTTAATCCCAGGACTCAGGACTTGGGAGACAGAGGCAGACATATCTCTATGAGTTCAAGGGCAACCTGGGCTACACAAGATTGAATCTGTCTAAAAGAGAAACAGAGCTCACACAAAGGTGATCCCAGCACTTGGCATCACGCGTCTTTAATTCCAGCACAAGAGAGGTGGAGACAGGAACAATATGGCTGGACAGAGAGAGGAATATAAGGGGGAAGAGACAGGAACTCAGGGGAGTGTGGAGTCTGAGGTTGGTAGAGAGCATTGCAGGACCGCCCTTTCGGTCTGAAGATTTGGTAGAGGTAAAAGGTCTCTAGTGGCTTGGCTATTTTGCTTTTCTCATCTTCAGGTTGAACCCCAATACCTGTCTCTGGGTTTTTATTATTTGTGCTACAATAGCTATCTATCCATAATCATTTTAAGTTGATTTTGGTCGTGGTTTTCAACCTTCCTAAGGCTGTGACCCTTTAATACAGTTCCTCATGCCGTGGTGACCCCCAACCACAAAATTATTTTGTTGCTACTTCATAACCATAATTTTGCTACTGTTATAACTGGTAATGTAAATATTTGATATGTAAACCCCATGGGGGGGTTGCAACCACAGCTTGAGAACCGATGATCTTGATGAACCTTTCCTACTGCAAAGAGAGGACAGCCACTTGGATGAGTTTTCAGTGCACAGAGAATGTGCCTCTGCCCCTGTGGGCTGGGTCTCAACTTAGGCCCGTGAAGCTGGGAGGATGCATGGGGACTGAGGGACCTGATGGTATCCCCAGCAGAGTCACAGCAGCAAGGTTCCTGGCAGCTGGAGCTGACGGACAGTCAGTGACCTTCCCTCTCGGCCTTCTCTATTCCGCCCAGGAACGCCATTCAAGCCTGCTCCATGTCAAGGAGAAGAGACCTCGTCTTGGACTATGGGCCTGTGCAGACAACATCCTCTGCTATGTGGTGTGACAAAGTCCTTGGGAGGTGAACATTGCAGCAGACCCTCAAAGGTCAGTGGCTTCAGCTGGAGACTTGGGATTGGCACTTAGGTCTGAGTCCACACAGTATCTACAATCACCCTGCAAACACAGTTACGGTCCTCGATCAAACACACAGCCTGTCACAGCTTCCTCACACACTGGCGCTATGTCCCTCTGCAGGATGTCAGTGCTCCAGACCTATAAGATGACTGAGTGGCTTCTGGGGTGGTCACGTCCCCAGCATCATGTGCAGGCCTGGGACCATCCCACCCCACCACCCAGCCCTGCCTCAGGTGCCTTCCCTTATGAGCAGCCAGCATGAATTGAGGGCATGAGGACGACATATTTTAAATAGGAATGGGGCTTATGATAGGGACACTTGGGTTGAGCTCAGGATGGGTGACACAGGGGTGTCCCACCTTTTGACATCACTGCAAGATGTTATTACAGGGTTCACGATAGAGAATCACACACTCAATTTACAAAAAAAAAAAAAAAAAAAAAAAAAAAAAAAAAAAAAAAAAAAAAAAAAAAAAAAAAAAAAAAAAAAAAAAAAAAAAAAAAAAAAAAAAAAAAAAAAAGATCGTGACCGAAAATTGTATCATGTTTTGAGTAAATTTATACAATTTTGTCTTGAGCCATGGTTATAGCTGCCTTCAGCTGCACGTCAGGTAGTCATGCCTGGGCAAGGGAGGCCTGAGACTCTGTGGACCTCAGTTTCCCTACCTGCAACACCAAGGCAGTGATAGTACCACCTGCAAGCTAGTTCACCATCAGTCCCTGCTGTGACCCTGGGCAGAGGCTGCTGCAGGACACCCGAGCAACAGTTCACGGCGCTCTGTGGATGTGGTGCCCTCCCGGGGCTGGGGCTACTGTTTGCTTATCTTTGCCACCTGAGATCTACACCAAGTGGAAGCCCTTTTGGCCCTAATGTTCCTGAAATAAGTAGTGACTGATCGTGGTATGCATTTATTAAGTGCCTACTGTTTGCCAGGCATCTTGTCAGCTCTTCTTATGCATTTCCAATGATGTCCACACAATAACATCATCTCAGCTAGGACCTTAAGTTTGAGGAAACCGAGGTTTAGATGGGACACAGTTCCTGTCTTGCAATAGACATCTATGGGACTGTTAAGGACCCCTGGGCAGATTGGGTCTCACACTAGGGCTGATACCTATAGCAGCAAGCCTTTGGTCCTAGCTACTTCTCCCTGCTCCAAGTCCCTCCAAAACACCTAAGGGAACAGTCCCTGCCAGGATAATTCTTACCACTTTGGTCCCAGGATTTGGGTCAGGGATAAACATGAGCTAAGGGGGTCAATCTGGTGAAACTTACACGCAATCTATGGATAATGTGGTCCCTTTGATTTCAGAACGACTCATTTGGATGTTCAGTTCTTCTAGCTTTGGGCCTGACTGGTCCAGGGGTCAGGGAGCGGTGCCCATGGGGACAGCCATGAACCTAGTTGACCTCTATAGGATAGGTTAAGGCATGAGTACAAAGGCTTATGGAAGAGGAGTGCTCTGACCTCTTTATAAACCCCCCCTCAGCCAATGCTGTCCCCCAGGAGTCTGGTCCCCTCCCCAAGAAACCTCTGTCCCCTCCCTGGGGGCTTCCAGCTCCTCACGGCTCATCTCTTTCTCGGCGGAGTGATTTTTCTCCCTTCCCATTTTTCATCTTGAACGATGGCAAGCTGAAGCACTTAATTTTCCTCCTCCAGCCCCATTAACGTGGCCGTGCTCAGCGCCTGTGCCGGCTGTGAAAGGAAAGTCATTTATATCAATTAGCGAAGGCAAACATGAGCTTTCTGCCTGGCCGTGCACAAGCTCTGGCGGGGTGTCCTCAGAGGACTCGTGGGGCTGCGTAGGGAAGCCTGGGGCCAACACCTCACAGCAATTGTCAGGGTGTGGAAGTCGGGGGACAGAGGGGCTCCTGTTGTGATGGCATTTTGCAAAGGGTTCAGCCATGTCCAAGTACAGAGGACAAAAGAGTCACCAGGCCCAGCCATACTCCCCTGCTGGCCAGAGCTTGGTTCTCAGTGTGCCCCCTCCATGGCCAAGCTGGAGCTTGGAGTCTACCCCATGAGGAACTGAGTTCACTCACGTGTCTCACTCGGCAGAGCGTATCAGGAATCATGGCTTCCTCCCTAGTCTCCCCCTTCCATCCATGCTCACCCCCTGTAGTGAGAATGACGCTTTAAAAACATGAACCAAATCGTTTTATTCTCTACTTCTGAAACCTTCAATGGCTCCCCATTGCTCTTATAATAAAATTCAAATCCTCATCATTGCTTCCAAAGCCTGGAGTGGCAGGAACACCTACTGACTTCTTGGGAGCCTCCATTCCCAACCCCAGCCCCCCCCAACTCCCCCACTCTACTGCTACCACACTGATGCTTGCTTCTGCCAGGCCCTTTGCACTTCCTGCTCCCCCATCTTTACCTGGTGCCTCTTTCTTATTCTTTGGTCTCAGCTCAAGGTGACACCTCCATCGTCTTTGGTGGGACAGAGGCAGACCCACTTCCTACCATGAGGGACAGCTGAGGAACAGCTTCTCTGTTCGGTGTCTTTTTTTTTTTTCTTCAACAGAACAAGGTGGAGGTCAATCCCTTTCCTCCAGACTTGGCGTTCTAGAGAGACAGACAACTCTTGAAATGTGTAACATGACATCAGATGAGGTCTCACACGGAGAGGAAGACCCCAAGACAGAAGCAGGTGGGACTCCAGCTAGACACCGGGTGGCCAGGGCCAACTTCAATGGGGAGCTGAAGCAAAGTCATAAGAGGTGGAGGGAAGGAGTCAAGTGCACCCTTGCCCAGGGACTTTCTAGGCAGAGGCAGGGCAAACCCGGAGGCTACAGTGTCCACGTGCTGAGGGGAGTGGGAGCCACTGAAGCTGAGCAGAGGGAAGGCTGAGAGCTGGTGAGACAGAGGTAACAGTACAAGTGGGCATGCAGGTCTGGGGACTCTTTCTTACTTTAGCTGATCTTTGACGTTTTCATGCATGTATATAATGTACCTTGGTCATTTCCAACCTCACTCCTGTGACAAGTCTTTCTCTGCCCCACCAGCCAGCTCCCAAATAATGACATGGAGACTTAATGTTAATTATAAAAACTCAGACTTATCTTCGGCTTGTTTCTAACTAGTTCTTATAACTTAAATTAACCTATATCTTTTAACCTACATTCTTTTATGTGGCTCTGTTATCTTTGCTCTGCACTGCCAATCCTGCCTCTTCTCTGCCTGGCAATCCTGCCTTCTTCTTCCCCAAGTCCTCTCTGTCCTGGAAGTCCCACCTAATCTCTTCCTGCCTAGCTTTTGTCCATTCGTTCAGCTCTTTATTAAACCAATCAAATGGCACATCTTCACACAGTGTACAAATATCCCACAACACACTCCCTATCTCTACACTCCCCCAGACTCTCCAACCTCCCCCACCCCATCTCTCAATAACTCACAGGGTCCAGTCAGTGCTATCCATATGGGCATGGGTATAGAGTCATCCATTGGGGCATGGCGACTCCCTAGGAGCCACCTGGTCTGGGGGCTCTTGTGAGCACGTCGGCTTCTCTTAGGAAGGGGAGGGAGCCCAGCAGGTTCTAGAGCCTTTGGGTTGGAGTGGATGATGGGGTCAATTGAGGGCAGAACAAGTCTGGGGGACCTGGGGATGTCTTGGCCTTCTAGAGTGAGTCCAGGGTTGGGGACAGGTCTCCTGTCTTTGACCCTGAACAGTGAAGTTAGAGAACAGAGTGTCTGGGAGGATACACCTCTCCTGGAGTTTGAGAAGTCCTTTGGGAATGGGAGCTCTGTTGACACGGACCGCAATGGTTTCCATGACACTGCATGCAGTTCACCCATTCGCTGGTTCATTTCTCCCAGACTCACAAGGGCTTTGAGCTCACAAGGACCTGGATTCAGTTCCTGCTTCCACCATTGTCCATGTGAGTGCTTCTGGATGATGCCTGTAGTCTCTGGGTCTCAGTATCAGCATCTCTAATGTGGGGCTGCTATGAGGAAGTCTGAGGGCTGAGGCAGGTGGCCACCCCTTTCTCCCTTCATTGCCCTTTCTCCTGCTGTGTGTACGCCTCACCCAACTAGCTTGTAAGTCCCAAGAGAATGACAGCTCTCTCCTGAGCGCTGGAGCCTCCGGACCCCTGCACAGCCTGGATGGGCTCTTTCCAAGTGTTGTGGGGTACCACTGTGTGCCTGGCTCCTCGAAGTCTTGTGCAGAAAAAGTGGCTCAGAAGGCAGTAAAGGGGTGGTTACCAATTCCAGAAGCACAGACAGGCAAGCAAGGCCCCTGACACATGTCCCCTTTCTTGCTCTAATGTCTAAGAGGTCTAGCACACAAGGATCAGGAAAAAGTTTGTTGTCTCCTGAGCTTCACAGTTAAGTTTCTTCCACCCTCCATGACTTTATTGATGTGGGATTTCCCTCTGTATGCTGTGATTACCATTAATGAATAAAGAAACTGCCTTGGACCTATAGCAGAGCAGAAGTTAGGTGGGGGGGGGACTAAGCTGAATGTTGGGAGGAAGAAGGGCAGAGTCAGAGAGAAGCCATGGAGCCGCCAGAGACAGATGTGCTGAAACTTTGCTGGTAGGCCACAACCTCGTGGTGATGCACAGGTTAATGGAGATGGGTTAAATTAAGATGTAAGAGTTAGCCAATAAGAAGCTAGAGCTAATGGGTCAAGTAGTGACTTAAATAATACAGTTTCTGTGTGATTATTTTGGGGCTAAGCTGCTGGGAACCAACAAGTGGCCTCCTTACAACACTTTATTATGCTGGGTACCAATGTGCACACAGGGTATGGTCTTTTTAAATATGCCTGGAAGCATATTTTCATTATATTAGCTACCTAGGAAGACTTATCCAGACACGTCTCTCTGAGTTCAGCAGAAAGCCTGGCGCACTGTGGTTTCCTGTATGGCCTGGTGACAGGGAAGTGTTTGAGTCACCCTTAGTCTAGCCCCATTTTACAGACCTTAGTCCAGCCCCGTTTTACAGAGGGACCAAGCTCTAAAATATAGTCACATGGCTCTTAGGATCAACCCTGAGCAGGGCCCAGGAGCGCATGCCTCTAATCCCATACTTGGGAGGCTGAGGCAGGAAGGTAAAGGTCTGAGGCCAGCCTGAGCAAAACAGAGAATAAACGGAGGGTTGAGCAAGGGCACTAGGAGTATAGCACTTGCCTGGTGTTTCTGTGGCCCTGGATCCCAGCCATAGTACAAATAATGAACTTGATCTGAACTCAAGCCCAGGTATATTCTAGTGGATTCCAGAACCCAAATTTTCAACAGTTGTCATCACGGTCTCAGGCCAGATTTTCCTGGAAACCCCCTACAGCCCCAAAGGCAAGACTGAGAGCTGGGGGTCTGGCCAGCTCAGCCGTTAATTTTGGGTCATTTGCTGTTGTTGTGGAGAGTGATATTTTTACTGTGCAGTGAATGTTTTGTGACTTAGACTCCAATTTCACTGCTTTTAAAAACTGAACAAGCCTTAAAGGTGCATCTTTGTGTTTGCGATGAATGTGGCACAATGTGGCCCTGTGATCTGTTTGATATTAAGTCATTGGTGGGAGAAAAAAAATCCAAGGAGGAAACCTCATGCCTAGGCTGGGGCTGGTGTGGACCGGCTTCTGAGGACCCTACAGGGGACATTATAGGCAGAAATAAATGTCCAAGGACTACTTTCTTGGGCCTCAAAGAAAGGATAGGTTACCTGGACCCCAGATGAACCTCTGGGAGAGAAACTGAAGGGCAGGACCTGAAGGTCAGGTGGTGCCTCAGCAGGCTGGGGAGTGGCCCTGTGACACAGGCCACTGGCCAGGGCCATGAGGCCAGGGTTGCCACACCTCTCTGCCTGAGCTCTGAGTTGGAGTGGTTGTTTTGTTCATCTCAAGGATGAAGGACACTGAGCCTTAGTGAATGAAGTCTCATTACTCTGTGAGGCCAAAGTCACTGACGTCAGACAGGGTGAGAGAGGATGGGATGGGTCAGGTATAAGATGACGGACAGGAGTGGGCACTGGGCAAAGTGGGGACCACAGACTCTACTTGGGGGAACAACTGCCACTCAGGTCCACTCAGCTCCCGGGACCTTTGCCAAGTCCCAGTGTGACCTTCGTCTCCTCCGTCTCCCTTTTAATCTAGAGGCGCTCATGAAGAACTGCAACTGTTTCACTTTGTTCACAAACACGCTGGCACAGCCCTCCTTGGGATCTCCAGACAACATCGAGGCTCACTCAGCCCCTCTGCCAGCACTGGACACCTTGGCATGGTCCTCCGCCCTCGGAAGAAGGCGCTCCAGACAGAGCACTGGGCTAGGCTAGGGGACAGCTGAGGTTCTCCTCCTTCCTGAAATGGGGAGGGGTTAGGGAGGAGGGGCAGATGGCATGGGGGAGGAGGCAAGGCAGCGCTCTATGGTATTCAAACCAGAATGCACTATCCCTAACCTGGAGGGTCAGGTGTGGGGATTCCTGCCCATCGTGATGCCTCAGGCACATTTAGAGAATTGTGAAGACTTTTGATCATTGTAAGAACTAGGTACCCATGACAAGCTGTGTGGCTGGCACTTCACTGTGCCAATCTGCATTGGTTACTTGCACATCTTCATGGGAACACCTGAGGATGCTACCCAGTGTGGCTATGCCTAGACGTTTACACACAGAGAGCACTTTTTGAGCCATGGGGATAATTTCTTAATGGCAAGACTCCACTTTGCTCTCATGAGTAGGACATAATCAAACCTCCTAAAATGGTACCGAGTAGGTCATGTTGTTTTTTGACTGTTACTTCTGAGCATCATGGAGACTGAGAAGATAGTTAGCAACATCTCTATCTCCAGCCTGCTGTGATGGTAACTCTCTTGGCTTTGAACTTTGTAGAGCTGCAGCTGGGGCCCTGGGTGTTTCCTTCTCTAGTCCAGTGATTTGCCTGGGATCCTGGGCAGTGGTAGGCAGGCCAGAGTGCTTCCCACTAGCTGATGGTGGGTCTTTAGAGGCTCCCACAGGGAGTCTGGCCAGCTACTAACCAGCCTTTCCCCTCCCCGGCACAGCTGGCCATCTCTCAGGGCAGCCTTGGACGTAGGTCAGGAAGAAGCTGGGGTCTGGGTGGAGGGCAGCTGATGTCTGGAGAGGAGGCTGGACCTCTGGAGAGGGAGAGTTGGCACTTGAATTAGTGTCCAGAGCTAAAGCTCACATGATGGAGGATGAGGTAATAGCCTAATCCTGACTAAAGCTGCTTCGCTTCCACCTCCTCCTGGCAGTGTGGCCCTGGGCAGGTAGACCTGAGTATGCTGGGCCTCAGTTTCCCCATAGGTAGTGTGAGAACAATAGGCTCTGATGTAGCTGGAAGCAGGTTCTCAGACAAGCATTTGCAGTGACAGTGAGAGCTGCCTGATTTTGGTTTTTTGTTTGTTTGTTTTTGTTTTGTTTTCCTTCTTTTTATAAACTTTTATTGACTCTGTGGGTTTCACATGATGCATTCTAATCTTACTTATCTCCCCATCTCCTCAGACCCACCCTCTGCCCATGCAGGAATTGCATTTACAATATCCAGTCCATTTGTATTTGGCAAATTTGGAGAAATTACTCTATTATCTATCTTATCTTGATGAGTTCAAAGTTTTATACCTAAGCCATTTTTCATTGTAACTTTTTGTAAATGGAGACTGCTTGTATGTTCACAACCTCCCAGACCTGAATAATCACACAGAAACTATATTAATTACAAAATTGTTTGGCCAATGACTCAGGCATATTTCTAGTTAGCTCTTATATCTTGAAATAACTCATTTCTATTAATCTGTGTATTGCCACGAGGCTGTGACTTACTGGAAAGGTTCTGGGTCCTTCTTCAGCACTACATGGTTTCTGCCTCCTTCAGCAGCTACTTGGTGTCTCTTTGACTCCACCTATTTGCTCTCTATATCTCTGTTCAGATTTCCCACCTGGCTTTACTGTTAAGCCATTGGCTAAAACAGCTTTATTCATTAACCAATAAAAGCAACACATATACAGAAGGACATCCCACATCATCTTGTATTACCAACCCAAAACTATCTTTTTAGACCTAAAAAAACATTTTTTAGATAAACAATTTAAGCTTTGTTGTCTCTCAACATTGTACACTTTATAGCTCTTTTGTGAGTTTTTTTCTGAATTTGGTAACAAGGAAAACTGTAACTACAACTGTCTAGTCTTCAACCTCATCAAAGACTAGAGAAAGATATAATATTACCTGAGTAAACAGGAAGTGCAAAACAAACAACTTCCAAAACAATAGAAATGACAGAAACATCTGGCTGCTTGAACAATCACCCAAGGTTCCTCGGCAACATTGGGGAATCCATCTTGGGCCTTCACGCCTAAAATATCTTACAGACTTTTCTATAAAGTAGGAATTTTGAAGGTCTGTCCTACCTTGTCTTGACAAAGTAAATTGGTGCTGACAGGAGTAGATGTGACTCACTGTCATGAAAAGCCTTATGTTATTGAAACATTTTAAATGCCATATTCTGTAGGTCTTTGAAGTGTTTCAAGATCATCTATCTATCTAAAATATATCTCTGTATGGTGTTGAAAACCTATCTGAAATGAGTAACATAGCAAAGTTTGATTTTTATAGATGAC
Source organism: Ondatra zibethicus (assembly GCA_004026605.1). Classification (NCBI taxonomy): domain Eukaryota; kingdom Metazoa; phylum Chordata; class Mammalia; order Rodentia; family Cricetidae; genus Ondatra; species Ondatra zibethicus. The sequence goes on from PVIU01000459.1 coordinate 147,210, forward strand.
TAACTACTAGTGTGTCTTTCTTTATTATCCTAAATAGCTTTCAAGTACTAGAACTTTACATTGCAAAATGAGCTACATAGGTACAATACCTTAAACAAGACTAAAAACATATATACAATATAACAAAAATAACCTTAAATTTATATCAATATATAAAAATCCATACCAATTAAAATATTTGAGACTAGTGGTTGTTCAAAAGTAGACTGAACAATCCCCCCTTTTATCCCATCATTTCTATACTATACCCCCCCTTTTCCCCTTCAGAAAGATATCTCTGAATCTAATCTCCTTTGCTTACCTTTTTTCCTGATCATAAGTGATAATAACTTTTAATCAACCCCCCCATAAAGGATGACAAGCATCATAACCCATTGAATGACCAAAATCATCTACCCCATCTCTTGGGAACATGGGTATCATGTTCTCTAGACTGCTTTCTGTTGTTTAGAGGTGATGGCATCTTTAGGGGACTGTAAGAAAATTGGGATAATGGTCAAGACCTGGGAGAACTAGCTGTATCATTTAATGTTCAATCTCTGTGTAATGGGAGACTGTAAGGCTTACTTGAAGTCCTGGTGATTGCACTCTATGAGGCTGGATCATCTCAGCTAGCAACACTGAAGATGTTATAGATGCAGAATTTTGAGGAAACTACAATAGAGGCATTCTGAGAGGCTGGATCACCTGGGCTACTTGTCTTTATTGGTATCTGGTCTTTTTTTTTTTCTGAAAACACACAAACTCTAAAAGGTAACAAACACATCTACATTAACACAAGTATGGAATGTGCAGTGTGCACAAGTCAGTTAAAGATGTTTTTTTTATGTTTGAGCTTGTAAAAGTGTCTGTTAACTTTATGTTTGTTTGTACTACATAACCAAACTGTAATATAAACCTCTATCCATGCCATTTGAAATGATGGCATATAGTGATGAGTCATGAGGACTCTGCAGCCAACAAGATCTATCACGTCTCATCCAGTCTCAGAGCTGTCCCCACGTCAAATGGTCAGCTTATATGTTACCTGTCTTGTAGTCTTTCTTTTGTTCCTTTTTTATGTTTGTAGCGGTCTCCCCAAGTCAAATCTAATCATGATTACCTTTGAAGGAGTCCATAGCTTTTTGTTTCCCATGAAAACAAAAGCGCAACGTCTCCCCCAACACAAAACATTTTTCGACTCCCATTCTGAAGCCAAGACAACTCTAAAGTATCTAGGCTGGTTTAATGCAGCATTCCTTTCCATAATCCAGTGTCTCTCCGCAGCTGTCATTTGCTTATCACATTCAAAAAGTTCGAAATCCACAAAGCATCATACAGAATCCAGATGCCCTGTGTATTTCCCATCCTTCTGTGTTTTTTTTATTTCTTTACTTTCTTTAAAGACATCATGTTATTATTTTTAAACTATTTATTTTTTCTATGACTATAACCATTTTCTTTTTTCTTTAGCATTTTAGCACATTTTAAAGCATTCTGTACCCATTTAAAGGTTTTTCTTTCAGTCTGGACCTGGCCCATGCCCACAGTATTCTTTGACCATGAGAGGCAAAGGTTAAACTGCTGGGTAGCAGCTAGGCCCTCCATGGGTCAGCTCTAGTGTGCTGCCCCAGCAGGATGCAGGGCTCACTCTCCTGTGTGCTGTAACTGGTGTAGGGCAAGGCTAGTTCTCATACTCTCTTGACCTCAGGACCAGCTCTCTTACCTATCACAGGTGGTAATGCTTGAGGGGGGAGGGCATCTTTCTCTCACCCATGCCACCACATGACAGATTTGTATTCAAGGCCCTGTTGTGCAAAGATAGTAGAAACTTGACCTTCTAACCAGTTGAAACAGATGCCGATGCCACTGTCACACCGCTGACTTCTAGAGGCTTTGCCTGGAACCAGGTGACTCTGGGGACCAGCACGGTCCTCAGATGCCAGCCCTCAGAACTGGTACTTTCAGTCTGTTTCCCAGCTTTTATCATGGGTATTGGCTCAAGTAGTTGCCATGAAGATGCTCCCTGAACCCAGATACTCTCTGGTACTTCTGCACACTTGGGGACACATGGATGTGCAGCAGACACTGCCCTCCTCCAAGATTCAATAGTCCTGTGCAGACCACATGCATGATGTCAGGTGCCTTCACGCGGACACAGACAGTGACCCGAGCCACACGTGTGGGCCATGGGCCCCTATCGCCTCCAGCAGCTGACAGTGTAAGGGACCACGCTTGCTCTCCAGGATCCAAAGGTCATAGCAGCCATCTGCTCTGCCGAGTGGTGAGTGACAGGAAGAAAAGGAGGGGGTCATGGGAAAAGACACAACCAAGGCTGCACTGGGCAGGGCCTCACTCACAAGCTCAGCCTGTGCCGAGACATAAAGAAGGGTGGTGAATCTCGAGCTCAGAGAGGTCAGCACCCTACCTGAGGACACACAGCATCTGCTCTTAGGGCTCCTCCCCCACCTCACCTGTGCTCCTGTCTCTGTCTTCCTTAGAGTTTTCAGGGCTAAGGTACTTGCCTAAGGCTCTGCATGGTTCCCCCTCTCTTACACTTCGCAGCTTTCAAAGGAGCAGGGGGTGAAGACGTCGCCAAATGAATGCTACTAGGCCTCACCTCTGCCTTAACTCCTGTAGCTTTATTTACAAGGGGAAGGATCCATCGGGTGAGTGCCCTGAGTGACTGTTCAGGGTGAGCCTGGCCTCTCAGCCCACTCACGGCAGGCTCAAGACAGGCCACCACGGGCATGTCCCCACTCTCTTGTCCATTACATTAGCAGGCCATGATTATGTATCTAGGTGACCATCCTACCCCAGCACCAGATCCACCCTGTGGGTGTCCCTGTAGCTCTCCTCCACATAGATAGCACCCCTGACCCTGCCAATCTAAAACTCACTGAAAAATGGGCCAATTTTCTTCTGCTGCCAGAAAACCTTTACTTTGAGGTCAGCCCAGGTGGATCAGAAATGGCCTGGAGTCTGCTGGGAGTTCACTGTCCAGTCCAGCATAGCCAGTCCGAGGCCTCAGCCCCTGGCTGGGGACCGTCCCTGGCAGGAACTATTTCTGATCCTAGCTGAACAGCTGCCCAGCTGAGGACACCAGGCACCTGCTGTGGTCACTGACCTGGTCCTGGGTGATACTGGGGCTCCTTGAACTGTACTGAGCCCAGAGTCACCCAGTCCTGCCCTTAGAGTCCCTGGGAGCCCCTCCTGCTCCCAGGCTTCAGTTTGGGAGCTGACCCTGCCTGGGGCGGGATGCACAGCTAACATCCCGCTAGCTGCACAAAGCACTCCAGAGCAGATGGTGCCCCAGCTTCAGTCAGGTCCCGCCTGCCTGCCTCCCTTTCACGTGACAATGGAGTGTGACCAGATGCCCACTAAGCTGCCTCTCTGGTGTACTATGACCTGGGAAGAGGTCGTCATCCTCATTTTTCTGGGGCCAGTGTCAGCTGTGGGAAGTTCTGAGACAAGAAATGTCCACTGTGCCTCCTGCCTGGGTACCACAACCTAGCCTTGGCCCCGTATGGAAAACACACAGTGCAGCGACTAGACTCTAGGAATAGAGGATTCTCAACCAGAAAGGGAGATTGTCCCTCCCCATGGTAGTCACTGAGGGGTGATGGCCCGACAGCTTTCTGGGACTCTGAGGCTGGCTCTCCTCTGGGCCAAATGAGCTGGTAGAGGCTCTGCCTAGAGCTAGGTGGGCTGGGACAGATGGACCAAGACCTAGAGCCTGGCCACGGAGGAGGTGAGGTGGTGCGCCTCTGGGCTCTGTCACCAGCTCTAAGCTCAGGACATTTCAAGGCTAGGGCAGCAGTGTGCCACCTGGGGGAGTCTCTGGGCTCCCATATCACCTTGGCTGCTAAGCACCTGTCCCCACACAGCCATAGGGATCTCTCTGGGGTCCAAAGGCAGTCTGCCCTGCTCAGAGCTACTTGGCACCACCATGAGGTCAATTTGATGGCTACCAGGTCCTTCTGCAGCTTATCACTAGTTCCGATGCCCCCATGAAACCTGAAAATCCCCTTCCTTCCTAGTGTGTTACTTTGCTTTCCATGTCTTTGATGGAAAGTGAGTCCCAGGGACCAGGGCCTTACAGTGGCCCCTGATGACCTCCAAGGTCAGGATAGCAGGGAGGCCTGGCTCACAGTCTAGTCAGGAATGTGCGGATTCAGTGAACGAATGATTGGGAGGTGGGCAGGTAACGTTTCGGTTTGAATGTGAAATGTTCCCACAGGCTTTATGTTTGTTCATTTGGCCCCGGCTTCTGGCATTGTTCGGGAAGGTTATGAAACCTTGCAGCGGGGGAGACTTGCTGGGGAAATGGCACCCTGGAAGCAGGCCTCGTGTTACAGCTGTCCCACCTTCCTGTCTTCACTGTGACAAAGTGACCAGCCACCTTCTACTCCCCCTGCCATGCCTTCCCCACCGTGACAGTGTCCCCTCAACTGTCCAGCCACCTCAACTCCTGCTGCCACGCCTTCCCACCATGACAGCGTTCCCTCAACTGTGAGCCAAAATAGACCGAGTCTCTGTTTGTCAAGGATTTTGTCATAGCAATAACAGAAGTAGCTGATACAGATTGGCGTATAGACAGACAAATGGATTGTGGATGGATGGACAGATGGGTGGATGTTGTTGACTTTGGTCCTGCTCCTTGGGCTACCACCTTACTCCAGACACTCCAACTTTGGCCATTGTTTATCTGACACCGGGGAATTCTGCTTCAGCACTTGTTTTTCTGTGCCTAGGGTGCCAGGGACCCCTCGCATCCCCCACACTCGTGCCTTGACCCTCAGTGACTGTCTGGTTTAGAACTGCCAGTCATCCCCACCTGCATCTGTTCCTGCTCATCGCCTTTGTCCTGTCCTTCCTCAGAGCACCAACTGTTCCCTAATAACCTCCAGTTCCCCCCCCCACTCTCAACCCCATGCACTCTGGTGCTGAACATGGGAGCCTGGGCAGCTAGGACAGTGCCCTCTCACTGAGCTCCATCCCCGCCAGGGCCCCCTCCAAACAGGAGAGCCACCCCAGACCAGCAGGGACGCGTCCTGGCTTCTTCCTATCTATTGCTCCAGCACCTGGAACGGTAAGGGCTTGGAGGTGCTCGGTAAATATTTACTCGATGAGTGAGGGAGCCCCAAGAGATCAGACAAAGGAATGCTCCCCACGTGGGTGAGTAGCAAAGAAGACTCTATGAAAGCAACCATTTGAGCTGAGATCCAGAGAAGTGTGTATTTCATGGAAGAAAATTTTAGACATGACTAACTGCTGCTTCTGGGACTTGAGGGTAGGCAGCCTCTCCCAAGCCCACTCTTGGCTTCTTGTGTTTCTGTTTTTGTTTTTGTTTTGCGCTTTCCAAGGTGCTCAGATCTCCTGAGGGCTGGTGACAGTTCTCCGCAATTAGTTCCATGTTTTATTCATCGTCGGAGGCTTTCAGGCTACAAATCACTCTGGGTGCTTCGCTAACCACATCCCGGGCTCCTGTGTGGCAAGTAAGGGCTCTTTTGCATGCTGAGCAGACCTCTGTGTCTCAGGAGAAAGAGCTCTGCCTGGTACTTGGGGCTCTGATTGCAGCCACAGCAAATCAGACCACATATGCCTGTATCTGATTTGCAGGGCACTAAATTCCTATCTCCCCGAGTTCCCTAAATCACCGTGGAGGAGTCACGGCCTTCTAATGCCAGAGAACGCACTGTCTGATCTGCCAGGCACAGCTACTGGATTTACTAGGACGATAAAGGTGCCTCGCTAGTGTAAAATATCAAGAAATAACCACACAGGTGCATATGAGCCCACAAATTTGCTACTTAGGAAAAATAAAAGCTGCTGGCCAATAACACATTACTGAACTTATATCCTCAGTACAACAGTCAAAATGAGGGGACTATGGACTTTCACTTTGGACCAGACCAACTCACATTGTTCAATCTGGAGTAAAATGACAGAAAGTCCTGGAAGGCAAACAGGACAGCAGGATGCCCTGGATGTGGCAAGAGCCCTGTACAAGGTCTGTGGCTCTGTCCTCTGTGGGTTTTAAAACTCCGAGCCCGTAACTGATGTTCTCAGAGCTCCCATTCCTCACCTGCAGCTGGGAGAACAGAGTCCAGCAGAGCAGTAGTGGCTAAGGCCAGGTGAACCCCTTCTTGTCAGGCTTTGGGAGAAAAGGCCACTAGGTCCCACCTCCATGGAACTCAGAGAGAAAAAGTCAGATGAGTAGAGATGGCGAAAAGCCATCAGATCCATTTCAAGCAAAGCAGATTCACTGTGTCCAGGGCCCTTTGCAATTCTACCGCTTAGATGCCTTTGCCTGGCATGTGAACCCATGAATTCTCCCAGCCTGTCACCATCACCATGGCTATTTTTTTCTTTCCTTCATTGCTATGTTGGAGATAGACTTCAAGGCCTCAAACATGCTAGGCCAGTGGACTGCTAAGCCACACCTCCAACCCCTAACTTGGGAATTTGAAGAAGGCATTCCACTGAACCACATCCCAGACCATGATTGGTGGACAACCACTCTAGCTCAGACGGACTCTATAGCTGAGTCCAATCCACAGACTTTCATTGGTGGATTCTAGGCCAGCGCTCCATGCTGAGTCACATGCCCAGCCTCTTAGTGGAGGGTGCTAGGCCGTCTTCCTACTGTGAGCCACAGTCCAAGGCCTTTCCTTTTCTATTGTTTTAATCTTAAAACAGGGTCTTGCTGAGTGCTCCTGGCTGACCTTGAATTCTGTAGCTCAGGCAAGCTTGAAACACTTGTGACCCCTTGGCTTCAGCCTCCAGAGAAGCTGTAATTGCAGGCTTGTGCCACCAGGTACAGCATTGACATCACTTTCTATGCTCCTCACTGGAGTGACTTCCTGGGGTTATGGACTATACCACAGGTATATTCCTTATTGATGAAGGAGCTAAGAAGGAGACATGATCTGAGAAGAAAGCATTCACAGTAGCAAGTGCAAAGGCCCTGGGGTGAGAGTGTGCTTGTCGTCAAGTGAGCAGGGAGCAGAAATAGGTGATCAGGGACAGGTCATATGGAATCATACTCCACCACGTGGAGTTTGGGTTTTACAGGGGGGGGGGGGAAGGAAATCGCTGAGGGTTGAAGGGGAGAGCTTATGAATCTCAGCTGTACTCTGTAAGAGTAAGACTCTCTGGTGCCCAGTGTGGGCATCAACAGTCCAGGGCTGTCATCGTCACCAGGACAAAACAGAATGGTGCCTCGGATGAGGTGTGAGGAGACACTTAGGGTGGGTGGATTGGCAGGTATGCCACCTGAGGGTCCGGATGCAGGGACTCTGGGATGTGAAACTCACAAGGTATAGCCTTGCCCAACTCAGTGGGTGAGGAGGACAAGATCATATGGATGCTGTTTGAAGCTGGTGGGAGCCCCAAGAAGGTGAGATCAGGGACTGACAGAATAGGGACAGCAGGTTGGGGACAAGGAGTCCAGGGCACAATTGGAAAAGGGAGGTGACAAGCAAGTCCTGCCTGCTGCCTGTGGACTACTGGATACCAAGACAAGAAGGTTTCCTCTTTCCGGCTATAACAAAGCACCCAGAGATTGTCACCTACACCAAGGAGCCAGGCTGAAAGAAGGGAAATGGGACCTTGTAGGACAGAAAGAGTGACGCAGGAAACCAGGAAGGATCCCCCAAGCCTGCTTGGCAAGGGGACTGGGAGCTGGAAAACTGCTGGCAGGCCAGCCAGGAGCCTCTAACCCAGAGCAGACCAGGACTGTGGGTGCTGGAGTTTCTGACCATGCTGCCATTCCCTGGGGCCAGAAAGGACACTAGAGAGTTCACTGTCCAGCAGAGAGTACGAAGCAGCATACCCTGGGCTCTCTGCGCACAGCTGCTCCAGGGTGGCTCCACATGGGTGACACCAGACCTCGGGAGACAGGATTCATGAGGAAGTTAGGTGATCTGTGAAATCAACTACACACAATGTGTGTGTGCAGGTAAGAGTACATATCCACAAAGAGATACAGGAACCACACCTACACAGATGCATAGTCACACATGCCACAGGAATGCGTGCACACATAAACATGAGTCTCCGGTAAGGCTGCTGTTCACTAATTGCTGCAATGAGCACGGAGCTCTCCAGAGATACTGCATAGCTAGAGCAAGCACATACATGCACACACACACACGCATACACATACACACATGCATGTGCACGCACACACACACATGCACACACACTCACACACACATGCATGTGCTTATCCCTTCCACTCTGTTCAGAAGCTGACAGCTGTCTGAGGATGAGGCCAAATTCTCATGCTAAAGCTCTGGAAGTTCATGTCCAGGCCACAGGAGCAGCTGTGACAAGAGTATTGAGCCTATGACACTGTAAGTCCCACACACCAGGCCTCAGCTACCCTGTGATCCCCTTTCCCAGGCTCATCTCTTCATGTCAAGGCAATAGTGGCCCATGGAGTAGCTGGGGACAGGCTTTTCCTCACCAGGGGTCATCAGTGAAAGACGGTAGAATGCCAGCAGCCACTGTCCCCATGAGCAGGAGCTCAGCCTGTGGAGAAGCCCGGGTGTGGGGTACCGGTCACTGTGGTGTCATGCAGTCCACATGTGAACTCTAGCAGGAGTCCAACTGCTCCAGCCACCGAGGAAGTGACAAACACCATTGCCCAGGCAGGTCACACACAAGCTTGTGCTAGCACATATAATTTGCCTAGCAAGCACCACAAATGAGACAAGATAGAAGGAGAAAATTCAGGGGAGCTGGGATGGGGAAAGAGCCCCTCACCCACATAGAGACACGCACACCACTGTGAAGACAGCCAGTGTACAATGTTCTGTTTTCTAAGAGATTTCTCAAACAGCTAATGAACCATGTTCAAGGCCAGACTGTCTGTGACCTTTGTGTTGCGCCTCATCACCTGCTCCTCTCCTGTGTAAGCCTATACTTGTTTGAGAAAATCTCACAAGCAAGATTGTAAGCAGCATTCACAGTCAAAGCACAAGCCTTGACCTCCTTGTGACCCTTGAAGACAGTAAGAATTCCTTTGGTGGTTTTTATTTTACCTGTGTTGCTATTTCTTAAAGACTTAGTTTTATTATTTTCAGTTATGTGCTTGTCTGAGTGTGGGTAAAGTCTGTGTGTACTTCAAAGTCCAGAGGCCTGGGACTCTCCTGGAACTGGAGTTACAGGCAGTTGCGAGCCACCCAGCGTTGGTGCTGGGAACTGAACCCAGGGCCTCTGCAAGAGCAGCTCACACTCTTAACCGCCGAGACGTCTCTCCAGTCCTGTGTCGCTATTTAATCCCCACTCCTTTATCATATTGGCACAATGCACCTTATAAACCACCTCAAAGCCTCCTTCACAAGAGAAAATTTCTTTGGCTGCAAAAGCTTGATGGCCGAGTTCAGTCTCCAGGACCTACAGGTCAGAGGGAGAGACCTGACTCCTGCAAGCTGCTCTCTGATGTCCACATATACACTGTGGTGCCTGAGTGCGCACACGCACGCACACACACACATACACACACACACACACACACACACACACAGAAAGAGAGAGAGAGATAAGATAGACAGACAGTTGAATATATACATTGTGGTGCCTGAGTATACACACACACACACACACACACTCTAAATAGATGGATAGACAGACAGACAGAAGAATGAATAAAACAAAAACATAACATTTTTACTGGACCTATTATATTCATAGATTATATTCTTTATATATATAGATTATATCCTTTAAATAATATAACTTCAAAGGCCATAAAATACTATAGATACACAAACATAAACATACACATGGGAGTATGTATACAATTATTTACAACAAGATACATATACATATGTGTGTTGTGTATCTTAAGATGGTCAGGTATGACTCTACTTGCTCCTTGGATGTGCACTGCCTTTCCTTAATAAACTCAACTTTGCTTCTTTTTGCTGGCTTGGTTTTTGGTTTGGGTTTTGGTTTTTCAGGACAGTTTCTCTGTGCAACAGCCCTGGAACATGCTTTGTAGACCAGGCTGGCTTCAAACTCACAGAGATCTGCCTGCTTCTGATTCCTGAGTGCTGGGATTAAAGGCGTGCGCCACCATGCCCAGCTTTAACTTTGCTTCCTATTTCCTCTTGAAATCATTTTCTGTGTGGGTCTCTAGATCACCTCAGTCTACATGGCTAGCAACTCTGAATCCATCTCCCCAGTGACTGAGAATAAACGTGTGTGTGTGTGTGTGTGTGTGTGTGTGTGTGTGTTATCTTCTGCATACCAAAGGAGCAGCAGCCGTGTTTTTAAAATGTGGTGGTGACTTGCTGAGCACCTTAGCAGAATAATGTGTTTAGGCCTGGGGATAGCCCTGGCAGGGAAGAGCCAAAGTTAGTCCCCTGGTACAGAGAACACCGAGGTCAGCCTTGTCATGCAGACACTAGCTGATCTCAAAATCACTGGCTTTCTCATTTCAGTTTCATTCCAACCTCAACATGAGTGGTGGACAAACCCCTCGTGACCTTAACCTGGAGTTCCCATGCTGGGGGAGAGATGATGCCTACTAGCCCTAGATCTGCGCTGTCTGGAACCCTATGCATCCTGTGCGTTCAGCCTGGCCTCTGGCCTCCGTATGGCGGTCCCCATCAGTCTGCCTCTAACGCCTCTTGCGGGCGCAGCAGGCTCGCTGTGCTTCCCTGGGGTTCTGGAAGGGGGGGGAGCACACACACACATACATTGTCATCTTAAGTAAACACCAACAAGGGATCAGATCCCCAGCAAGGCTGGGCCTGTCAGGGTGGGCCTCTTCTCGCCAAAGGCCCAGATTTCAGATTTTGAGTCACCTTCAAATAAGGGCACTACTAGAGCCGGTGAGACCTCAGGCCCCGAGGAAGGACTGTCAGTCACAGCATCCCTAGACAGTCACCAGAGCGACACGCTGTCACACACTTCACTTCCCTCCCTTGTGAGCCCACGCAGCATGGGAACTAAGGCATGTACAGGTCAAGGTGCTGACACAGAACCCGAGCCCGGGAAGTCCAGTGCCGACCTCATGGGCTGCAGGCAGAGGCCAGCCCTCTGTCAGCCCTCCCTGTCTTCCTGAGCACCTGGGGTCGTGTTTCCTGAGGCTGCCTGGTTCTCATTTCCTGAGTGGCGCCAGGGTGAAGTGTCACTGAAGCATGTCAGCCTCTTAAGTCTCCACCCTTAGGCTCTGCTTGTCTTCATGCTTTTGGGTTTGTTTGTTTTTTAAGTTTACATTTATTTACTTTTATATGTATGAATGTTTTTCCTGCATATTGTTCGCATGAACTATGTGTGCGCCTGGTACACCTGGAGGTCAGAAGAGGGCATCAGATCCCCTAGAACTGTAGTTACAGATGGTTGTGAGGTGCTATCATGTAGATTCTGGGAATTGAAGCTGGGTCTTCTGTGCATATTTTAATACAAGGTATCCTGGGTCACACGGTACCTTCCATTCTCCTCTGACGGGCAGACCCAGGATGAGAGCAAGACTCTGGGCCAGAGGACAGAGCCTCAAATCTTGCCACTGAGGCTCCTTAAGTACTGGGTCTCTGACTGAGCTCTGCCCCTGGCCCTTCTGTCCTCCCTAAGTGGTGGGAATGGAAATGACATGCTGTGGGGCTGTTTGGGCTCATCAAGGTGATGTGTCCCAGTCACAGAAACTGGGACCCGCACAGAGTGGATGTTCGGCTCACACACATATCCTACCTCTCTTCAGGCCTAGGTGGGCCCTGAATCTGTCTCCTCTGTCCGATGGAGAAGGGGTAGGGTCTTACTCCGACTCTTCTATGACAGGCATGTAGACAATGCTTTGCTAAGGGATGGTGACTCTGAAGGGTAAGGCCTGGTGGCCTTTGCTTCACGTCGTTCTTTAGCTCAGACTTATTTTGACTGCACACAGGTGTGTCCATCACCAAGGAGTCTGCCTAACCCAGTTCATTCCTCTCTCAACCCCCTTGAGGCTGAAAGCACAGAGTAGGTCATTGTCCTACACCTGCAGCCCCACTCGGCCTCAGTCACCCAGGGACCGCACACACAGCTGAAGCCAACCAGATCAGAGAACCATGTGCAGGTGAGGGGCAAGGGTCCCAGCCCCTTCCATAGCTCAGTCTTTGATGGCAGGTGTGCGTTCTAGATGTCACCCCAGACTCAGCCCAACGTCCCTCCAGCTGTATGAGTCCTGGCCTCGTGTCCCACCATGGTAGGTCCTGCGAAAGGAGGCCCAACATCTAATATCAGAAGGCACCATGGAACCAGGTTCCCACTTTCCTGAGGCTGTCTCCTAAATGCTTCATGGCCAAAAGGCAGAAAAGAAAGCCCAAGTCTTCTTTAGCTCCCTGCATCCTGCTTCTTGTGATTTCATTGAGACAACTATGGCCCTGCTAGGAAGCCTGAGAAGCCCTGTTTGTCATCCCAAAACTCTACGGGTTCTCTCAAAAAGCAGAGTGGGTGATGTGGCCAGTTCCCAGTGGCCCCATAGCAGGGATCTTGGGGGTAGGACCATGACCTCAGTGTAGAGCAGTGACTGATGAAGAAAGTGAGGAGCTGGGTGGCTCTGATGGATGCAGGGACTAGAGGAAGGGACTTGGAAACTGACTTTAAAGCAGTAGGACCAGGCCACATGGTAAGGACTTGGAAAGTACTGGAATGTCACAGAAGCAGAGTGGGAAGATGCTCTCCCATGTGCTGAGCACAGGCTGGCTGGGGACTTGGGCACTGGGCTTCCAACTGAGGTCCCTAGACTTCTGGATAGGAGCAAAGCTTAAGGGTGTCCCAGTCATCAGTGCCAGGAGCCACGACCCAGTCACTGACCTGACATACCCAAGGAGCCACACCAATGGAGCCCCTGGGCCTGTGCTCACATTTCAGTCGCTGCTAGTGTGAGAAGATTCTAGATGTCATTGTGGAAATGCAGCCTGGAGTGAAGACATCAGTGAGATGTCCCTTGATCCCTGGAGGAGGACCAAAAGTCAGGAGGGCCAGGCCTAGCAGAGTGCCACTGACTGCCTCAGACCCCATAGGGTGACCCTCATCACAGGACACCGGGGGAGCTCAGAAGGACAAATCCTGCTGTCCTTCTGGGAACGAGGGACAGGATCTATATAGCTCATGTCCCTCCCTGAGATTGCAATATGAGGCAGACCAGAGAGTATCCAAAACAGAAATCAGCTTGTATGATGGCCCCAGCTTGAGCCTCCCTGAAAGTTCTGGAAACATTGAGGAGACCAGTGTCTAGGCAGAGTTGAAAGGGTCCCATGGGTTGCTGGGGTCTTGAGCTTTCACCACAGTGACACAAAGTTTCTCAAGGGTCTTTGTAGGCAGAGGCTGCTCATTTGTTTCCCAGCTACCCAGACCCGAAATAATCACACAGACTGTATTAATTGCAGTACTGTTTGGCCAATAGCTTAAGTGTATTTCTAGCTAGCTCTTACATCTCAAATTAACCAATTCCTATTATATTCTATTTTACCATGAGTCTTGTGGTTTACTGGTAAGGTTCCTGGGCATCTGTTTCCTTTGGCGGCTACATGGTGTCTCTCTGATTCCGCCTTCTTTTCCCCAGCATTCAGTTTAGTTTTCCTACCTAGCTCTATTCTGCCCTGCCACAGGCCAAAGAAGCTTCTTTATTAACCAATGATTTACAACAGACAGAGGGGAATCCCACATCAGGTCCTGAGCAGAGGAAGATCATGGCTATCTGAGTCTACATCTTCTCACTGACTGTGTGTTGGGGTGAAGGTGAAACTGGAAGGAAAGTGAAGAGTCTGGAATATTCCAGCCAAATTACAATGATGACAGGATTGGAATTGTAGCTGGAGAAGTGGTAAGGAGTGGGCCAGATGGTAACAAGCAGAGCAGGAGGGGAGGGTGCTCAGAGGAGGAAAGACCCCACCTTGGAAGCCCCCTTTATAGAGCAAAGATTTTCCCAGAATTCCCTAGCACAGCATCCAGGAGGCACAGGTATCCAGCTCCCCTGCATCTGGTTTCCTCTTCTAAAGAAGCAGAGATGGACAACAGCACCCACTCCCCAGATGGTGGGGCAGCATGAGGGCACATTTGTACATGAAACACCAGGAGACTCTGGTAAGTGCTGATGTGAAAGGACCTCAGACCTTCAGCAGCAGGAGGCCCCCAGAGCCGTGGACCCATGGGCAGGCAAAGCAGATGTGGGCTCTTTCTTCATCCTCTCTGTCCCAAAGCTGTCCCTGGGGCTCAATCCAAGGCAGTTTTATGGTAAATCAGAGGCTTGCCTGTTGAAGCTGAGAAACAGTTAATCTGGACCTCCGCCAAACAGCCTTCTGGGAGCCATAAGGTAGGAGGAGGGAGGGGTGACTGGGGGCAGCTGCAAACCCATGTCTGATGAGACAGTGGTGAGACCCACTGGGCAGTGCCATGCCTGGGGCGCTTGGGGGGTACTGCTGTTTGCCCCTCCTACTCCAGGCAAAGTTTTTGGGAAAGAATCCCTTCCAGGTGACTTGTGCACCCCAGAATGGAAGCACTGCTGACCTCCTTTGATGGGTGTTCACAGTCCAGACACCTGGGTCAGCTGTGGGATGGATTAAATGAGATATTGTGTACGAAAGCCTGTCAAGTCAGGTAATGGTTGTTCTTACACTTAGTTAAAATGCCGAGGCCAATCTCTTCTTAGCAAATCCACTCTCAGAGGCCCATGGCTCCACTCACCTCTCAGGTGGTCCCTCAGCAGTGCCACGACCAGGTGTGGTCCAAGGTCAGAGAACGCAATTCTGAGCAAGACCGAGGAGACCTGTCCTCCTGAATGAACGAGACTTTCAAACCTAATCATTGAAGCAATCAAACAAGAAAACACCAAGCAGTAAAGAGGAGAGCTGAGACTGCTCTGGAGTCACAAGAGGGCCTATGAAGGGAGGGGACTACAGGCTGTGAACAACACAGTACTCAGAAGCCTCCCCAGCAGGGCTGGCACTGGGGCTGAACTCAGCAGGATCCAGACATGGGGCTATCAACAAAGGGATAAACATGAGGGGGGGGGTGAGGATTGAGGGCTTTGAGGTAGGTCCCCAGCCCAAGCAGCCAGAGCCCCAGCAGGAGGCTGGCACTGGGAGGACTCAGAAGTTGAGAGTCCCAGTCTTGGGAAGGTGGGCAGGCAGATGTGGGCTCACCGTCCCCTCTGACCTAGTGCTGTCTCTGGGGTTCAATCCAAGGCACTTTTATGGTGAATCAGAGGCTCGCCTGTTGAAGCCAAGATGCAGTTAATCTGGATCTCGGCCAAATGGCCTTCTGGGAGCCATAAGGCAGGAGGAGGGAGGGACTGGCCGAGGGCAGCAGCAAATTCAAGTCCATAAGGCCAGGCAGGGAGCCCTGGAAACCGTCTGTCCCTGGCTAGGGAACGTGGTGCAGCTGGTAAGGACACTGGTCCCTGACCAGGACCAGATGGTGAGGGGCCAGAGGAGCCTGAGGAATAGAGTGGGAAGCCTTTTGAGTTGAGGGCCATTGCATGAAGCTGGTTCTGCCCCTCCAGAGAGCCATGGGGCCTCGAAAAGGGAGACTGATTCGATTCTACAAGAATGCAAGGGAGGCTGAGGGGCCATGCTCCGAGGCCTGGGGTCTGGAAACCTTGCTCTCTAACCCAAGATGAACATGAGGATGTGACTGCAAGGTGCGGGCAGGTTGTGGGACTGTGGACTCTCTGTGTCTCTGGACCTCAGTTTCCAATCTAGAAAAGGAAAATGTTAAGATTTAAACTGTGGCTTGTAGCCATTTTTCCAACTGCTTCATTAGTCAAGTGCCTACAACCCTGCAGCCCCGTCAAGGGGAATGAGCATTTACTACAGGGCTCTGCAGTAGCAGGCCCATGCTTCAGCCTTGGAGGGAACTCTGGGCTCTGAGGTTCAGGGTCAGGAACAACTTCTGCTGATAAAGAGGAGAGCTGGGATTTGAACCAGGGCACATTCCGGCCTGATACTGTATCCTCCACCTCCACGCTTGACTCCTTCCTTGTGAGGCTGGGTGGCTACTAAGGGCTCCATTTGACAAATGGGTTAACTGTGCCCCCCCAAAGGACCCTGATGCTGCATGGATTTCTCCTTTGGAGTTTCATTCCACTGTACTCTGGAGATGTCTGTGCCACTTCCCCTAGGGCCCCTGGAAAGGGACTGGATGAGGACAGGATTCTTTGGGGGGTTACCTGCCACTGTTCCTGGAGAAGTCTCAGGTGGTAACAGTGTTGTGTGTCACCTGATCATCCCTCCTAGTGCTGAATGTCTGAAAATGCCTTCTAGTCCTGCTAAGAAAACTTATTCTCAAGAGTTTGATAAATTTACTCACACATCCAAGAACATACTGTGGTACCACCCACCCATCCACCCACCTCTCTACCCATCATCTTTCTATCTTTCTGTCTGTCTGTCTATTCATTCAATTATCTGTTCATCTATTCATCCATCTATCTGTATATCTATCTCCCTATCCATCCATCTACTACTTCATACATCTATCACCTGTCCACCCATCTATCCATTTACCATTTATTAGCATATATATATATATATATATCCCCATACCTATTCTTTCAGGGCTTAGGCTGCTCTGGAGCCAGCATGGCCGCCAGAATGACCTTAGAGACAATGGTCGAAGATGAGGTTGCACAGGCAAGTCAGGGCTGCATACGGATTGGTGACTCATTAAAAACCTCCAAACCCCAAGTTGGATGAGGCTCCCAACTCTGCCTTTTTTCCCACTCAGACCAAGAGTCTTCTAAGACCTTGGGAAGCCCAGCCCTCAGAGCTGCCAAGACGGCAACAGATTTGGTTGGGGGTGAGCTAGTTTGCCGACAGCTGGCTGAGGGTTGGGGTGGCGTGGGAAGAAGTCCAGCCTAGAAGCCGATCTGTCACCTGTTATATCACCCTGCATTTATCCTGTCACCTGTCCAGAAGGACAAGGCAGCCTTGTCAGTGTGGACGGCAGAGCTAAGCAGTAGGGAGGTGCTGGGGAGGCTTCCCTGGGAAAGAGCCAGTCTGGCTTGGGGACCTCATGATTCAATTGTGGGGCAGATAGCCCCAAGTACAGGCTCTGGCCGACTGTGGTTCTCAGCCTGTGGGTCATGACCCCTTAGGGTTCAAATGACCCTTTCATGGGATCATTTGGTATCCTGCATATCAGATATTTACATATTCAAAACAGTAGCAAAATTACAGTTATGAATTAGGAACAAAATAATCTTATGGTTGGGGTCACCACAACGTAAGGAACAGTATTAAAGGGTTGTAGCATTAGCAATGTTCTAGATGGAAGATGGAACACAGCTTCAGACAGTGGCATGTATGAGAAAGGACCACAGGCCACAGAGTGGCAGAGAGGGGCGTCTAGCAGCTAAGCAGATTAGTGGATGTCTCATAATGGAGGTGACATTTACCCGAGACTTCTGGGCAGAAAGAGGAGGCAATCCAAAGTCTACACATGGTAGCTGTTCAGAGAGCAGCCAAGAGACCACATGACTGAGGCAGCACAAACCAGGGGGCAGGTACAGTGAGAGAGGGACTGGCAGGCGTGACCCCACAGCACTTGGTAGACTGTGGGGGAAGGTCTGATTGGGGAGATGGACAAGCATGCTAGGCCATGGAACAGAGCATGCAAAGTAGACATTTTGAGTTGAATTAAACTGTCCGGGGAAATTCCTAACTTGCATTTAGTAAGGTGAAGTTGAGTTCTGTCTTCTGTTGGCTGAGGTGGATCCTCCTTACACTGTTGGCGGAGGGTCCCAGCCAGGACCACCTAAGGCAGAGCCTTCTGGATGTCAGCTGTGCTAACACTTAGAGGAGCCTTCTACAACCAAGACTGTGTGTGTCACTAAGCACCTGGCTAAGCGCCTCTGACACACCTGCCATGTGGGCACAGACTCTGAGGCTGCCACTGTGGGAAAGCTGGACATTGCTCTGGCTGTGGGAGTGCCACCTGCTGGGGGGACAGATGCTGGACAAGTGTGAGGAACAGCATCACACAAGGCTCGAGTTAGTCAGCTGTGGCAGCAGCCAGAGTGAAGGGGTGACATTGCTGGTCCTGAGTGTAGACAGGAATCAGCCAGGAGGCTCTTGAGTTGGGGAGGGGGGTGACAAGCAGTGGATGTGATGGGAATCACAAGGCCCTGGAGGAGTCTGGTGGGTCCTGGGGCAGGTGGACCATGGTGAGGACCTGGCTGACAAGTAGTAAATATTGGTTGACTCCTGAAACTTCTTCCCACCCAATCAATCTCCCACACCACTTGTGGTCCATATCAACACAGATGCAGCTCAGAAACCACTCGTGGTCCTTACCAACAGGGATGCAGCTCAGAAAATTCAATGGAAGAGTGACTTAAGCATGAGTATATATTTATATTCTGTTACACAAAGGAGGTTTTGAGAATTGAGTGTCCTTACCTATTACTGCTGTAGGAGTGCCTTCCGCTCCTTCAGCCAATAGCCTTTAAGATACCAGCCCCTTGGGCATGGACTCTTATACTATGAATGCAGCTGTAAAGCCTGTGCTCTCTCTCTTGCTCTGGCTCTCACTGCTGGCTGCTAGACTCTGTTCCTGTTTCCCATTCATACAGAGGATTGTGATCTAGGACAGTGATCTGTAAGTCTCCCCTAGATAAATAACCCTTTATTATACGTAATTCTGAACTAGTGTGGGATTATTTTGTAACTTCCCTCATCATTGGGTACCCCAATGTGGGGGCCAGTCCACACTTTTGGGGATCTGTCTGCCAGCCACATAGCACATTGAGCACTGACTCTCTCATCCATGGCTCTAGTTGGCCCTCAGATGCAGCAGGCCTTAATAACTGCTCTTAATTTGTTAAGCAAAGCATTTTTTCAGTGCTTAAGTAAGAAACATGCGTTGTTCAATGTTACTAGTGTCTCTCAGCCACGTGACTGCAACTGTGACACCTGTTGGCCAATAATGATTATTACACCTACTCCAATTCATTGTAATTACTTTACAACAGGTCAGATCTGAAAAACTACAAAAAATGACTGATAACATCCAGGAGTTCAATAATTATTTGCTAATACTATAGAAGGTATTGCATAAGACTTATGCTATTTTCCTTCCCTTTATTTGATTCTAGGAATTAGCTTTGTTTTCAATATTATCTCATTTAAAAAACTAGTTTAATACTACAGAGAGGGATAACATCAATTTGACAAAGAATCTGTGAAATATCTGAAAGAATTTGTGCTGTTGAATCTAACTATCGAAATCTGTTGAAAAGTTATGGTATGTCCAAGTATGAGACATTATCTTTACTGCACAAGTTTCTTGTCTTAGAACAGAACACTTGACATGAGATTCAGACTTTAAAAAAGGCAGTAGTGAAAATATTTGAGAAGATTGAGGAAATTATTGAAATTGAAGAGCCAGGACAGAAGGTACAAGGACAGGATTTAGCCTCATCAGTACATGCCAGACCCCGGGATGACTTATACAGAGTTTCAACTGCATATCTGGTAATTTCCTCAGAAAGACCATCTGGCACAAAGTACCCTAAGGTAGTCAAAGAATATTCATGGAAACCAATACATATGAGGAATCTAAAAGAAATAAAGCGAGCAATAGTTTCTTATGGGCTACATTCAACTTTTGTCAAGGAAATGGTGAAAACATGGGCTTCAAGCACTAAGGCAACCCCACACGATTGGCTTCAATTAATCTCAGTGGTCCTAGAAAATGTACCTCAGCTGCTTTGGAAGTGTTATTTGAGAGAAGAGGCAAAATTTTAGAGCAACAGGGGAAAGCAAAGGGATTTGAAACTTCCCAAAATCAAACTCTTGGCGAGGGTCATTGCTCTGATCCTCAGGAATAGGCTCGCTATGATGAACACACCTTGTTCCTATGTAGCACAGCAGCTTTAAATGCTTGGGAAAGAATTTGGGAACCAGGAAAAATGATTGAGTAATATAATAGGGTTAAACAGGGCCAGAGAGAATGCTTTACTGACTTCTTACAAAGATTAACTAAGGCTGTACAATTAGTAGTGACAGACCCTGAAGCTAGACATGTACTAGTTGAATTCTTGGCTTTTGAAAATGTCAACTTAGAATGTAAGAAGATCCTTGGGCCTTTAAAGGTTATATCACAGGCCCCGATGTCAAAAAAGGCCCAGTCATTCCCAGTCACTGTGGAGAACATATCTCACCAGGAAAATTAAACAATCCAGTGCCTACTGTTAAAAAAAAAAACAAACCATACTGTTCTGAATGATGGAATAGACCTGGAGGATGAGTCAAAAACTCCAGTAGGAAATAAGAAATGTATATTTTGGCAGACTTCTATAAATGATCAAAGTTAAGAGTACGTATAAAGGACATTGTAGTTGAGGGATTACTAGACACAGGTGCAGATGTGATTATCATTACTCCAGAATCTTGGCATCCAGATTGGCCTCTTCAAGAGGCAGATGTTTAATTCCTAGGATGTGAGACACAATTGCTCCTAGCAACACCAATCTATTCCTGAGAGCATGTTGAGCTCCAAAGACATTCCACTTGGAGTTTGTCTTCTTCTTGGCGCAACTAGCCTTTGGGCAAGAAACTGCCCATGCCTCAACCACTGACAAAGTACATGATGTCTGGACTGGACAAGCAGGATACAAGAAAAAAGACTATCAAATCTTGCCAAGACAGGGTAAGATGGTTTTGAAAATTTTTCTGCCTCTGAAAATGATCTGTCAGTTACTCTAGGCCTTAGCCAAAGTTGATTGCTTCAATATTGCAAATGAGACTTTGGGTGATTGTTCAGGCAGCCAGTTGTCTCTGTTATCTACTGCACATTTTGGAAGCTGCTTGATTGCACTTCTTGCCTACTCAAGTAACATTATCTCCCTATGACACAACACCTAACAGGAACAACTTGAAGCAGGAAAAATTGATTATTTAGGCTCACAATTTTGGAGGCACAGCCCTAACAGCAAGGAGGGCACTGTGTCTAGGGTGGCACACTTCATTGTGGAAGAACCAAGAGGTGGCTATTTCTCACATATTAGTGGGTCAGGAGGCAGAAAGCAGGAATGGAAACAAAGCTGGGATATAACTTCCCAGACTGCTCCTCGTGACCTAATCCCTTCAGGTAGGCCACTAGTCTCAAAGGTCCCACAGCTGGGGACAATGTGTTCAGATACATGAGCCTGTGGGAGTGTTTCATATTCAAGGCATAACAATATATTTTAATTGAGAGAGAGAGATAGACAGAAAGAGAGAGAGAGAGAGAGAGAGAGAGAGAGAGAGAACAAAGCCAGAATAATTGTTGAGGGAACCAAAACCAATGAGAAGAAAGTGCAGGTGGTAATTCTAGCCTAGCGCTGTCACCCACAAGGTGCCATCTCAGTTACTTTAGGAAGGAGGATTTTATCTCAGCTCACAGTTCAAGATGCATTCTTCACGTGGGAAAGTTGAGCAGCGGGGGCGCAGAACAACCGGTCACATGATGTCGGCAGTCACAAGCAAGATAACAACATGGGTTGTGCTCAGCTAGTTTTCTGCTCTTTACACAGCTGCATCCGTGACCCAAGCCTAGGGAATGGCGCTGCCCACTGCCCACTTTTAGTGTGAGTCTTCCCATCTCAGCTAATATAACCAATACAGTCCCCCAAGGCACTCTCAGAGGCTCACTAATCCCCCACAGGTGTGCCTGGAGGTGTGTCTTCTAGAAGATTCCACACCCGGTCAGGTTGAAAATTAACACTAACTGTCACTGTGACTCAGGTTGGAGAAGTGACCTCTTGTCCCTTTTCTTTTCTTTTATGGTTTTTCAAAACAGGGTTTCTCTATGCAACAGTCCTAGCCATCCTGGATCTCGCTTCAGGTTGGCCTCAAACTCACAGAGATCCACCTGCCTCTGCCTCCCAAGTGCTGGTATTAAAAGTGTACACCACCACTGCCCAGCATGACCTCTTATTTTATGACTATTAGCCAAGGCTGAGAAATTGATTAAAATATATTAGCCCTAAATTTAGGGTTTCCCCTCAACAGACTTGATACTGAAAGAAAACTGATCTGGGGGAAAGCCTGTCTCAGTGGAGTCTAGTATAGTGTGTCCTGACCCCCAAATCACTGTTCACATATACCCCAGAAGCTCTCAGCATCTCTCCTCAGTTCCCCAGGAGAAGCTGGAGCTGGGAGAGCTAAGACAACAGGATGCTGGGGTACTCCCAGCGCCCCTTTTTCTTCCTTTAGACCTGTTCTGCTCTTGTTCCCATAGATGCAGGGGTTTAGCTTCACCAAAAGAGTCCGTTGTTTTGTTCATATGTTTGGAAGCTTGACCTGGTTCTGTGAGGACTTCTATCTTAGTTTGGTTTCAACTATGGTGATAGAACACCATGACCAAAAGTAACTTGGAGAAGACAGAGTTTGTTTCAGCTTGCCATTCTCAGGACACACCCACCACTGAGGGAAGTCAGAGCAGGAACCTCAAAGCAGGAACTTAAGCAGAAGCCATGGAGGAATACTGCTTACTGGTTTGCTCCCCATGGCTTGCTCAGCCTGCTTTCTTATCAGAGTGCAGGGGTAGGGCCATTCACAGTGATCTGGGCCCTCTCCCATCAATCATCAGTCAAGACAATGTTCCATGGGCTTGCTTATACTCCCATCTGATGGGGGTGTTTTCTCAGCTGAAGTCCCCTCTTCTTAGATGACATTAACCTGTGTTAAATTGACATAAAAACTACCTAGCCCAACTCTCAGCTTTATGATTCTGGAGCTGGAGCTGGGGAGACAATTCATCAAGCATAAGTGCTTGCCACACAAGCATGACTACCTAGGTTGGACACTCAGCACCCACATAGAGAGCCAAGTACCAGTGATGGGGAAGAAATGGGTTGATCCGTGGGGCTCAATGGTGAGCCAGCCTTGTCTAGTCAGTGATCCCAGATCCCAGTAAGAGACCCTGTCATAAAAATCAAGGCAGACATCTCCTCAGAAACATCTTCACTACACACACACACACACACACACACACACACACACACACACACAGCCGCATACACATGCATATAAAGAAGACTTTTCCACGTAACTTCACCTATGCGAGCCAATTAAATCCCTGATTTGATTACTCTAACTTGAATTGGATTTTTTGATCCTTGAGACAATGAAGGTTGTCTAAAATAAGACCCTCTTTTTCATGAACCTCCACCCCAACCAGGCTACCATCAAGTTAACATACTCTTGCAACCAGCAAATACGAACCACTGAACTAGCAAAGGACCCCACTTTCAGGCATTTGATGAGCAGCTGTTCTTCCCTCTGGATCCAAGGAAGCAGGTTGTCCTTCCTCACATATCGAGGTAGCTGTTCTTCCCTCTGGATCCAAGGAAGCAGGTTGTCCTTCTTCACATATCGAGGTCTTGACCTCAGGCCCTTTTTCTTTGTCACGTCAGGGCCTCTCTGCTCTCCTACCAACATTGGTGCTGAGTCAAGGCTAGGGAGAGGCTTGGTCAGAAAATCGCTTGTTTTGTGTGCACAAGAACCTGAGTTCCATCCCCAGAATCCATGTAAGAAAACCAAACATGGGCTGGAGAGATGGCTCAGAGGTTAAGAGCATTGACTGCTCTTCCAGAGGTCCTGAGTTCAATTCCCAGCAACCACATGGTGGCTCAAAACCATCTGTAAGGAGATATGGTGCCCTCTCCTGGCCTGCAAGCATACATGGAGGCTGAACACTGTGTACATAATAAATAAATAAATCTTTAAAAGAAAAAAAGAAAACCAAACATGGGGTGGGCACTTGCCATCCCAGTGCTGGGGACACAGAGACAGATGGGTGCCTGGGGCTTGGTGGCCCCAGCCAGCCTAATTATATCAATGAGCTCCAGGCTAGTGAGGGAACCTTGTCTCAAAGGGGGGGGCAATGAGACACAGCACCTGAGGAGGGACACCCAAGGGTATCCTCAGGCTTCTACAGACACCAGAATACAGGTATATTCACACTCACACAAACACACACACACACAAACACACACACACACACAAAGTATGGGAGAGAGGAAGAATTGTAACATCCCCTGGCCTAGTCTGAGACCTATCACCAGCAACTCTGCCCTTGGCTGCATGCACACTGGCTTCTTGTCTGAAGATGTAAGTCTGTGGCTGGCACATCCAAAGACAATATTTTCCTTTGGGCCTCAGAGCCCCTCTCTCTGCCCTCCCAAGCACAAGCATGGTTCCAAGAGCTTGACAGCACTGTAGGTGTGGAGCTGGCCGCCACACAATCCAAATCTTCCTACCTCTTTCTTCACCATCAACTGGGCCTTTGAAGATTTGTGGAGTTCATAAAGGAAAAGATGAACCTATTTATGAGACACACAGGAGGGATTTTCCACAGGGCTCTCTAGTCAATTTAGTCTGTTTTCTAATGGGCCAGAGATTACTGTGTTCCTACATGGGGATGTCCTCAGCACAGTGGCCTAATTATTTACTCCAGGCAGGAAGGTGAAGGTTCAGTGAGGGTCTGGAAATGGGAGAGAAACAAATGGAAAGGGGCTGAAAATGAAATGCAAGGTTCCCATGTGTGGTAGTTTGAAAGAAAATAGCCCCCCAAAGGGAGTGGCACTCTTAGGAGGTGTGGCCTTTTTAGAGGAAGTCTGTCACTGTGGGGGCGGGCTTTGGTGGTCTCTTTTGCTCAAGCTTCCCTCAGTGTGTCTATCAGTTGACTTCCTGTTGCCTGCAAGCCGAGATGTAGCCAACACCACATCGGCCTGAACACCGCCTTGGTGATAATGGACTGGACTGAAACTGAGCAAATTGCCCCCATTAAATGTTTCCTTTATAAGTGTTTCTGTGGTCATGGTGTCTCTTCACAACAACAACAACAAAACAACCTGACTAAGACACTGTGTTAGTTATAACTGACAACTTGACTGGATTTAGAATCACCTCCCAAGGGAGTCTCATTGAAGGCTTGTCTAGATCGGGTATCAGGCTGGCTTGTGGCCCCCCCTCCTCTCCTCTATGTGTGTGTGGGTGTGTGTGTGTGTTGATTATGTTAATGAGCTAGGGAGATCTGCCTACTATGGGTAGCACCATTCCCTAGGCAGAGGGTGAGTGGAGGCATTGAGCTGAGCAGCAGCATGCACATTCATTCATTAACTGCTTGATGCCTTTGACTATAGGGGCATGTGACCAGTTCCTTCAATTTCTGCCACCTTGACTACCCCAGAACAATAGACTATAACCTGGAATTGTAAGCCAAATAAACCCTTTGTTATTTTCATTAAGGTGTTTTATCTGGACAAAAACAAATGAAACTAAGAATGGTATTTGAGACGAAGGGAGAAAAGATCTTTGGGGATACTCAACCCCCAAGTCGGGGGTTCACATGAATGCTAGAAGGTGGTAGTCTATCACTGCATGCCTTTGATAAAACTTGATTTGTTTGTTTTTTTGCTTGTTTGTTTGTTCAAGACAGGGTCTCTCTGCACAACAGTCCTGACTGTCCTAGATCTCACTCTGTAGACGAGGCTGGCCTCTAACTTACAGAGATCCACCTGCCTCTGCCTGATGCGAATTATCAAGTTGGCACAAATCAATAACCAAGGTAGCTCAATAGAAACAGGTATTTTTAATGAAAGGAAAAGGGGGAGCTCACTCTACCAAAGTCGCGATCCAATCCCTCTGGCGGACACTGCATGGAGAGAGTGCGTACCTGAGTTCTCCCGATTTTCTACCTGGGGTCCCAGTAGCCACACCCCAACTTGATGTGATTGGCTAGTGGCTCTTCCCCCATCATCTCCCCCTTTTGTCTAAACAGAATTAATCCAAACCTAACATAGCTATATACAATTGGAACAGACACCAAATGCAAAATTACAAACAATAAACAATATTAAGCAAGGAATGCATAACAGAAGTTTTAGTAAACATTCTATTTTAAGGAGTCTTAAGTATTACATTGAAATTAAGCTTGGCTAGACTGTGAGGAAGGTAACTATCATTATTTAATCTTCAACTCCATTAGAGATCTGAGAAGGGAAACAATATTACTTGAGTGGACAGGAAGTGTAATCGGGAAACTTCCACAATGTGCAACAAATGACAGAGACAACCGACTACCTGGGCAGTCACCCAAAGTCTCATTTGGAATGTTGAAGCGACCAACTTTGGCTGAGGCCGCCTCCTGTGCCCAGAGACGGCGGCGCAGGGGAGGGGGGGAGGGATGAGCAGAAAAGCCCCTGCCCGCGGCTGGTGAAGGTGCAGAAACGGCCTGTGCCCGGCAGTGCGCAGTAGCCCCGCGGGAGCCTGGAGGGTGGGTAGGATCTTAAGCCGAGAGCTTATTGTGACCCTAAAACCCACGTTGGCGCCAGATGATGCGAATTATCAAGTCGGCACAAATCAATAACCAAGCTAGCTCAATAGAAACAGGTATTTTTAATGAAAGGAAAAGGGGGAGCTCACTCTACCAAAGTCGCGATCCAATCCCTCTGGCGGACACTGCATGGAGAGAGTGCGTACCTGAGTTCTCCCGATTTTCTACCTGGGGTCCCAGTAGCCACACCCCAACTTGATGTAATTGGCTAGTGGCTCTTCCCCCATCACTGCCTCCTGAGTGCTGGGATTAAAGGTGTGCACCACCACCACCTGGCTAAAGCTTGAGTTATCAACTAGTCCCAGCAAGAAATGAATGGCAATAATAGAGGACAATACGCACTTTCTATTGTAAGAATTATGTGAGAGAGTTCAGTGGGTAAGGGTGCTTGCCACCAAGCCTAAAGGCCTGAGTTCAATCCCTAAAACCCAAATGGGAGAAAGAAAAAACTGACTCCTGCAAGTTGTCCTTTGACCTCCACTTGCACACCGTGGCATGTGCAAACCCATACACATCATCAATCTATAAATAAATAAGTAATTGTAAAAAAAGATGTATTTTAAACTTATGGAAATGTGACCCTTCTTGAATATCTTACTACTACATCCACCCTCTTTGTCAGGTGATGAGGTGATGTGTCACAATGCCTGTGTGATAAGAGAAAGTGAATTGAGTGACATAGATATTGCAATGTGGTATTAGGATGCTACACAAGACTCGACTGCACGCAAGTCCTACAATACTGCAGCACTCTGATAACTAAGATGGATACAAGGTGACTAGCAGGGGGGTACCATATACAATGTGGATACACTGAATAAAGCAATGATTCATTTTTCTGGAGAGATGAATTTGGCAAGAGCAATCTCTAGCACTAATCAGAAGGACTTACAACTTAAAACATATGCATCTTCTATTTCTAGAATTTTCCACTTAATTTTTAAAACCACAGCCAACCACAGGTTACTGAAGCTACAGAAAACAGAAAATAAATATAGGAGAACCACTGCCTAGTACTTTCCTAAACTCTGTGTGACATTCTAGTGGACTGTGGAACCTAGGAAGGTCATAGCAATACCTGAATTTGTAGCTGGTTGCCTGGAAGCGTGGATGACCTGGGAAGTATCAAGCTTACAACTGATGTGTGAAGTAGAAATAATCTCATACATTCTGTGTCCTGAACCTGTGTGGTCACTAACTCAGGAGATCAGCTCAGAATATCCTTGCAGTATCTCATGCCACCTCCCTTGCTTTTGAGTGAACACAAAGCGAAGACTTAGGAATCAATCCTGCTTGTAGATCACATGTGCGGGAAAGGAAAGGGTGGGCTGCAGGCACAATGCCCATTCAAGTCAGGTTTCTGTTGCTGTGAAGAACCCCATGACCAAAAGCTACTTGTGGAGGAAAGGGTTTATTCATCTTCAACTTCCGGGTCATACTCCATCACCATGGGAAGTCAGGGCAGGAGATTAAGGCAAGAACCTGGAGGCAGGAAGTGATCCAGAAGTCATGGAGAATGCTGCTTACTGGTTTGCCCACCATAGCTTGCTCAGTCTGCTTTCTTAAATAGTCTAGGACCACCATCCCACGGGTGGCATTGCTCACAGTGAGTTGGGCCCTTCCACATCAATTATTAATCAAAAAATGCCCCCACAGATTTGTCTACAGGCTTATCTGGTGGAGGTATTTTCTCAATTGAGGTACCCTCTTCCCGAATGACCCTAATTTGTATTAAGTTGGCAGAAAGTTAACCAACACTGTGTCCAGGTTTGCCTGGCTGTGAAGACAAAGAAAGGGCCCACCCACCAGAGTCTCCACCTCTTCTTGAGGGGTGGGTGAGATGTGACAGGGTTGTGCCTCTCACTGGGACACAGCAAGGAGCCTGTGTGTCTTTCACAGCCTGTCCAAGGTAGGTAAGTGACAACTGATATCATGGGACACAGGGTACTGGAGAAGGTGACAGACTCCTCTTGGACCACACACTCTGCTCCAGTGCCTCGGGGCATGCTAGTGTATTAGATCCTGGCCTATTGCTGCCCCACAATGCCCAACTAAAGCAACTTTAAAAGGAGAGGTTGATTTGGGCTCACAGTTCGCAGGAATACAGTCCATCATGGTGGAAAAGGCACACTGGCAGGAACAGGAAGTGGCTGGCCACATTGCATCCACAGTCAGGAAGCAGAGGGAATAAGTGTTTGTGCTTGGCTCATTTTCTCCTCTTTTCTGCAGTCCTGTGAGACCCCAGTCCATGAGATGACACCATCCTCATTCAAAATACGTCTTCCCACCCGGTTAACCTCCTCCAGGCACTCCCTCACAGACATGCCTACGGGTTTGTTTCCATGGTGACCTTAATCCTTCAGGTTGACAACCAAGATTAGCTTCACTTGGGGTTATAAAGATGAGGCGGTAAGGCCCAGCCAGTTAATCAGGGCAGTAAAAGCTAGTGATTTGTAGACCAGTCTGTAAACCTCATTCACTCCCCGTCCCTTGCACCCTGTCTTTCTCCCATCTGAGTGTGACAGTGAAGGACAGGCAGGGATGCATGTTGTGAGCCATGCGGCTCGAGCTGGCCCATCTCACAGACATAAAAAATGGCCTTATTAAGGTTTCAATCTCACGTTCCACATACCGTCCAGGTTCTCGCAGTTCTTCCTAGCACAGACAGGCTGACCAAAATCCTAGGACCTCTGCCTGGAAACTCTTCAGACAGGCCTCCTTCCCTTCCCCAGATGCCAAGGTCATTAGCAGACACTTTTTCCCATTTAGCAGCCAAATGGCAGGTCTGTTGGGACAGTACCGAGCCCTGTTTGTTTTTATGGGCTGGAAACATGCTTGGCCTCTGCCTCCAGTAAGTTCCGCTTCCAAAGATTGGCTAGTAAATGGGTTAACTGTTTTCTCCTGGCCACGCTGAAGCTGGCAGCGCAGGACGATGATGACATGCGCACTCGTCTTCCCGGGGGAGGAAAGTGATTTATTCTCATGCAGGCGGCCATTGGGTAGACCAGGCCAGTGCTGGCCCGGGAGACCTTGGACAAAGCCAGAGCCACAGCAAGGGCTCAGCCTGGGTCTGGCAGAGACAGACCATGAGAAATGCCCCGTCCTCTCTCCCACTACCACCAGGCAGCCCCAAGCCTACCATTCAGGTCTGGGCCTGAGCCTTGGAGGTTGCTCCGGGCCAGGCCTGGAAGAAGCTGCTATTTTCTGCATCCATGTGTATAGACTCTAAGACCCACAGAAGCATCTGGCTGCAAAGGGGTCTGGGAAGTGAACGGAGAGGAGCCTACTATAGTGGGGTGTACCAGGGTCTGTTACAAAGGCTGGTGGGTTGAGCAGAGCCTAACTCTTGGGACAGTGATGTAGGACAGTATCTATTAAATTACTGTCGTTGCTACTTCTCACACCCACCCACTCGGAAAGGCCTTTCTGGACCTCCCAGCAAAGCGTCCTCCACACTGGTGGGGGCATTCTCCTTGCCTACTGTTGACCATCTAGACAGCGCTCCACCACACGGAGAACACCTTGACCATCTAGACAGCACTCTACCACATGGAGAACACCTTGACCATCTAGACAGCACTCCATCACATGGAAAATACCTTGCTTCAGCTTCTGACTCTCTTATCTGCACCCTCCAAGGGCATAGACCCCTGTTGGGAAGGGCCTAGAACCCTGCCCACCCAGGCTCAGCACGGTGCTTGCAGGGACCGGAGAGTGGAGCGGGCCTCAATTGTGGGTCTCTCTTCCTCCATGCTGTGCACCCTCCTCTCTCTTCAGTCCTCACTCTCCTTGTACCTGCCCCACCCCTCCCCCTCTGGGACCTCACATTCTCCCTCTCTTTCCATTTCTTCACACGTTCTAGACTTCAATCATTCCAGACTGTACTAAAATCACCCTGAGGCACCCTCCTGCTGCAGCTCTCAGGAAGACGGTCTCCTAGGTCTCAACGTGGTCTCCTATGCATGGGGATTCAAACCCCTCTATAGACTCCAAAACGCAGGGAAAATACTGGACCTTTTGGATACTATGTTTTTCATTATAAATAGACTTGTGACAATGCAAACGTGGGGCACAGCAAGAGAATAAGGACGACCAGGTAGAGTGACATTGTAGCAATACACAGTCACACACATGTGGGCATCTTCACTCTTGCACGGAGCACTGCGGCACTGAGAGAATCCACCCAATAGCCAAGACAGCCACCGCATGACTCATGAGAGGGTCGTGCACACAGCGTGGGTAAGCTGGCCAAGGGATGAGTGCATCCTGGGAGGATGGAATCGTGCTGGAGCCTTTTCATCACGCTGTTTGGAACAGAGAGCAACCCATGGTATGCGAGTATTTACTTTTGGAATTACATTTAGCATTTTCAGATCACAGTTGGTTACAGATAGCTGAAACTCCAAACGCCAGACCACAGATATGGGTAGGCGGAGTGTTCCCACCCCCATCTCACACCCCTTTGCTGAAGAACAAGATTTGTTTTGGTACAAGAGTAATTAGCACACAGTCAGTAAACACCTTATGTCACAAATGCACCAAGCTCCTCACTATTAGATCTACAGATGGCTTCTGGGTACAAAATATTTACAAATCACATTTCAGTGGCATATGGCCCAAGAGATGAAAGCAACATAGACGGGGAGGTTGGCTTTTCTCCCAACACGGGCCCCTCCCTACAATTGGTGCCCATATTAAAAGGAGGTCCAGGGCAGGTCCCTCCCAGAGACAGACACTGCATTGGAGCTCATGGAGGTGAAAAAAGCTTTTGGAAGGCTGGAAATCAACGAAAAAGCAGAAGAGAGGTGGGCGTGCCTGGAGAGACAGAGTACACTAACCTTCAAATATACAACATTCCACACTCCTTGAATCCTCTTATCCCTGCATTCGGGAGAAGTAGGTGAGAGGATCAGGAGTTCAAGGCCAGCCTAGACAACAGAAGCCCCTTGTCTCAAAGCAAACAAACAATAAAATACACTGTCACGACGTGAGCAGATTTATGTGTTGTGGCTGCCTGTACAACTCGCCATTGCTCGCCCTTAAAAGGAACAAGGACTGACACTTGCCTCAGTGTGGACAAACCTTTGAAATAAGTTAAAGAAATCCCCAGACCTGCAGGCCACGTTTCCTATGGCTTTATTTCCATGGTCTCCATCCCAGGTGTGTCCATGGTGAGGAGAGCAGCTGCTAACAGAGATGAGGCATGTTTGGGGGATAATGAAGATGTCCTGGCTCCAACAGTTGTGATGCCTGCCCAACTCCACACTTCGCTAAGTTCTCTCTGGCTGCACACTGGCGTGCACCCTGAGGCTGAAGACAGGATTGCTTTTTAAAAGGATGGCATTAATGGGGTGTGGAATAAATGGCACTAGAGTGGTTATGGAAAGGGCCATCACAAGCCCTGACAGGCACTGTTTGCATTGTCCCTGTGCATCCCCAGTCGGGCAGAGGCATGCAGAGGGTGCCAGCTGTCCTGGGCAAAGTGCCAAGCACAGACTCGCTTTCCAGCTGGTTACAGAGCATTGTGGCTGGTTGACACCGTTGGTCTTCACCTTCTGATGATCTGAAGAGGCTCAGACCCCTTTTGAGGGTGATAACCGCCGCATCTCCCAATGTGGCCAGGGAAGAGCAGCGTCCCTAAGAGAAACAAGCACCATTGGCACAATCTGGGCACACCCAAAGCCCCAGAGACTCTGAAAAGGGCTTGTGTTTTCCTCTTCTAAAAGAACAGGGCCAACGCTTGCTGGCACTTGGACAAGCAACTGGAAGCTTTCTCAACACGATCGGAGCCCTGAGGATGAATGTGACTAACTGCACTGACTTCACCTCATCAGTGGTGACTTCTGAACCTCAGCACAGTTATGTCCTCAACTTTCTGTCACCTGGAAGCACGGGCCTCTGAGTGCTCTGCACACTCAGCTACAAACAGGTCACCAGGCCCAGGCAAGCACACACGCATTCCCCAGCCTGTCCCTATCCCAACACCACATCTGCCTGAACGCCTCACGGAGGGGAAGCCATGCTGGCTCTTTAGAGACACATGATATGACCAGCCCTCAAGGCAGCTGACTCCTTCATCAGGGACTAAAAACTACCAATGCTCGTATCAGTGTGGGAGAGACACACTTGCCACACTCACTGAGGAATGACACATCCAGATGTGCCAGGCTCCCTGGGCCATTTATAGCATGCTTGTCTCTCCCACCATCCTGAGAGCCCAGGGCTCAGGGTGCCCCAGGAACAGATGCCGGGGCAGCTTCGTGGAGTACCCACTCTGCCTTAGGACTAGATCCAGGAGTGGCTCCAGGAAACACCTGTGTCAGCCACGTTTCAAAGGCTTTGCAGCATTAGCTCATTAGCTATCATGACATCCCATGGAGTGAATGCCATTACCCATATGCCACATCCCAGGACACAGAGGTTTGGGGAAGTTGGTATATGACCCATGATGACACAATTGGAAAGAGGGATGGCCAGAAGGTGACTTCCAGCTTAGCTTCCTCCGTCATCTGAATCCCAGCCTCCAGGTAGCTAGGAGACATGCCATGTGGAAACTATCTCCACTCCTGCCAGCGGAGGCTCATATTGCATAGTGCAGCCCCCTCTGCCAAAGGTGAGACAGACCTGAGAGAGAACTTGGATGCTCCCAAGGTGACTAATGCCAATAAAGAACTGGAGCAAGCAGAGTCTCATACGCCACTGTGGCCTCTTCGTTCTGAGCTGTCTCTGTGAACGCAGTTCGTCTATGTGTCCTCTGCTGCCCCATAGTCCAGTGTATTAGTGAGTGGCGATGCCCTGGGGTCAACTCTAGGTATGGACTGTGTTGTGGGGAAAGGTGGGTGTTGAACAGGTGGGAGAGCCCCTGGACCCCAGACACCCTTTCTTCATTCCACAGAAGGACTCGAAGGCCTGGGCTGGCAGGATCTTTATTATATGGCCATCTGTCTCTGTTGCCTGAGGGTGACAGTGGAAGGCTTCCTGGAGGAGGTTTCCAGGAGCTTGTTCTAGAAGCATTTGACTTAAGGAGAGATGGAAGCTGTGAGACAGGTGGTCCATGTGCATAGAGGGGATTGAGGATGAGAGGAGGGTAAACCTGCAGGGCACATCTGACCCGCAGGAAGCCCAGGCTGATGTGATATATCTCCATCACAGGTGGCTTGAATAGTGGACTAGGGACTTAGCTGTAGAATGGGTCCTGTACCCCCAGCCCCGGCAGAAGCCAGGCAGTAACTCATCCCCAGAGTGCGGCACTGCAGCGCCTGAAGCCCACCTCTCCTGAAGGAGGTTTTACTATGGTAAGGAATCTAAGGAAGGCTGTTGTGAGCTGCCAGTGTGTGGTCTCTGTAAAGGAAGCCAGAAGTGTGGGTCTGTACATAGAAACACAAAACTGGAGACAGCCACTGCCCACATGGGCTCTGTGTAGGCATCACCATGTAGTCATGGATTCCGCTAGCGGGGGGTGCATGGCATTCTTGCCCAGCAGGCCTGCCTTGATGCTGAGGGCTGCTTGTTAGGGTGGAACTCACAGCAAATGTCTGAACAGGATGTGTGCAAGGGGATGGGGTGGTCCAGCTCTTCCTCTTATGCGTTTGGTTTTGCACAGCCTCACTGCACAGAGCCTAGCTGTCATCTGGAACCACTTGTGAACTCCCATCCCTGCCTCCAAGCATAAGAGGCATAAGAGGCAGCCATGGTTCAGACGGAGATGAACCTGGAAAGAGTTGTGTCATAGTTGTCTCCCCTGCTACCCAACCCCCAGCCCAGGGTCTTGGTGCAGTCCCATACTCTACCCAAGCAGTCACTGTGCTGGCCCCTACCAAGAGATCTGCATGTTGAATTCACGCAGGGACACACCCAGCCAGCCAGCTCTTCCGAGGAACAGGAGAAGTTGCTAAGACATTTTCTTACTTTAGAAATCACAGAGATTTGGGGTCTTGGGCTCTGAGTGGATGAAAGGGCAAACTGTTAATGGTGGAAGGCAGGAGGGTGGGAGGAGCGAGCCAAGGACCCTGCATGTGTGACTGATGTCTGCCTCCCCCATCTGCTCCCTGTTCTCAGGGACAGTGGAGGTCAAATTAGGAGGGGTAGAGGGAAGTGAAGCAAAGACACTTCGGGGGGGGGTTAGGCTTCTGGCACACAGAATCAACTGGGCACAATTGGAGCACTTTGCTAACGCTGGGCAGAGCCTGTGTTTCAAAGGAACAGCTGTTGGGACACTGACGAGAACTGTCCAGAGTGAGGGACAAGGGAAATGATCCCTGGGAATCTCTAGGGGCCTCTAAGGCAACCATTTGGGAGGTGAGGCAGGAAGCCTCTGCCCAGCAAGCAGGCATGACTACAGAGTCTGAGGCAGCACAGTCCTCAGGTTGAGGCTCAGTTCTGAGCCTGGCAATGCTGCCCCATGGCTGTGACAGCAGTGTCTGGGAGCTGTTCCGCTCTATTGGAATAGATCTCTAGCTTTCATCACACCAGGAACAAGGTCATTTTATTTTGCCACAAAGGGTACCCATAAGGTGAGAAGCCAAGCTGCCTATCAAACAAGGTGGTGCTCACAGTGATAGGGACAGGTGGCCTGGCAGCCTCAGTGGGTACCACCCATCTCGGGGAGTCCCTGACAGTAGCTGAGTTAAGGCAGCCATGGTCTCTTCATGAGGCTGGCACTTCAGGCCTTAAGTGACCTACACAAAGGAGGAATTTAGAAGGTACCTGACCAAACCAGCCTGGACTGCCTCCTTGTGTATCCTTGGCATATACCAGAAACCTGGGGTCTTCCCTTGTAATGGTCCCAGGGACCCCAGGGGGCAGGACACAGTGCCCCATCAGGGTTTGCGGGACTCTTTCCTCTTCTATTCCCCTCTGCTCTCTGATCAGTGCCAGGCTAAAATCTACCTTCCTTTGCAGTTCCGAGCCACCAGCTTGACAGTGTGGTCTGTGAGCCCTTTGGTCAGTCAAGCAGGGACTGATGGATGTGCACCTGCCTACCACACACACAAAAACACGTTCATGTACTCGCAAGCAAACACTTCCAAACATTCTTTTACCTGTGTGCTCACAGGTGCCCTTGTAAAACCATATAAACACACTCATCCACATACTTATAAACCATATCTATAAGCGCGCACATGCACGCACGCGCGTGCGCGCACGCACACACACACACCTCTAGACCAAGTCACTTATTGTATCCTTGCCAAAGTCAACATCATTCCAACCCACAAAATCCAGTCCCGTGCACTCCACCTTCCAGCCTCCTCCGTGGGCACGCACATGAATGCACCCACTTGTCATGCAATTTATATAAACACGATCTCGTCCCAGTCACACTTTCTGAACACAAACACATGCTTGTTCATCTGTTTCCACTCATCCTACATCCCCGCTGCTGGAGATTGGCTGCAGGGCTACTGCAGGTGGCCTGGGTGGCACGGGATGGAATGTGGGTACTGCAGAGCTGGGGAGCCTGCCATGGTAGAACAGAGGGAAGCCAAGGCTTGAAGGATGAAAAGGAAATTTGTTTATGGAAAGTCATGAGGATCCATGATTCATTCATTCAGTCACTCATTCATTCGTTCATGTTGCTGGAGGTGAGGCCTTCATTGGCTGGTCTGTGAATGACCCCATTCCCCTGGAGAAGGTGAGCTCTCAGGAAGGGTTTGGTGTTTATTGTCCCTTTGTCTTCAGAGACTAGAGCTGGGTCTGAGATCCATCTCCACATGGAGGCTCTTGATAATAACTGTGGGGTCCACAAAGGCCTCTGTTACCCATCCCCCACTTCCCCAGGGCTCTCTGTTGGAAGCGGCTTGGCTCACATCAGATGGGATGAACATGTCAAAATGCATTAGTGACTTTTCCCGTTGCCGAACACCTGACAAGAAATAATTTGAGGAAGTTATTCTGGTTTGCAGGTCAAGAGGATGGCAGTGATATTTCATTTGTATTTTAATAAATAAAGCTTGCCTGACAATCAGAGAGTAAAACAGTCCCACTGATCAGCCTTACAGACCAGGCAGTGGTGACACACACCTTTAATCCCAGCAGCCACACTAGTTGCCATAGAAACCGGGCCATGCATGCCTTTAATCCCAGTGGTGCACACCTTTAATCCCAGCCTTAGAAAGGAATATAAAATGGGAGGAGACAGCTCACAGACTCAGTCTCATTCTGAGATTCCTGAAGGCAGGACTGCCATTTTGGACTGAGGTTAAGAGCCAGTGGCCAGCTGTTTTGCTTTTCTGACCTTCAGGTAAACTTTATTTATTAAAATACAAATGAAATACCACTACAGAGGATCATCCCACCAGAGAAGGGAAGGCACCTAGCAGGAGTGAGAGGCTGGCTGGTCACATTGTATCCATCTCAGGAAGCAGAGAATAAACCAGCAGTGGAGCTAGCCGGTAAGCCCTTAAGGTCTGTCCCAAGTGATCCACTTCCTCTGTCAGGCTCCACCTCCTAAAGGTTCCAGGCTTTCCTAAACAGCACCACTAATTGAGGAGCAAGTGTTTAAACACATGAGCCAATGGGGCACATTTCACCTTCAAACCCCAACATCACAGAATCAAATCTTTTGACTCTTCATGAGCAGAGTCGAAATGAGTGACTCCTGTCTGGACAGAGTAGCTGTATGAGGCAGAATCCAGGCTGCAAATGCTGGAGATTTCAGAGCTGTGAAAAGTAGAGAGAGGAGGAAAGAGGGGGGAGGAAGAAGGGACAAAAGAAGAAAAGTGGGGAGGAGGGAAGGAGACAGCTAAACAGAGATGCAGAACATTCCCCAGACCTAAGTGACCTGGGCCATCAGACCTCCCCAAATGTCACCTGAGAGTCATTTAGCCCAGATAGCAGAAGAGGAGTCTAGGGTACAAGGGTAGGGGCTCTCTAATCTCATGAGTTTGTGGACAAATCCTTTCTGGTCTGAGGGCCTCTTCTATGCATCAGCTCAGGGGCTGGGCCAGGATAGCGGTTCCCAGAAGGCCCTCTGTGGGTGGTTTCGGGTGGTCGCCAGATGCACAGTTGCTATTTTAGTAACTGTCAGCAGACCAAAGGGATGGGCAGTGAAGTCCTAGCTGGCATGTACGTATGTGAGTCGGTGTAGAGAGCTGGTGGGAGGAGACACCATGGGATGGGTACAGCATTGGTGGTGGAGCAGACATATTGGGGATCTGCTGGTTCTGGAATTTTAGAGGGCCCGGTTGAAGGCTGATAGACAGGATTGTATGAGAATGGCATGGTGCTTGCTCCTTATCAACCCTTGAAAGAAAAAGGAAGAGCTTTTTGAGGTTGGCCTGGAGTAGCAGCCATCCTCCGTCCTTCATCCTCATAGACTGGGTGGTACCAGCAGTTGAAATTAGCTGAATAAGTGGGACTCTGAGCCTTTGCATGGGCTGTTCCCTCCTTCTGAATCTGTCTCTCCTGTATTCTCACTCCCCCTCCTTCATTCCATCTCCACTTGTATGCCAGCTGCTTAGACATGCTTTTCGTCATGCCCTGGTGACACATCCCCTACCATCCCTGTGCTCTAGCCCACCTCCTCCTTGTCGCCTTGACTGGGAGTCATCGCCATCATTTGTTGATGTGCTAAACATCTGACTCCCTGGAGAAGGGATCGTGTCCAGGCTGCTCACTGCTGGGACCTGGGAACGTCTGCGTTTTGCTGACTGCACAAATAAACAGCCGTGTTGTATCTGAGTCATCTTCTGCTCCCGCCCAGATGGTTCTGTTTCGTGTTCAAGCCACATCGAGGTCATTACTCTTTCTCTCTTCCAGGACGGCCCCCTGGGGCCTTCCTGCTGGAAGCAGAGCTGGCGCTGGCACCGCATGTTTAAACAATGGCAGGTGGAACTGAGCTGAAACCAAAAGCTGCACCCATGGAACTCACAATTTATTGAGGGTGCCATGCGTCTGCCCATGCTCTGGGTGTCCTAGTCAGCTAGGCCCCTGTAACTGGGAGGGAAGCCTTGGTCTTTCACATGCCTGGCAGAGTTGCTTATAGTATGTGCATTCTATACTAAAAGTTTGCCAAAAAACTAAAGCTCTGAGGCCTCTGCCCTTGGAGGATGCCCATTTGGCAGGTCTCCATGGAGACCACAAAAGCACATCTGGTCCCTCTCATTTCCTGGGGAGGACCATTGGTTCTGACTCTACAATGCCAGGCCTCATGTCTCTTGGGTGGGCACAGGGAACTATACATAGGGGACCCAGAGACCCTAGGAGACATGTGTGCATCACATGGGGTCCAGTAGTCTGGAGATTGGAATCCATTCCTACTGGGACCTGACTGAGCAGCTGCTAAAACATTCTGGGGATGTGAAGCAGCTACTCTTGCCAGAATCAGACTCTAGAGACCTCAGTGGCTGGGTCCTAATTCCTCCTGCAGCCCTTGTGGTTGCCTCTACCTCACTCTGCTTTTCCTTGCTCCCTAGAACTCCATCCTCCCCAACCTATCTCCTTTCCTGTCTCTTTTAGTCTGTCCCACTCTGTGTTCTCCCCTTCCCTGTGTACCCTGCCTTTGTCCCTGCCTTGGCTCCATGTATGATCACACAGAGAAGTCAGCATGTCGAGAACTGTAGAAGATGCTACCATGCGCCACTGAACTTGTGCATGCTGCCTCCCCTGATCCTGGCTGCTTGGCTGGCTTTGACCCTAGCCTCACTCTTCTGAGCCCCTTGTTCAGCCTTTCTCTGCTCAGCCAGGTTGTTTCTCACTTGGATCTTGTATCCTCACCCACTCTGCATGGCAGAAGGAGCCTGTGCTGGCAGGAGGAAGTTCTCATTCATGCTACAGTAGCCCTGCAGACAGGGAATGGTACGCCCAACCTTGGGTGTGTTTTAGACCCATTTCTTTATATGCGTATATAAAGGAATACTGTCTAAACACTGTGTCCTGGACCACATGAGTATGGAAAGTAATTGGAAAAGAAAGAAAGAGATAGATAGATAGAGGGAGGGAGGGAGAGAGAGAGAGAGAGAGAGGGGAAAGATACAAGTTTTTGCAAGTCATAGCAGGAGCATAAACTACCATGTTGATGGTGGCTGGGAACAATAATATGAATGAGCAGAATAGGCTGTTGCATAGGGAACAGAGAGGTGGGGGCTGCCAAACTAGAGAGCCCAGAGCCCTAAGTGACTGCCACACAGCTCACACAGTCATCCCTGTGAGCTGAGCCGTGTACCCACCAAGGCTAAAGCTTCAGAGTGTTCTGGAGAGGCTGGGGGTTGGGTTTTTATAGACATTTGCTAATGCATATGGTATTATCTGTTCTAGATTCAGCTTTAT
This sequence comes from Ondatra zibethicus, assembly GCA_004026605.1. Taxonomy (NCBI): domain Eukaryota; kingdom Metazoa; phylum Chordata; class Mammalia; order Rodentia; family Cricetidae; genus Ondatra; species Ondatra zibethicus. Next base: position 186,777 of record PVIU01000459.1, read on the forward strand.
TTTGACCAGTCCTTATCCTCTCCCATCAGGGTTGGGCTAATGTCATCCATTCCCTGGGGGAGGATCTGGCCTCAGTTTCCCCACCTGTCAACAGGAGTCTGCCCACAGAGTGGAGCAGGGTTATCTGTAGAGCGTATGGTAACAGCATTGGGTCAGTCACCTGACCTTCCACCCTGTCTGCTTACTTACTGTCCCATCATCCTGGCTGCTTCAAGACCCTGGACTATGGCCTCTCCTACGTCAGCCAGAGAAGGGTTAATGCTAGGGGTGGCAGGGATAGGGGAGAGCTTGTCCCCAGGAGCTGCTCCAGTGTCATTGCCAATGCCCACTGTGATTAGTGGATAGATTCGACTAAGCCACCTGACAGCCCACCCCAGGAGGAGCATGCAGTTCTTCTATGACCCTGATGGAAAATACCCTTCTGGTACTTGAATGTGGCAGTGTGCCTGTCAAGACTACCCACCTGATGTTCTGACTAGAGACCCTTGGGGAGGAGAAGCCCTATATGCCCATCACAGAAAGTTTGCTGCCCTTCATCCCATGCATCTGAGGAAGTGGGTGGACTTACTAACCATCCTGTAAACCCAGGATGCAGCCTCTCTCCAAGCCCAGCATGGTGTTCTGTCTCTAAGGAGTCCTCCTCCCCCTGCCGCCATGTGCAGCGGCTGCTCGGGGCTCTGAGCTCCCAACCCTTCTGGTCTGCATGGTTCTGTGTGTAGCCAAAGGGGAGAGATCAGAGGCAGGGACCAAAAGGACATGCTCCACCTTTGTGACAAAGAGACCAATCTGTTCCCGGATGAGGAAAACATCTGTACACAGCTGTGAGAGGTAGTGCTAGCCCGGGCAGCAGCAGCTTAGAACCCAAGCATGGCTCGTCTCTGTCCCTGGGGACAGGTGCTGCACACGGTCCACCTATGGCCATTGCCATTCACCGTCAGAACAGTGCCGCAGCTCAAGACACATACAAAAGAAGGAACGACTAAGGCGCTGAGCTGAAAAAAGAAAGCACTGGGCAATGAGACCCTGTTGCCAAAAAGACTGGGGCTAGGAAATGCTGATGGGCAGGACTGTACCAAGACCATGGCTGCATTGCTATGGATACCTTGTGCCCTCTTTTTAAACCTAAAACTCAAATCAGCATCTCAAAGATGGACCCGGAAGTAGGGACAGTCACAACCTCTTTGTCCGTTCCTCTCCCCAATACGACCACATTGGCTACATCGTCTTTCTCTGCTTTTCACTATCATTTGGTCTGCAGTTGGCCTGTGGAGGACTGGTGGCCCAACCTCGCTTTTTAGGGCTCCCAGAGTCCAGTCTTGAACCCTAACAACTCTGGTAAGAGGAGGGCAGGTGCACATGTAGTCAGCGGATGGAAAGAAGATTGCATCTAGGGCAAGGGCTGCCTAGGCATCTGCAGAAGCACTTTGAAGCCTCCACAAATAACAAGAGAATGGAGGGGGGCTGGGGTGTGTACTGGATATCTCAGATCTAAGCATCTGCCCTTGGCCACATGGCTGGGAATTCTTCAGTGTCTTCTCTTTGGGGGAATATGGCTGCCCTCAAGCCCAGATACTTGAGAGGTCTTTAGTAATATTTGTCTTTAGTAATATAGTATCAGACTGATGGAAACTGAATCTGCCCCAGGACCTGAGACGATCCTTACTCTTTTCTCTAGAGCTTGGGGGTGGGGCGGGGGCAGAGCAAGAAGCTTCCAGGAGCCAGCCAATGGCTGGACTGGCAATGTGGCAGTGCAACATTAGCTATCTGCTTGCAACAGTGCAGTGCAGTGTTGCCATAGTAACCAGCACATCCCTGGCTTTAGCAGCTATCTTTGATTGAGCTTGAAGTTACCGGATTCCAAGCTGCTTTCCTGTGAAACTTACAAGGCTCAAAAAGCTCCTGAAACATACAAGATGCACAAGGTTCCTCCCCCAAGATTATAAAAGCAGCAACAATCGCTAGGGAGATGTTCTAATCACCAGACCTCATTAAGAAGCCTCTCTGAGGCCCAGCAGGATGGAATGTCATGATCAGCTAATATGTCTGCTGTGGAACAGAAGCCCAGGCTTCCATTCATGTTCAGTCAAAAATCACAGACTCCAGGACTGGAATTCACCATGGATCCTGCCTGATGCATAGGAACGTGTCCTTCATATTGGCTGGGTGGGAAGAGACCCCGGGTATCTAACTACCAGAGATAGCTCTGCTCTGCACCAAAGGGAATCTAAAATGTTGAGTCCAGGAGTGGCTTGTGCTATGGAGTCTGCTTTCCCCTTCTCTCAGTGGCTGATGGGAAACAGACTGCTGTGCCAATCCAGGAGGATTACCATCTTGCTTTATCTCATTGGAAATCCATTTCAGGCAGCAAGGTTGATGTGGGGGTGGGGCAGGGAAGCTGGGAAGAAGAGTGATGTGCTTTTTGCTGCTTCTAGAGTTGCTCCAGAAAGGCAAAGGCTCATCACAACCTTAGCCCAGCTTTGACCTGTCAGGAGCAAGTATGGGCTGAAGAAAGATAGAGTTTGGTTGCACAGTCATAGAGGACCCATAGGGAATATTCATACTCTGCATGATTTGAGGGAGAATTGTCTGTATTCTGTCAATCATATTTTAAATAAACGCTGATTGGCCAGGCAGGAAGTATAGGTGGGACAACCAGACAGGAAGTAAAGGTGGGGCCAGAAGAACAGGAGTATTCTGGGAAGAAGGAAGCTCTTTCCCCACTCCTGCCCAGACCACTGAAGAAGCAGGATGTGACCTGCCCCGCTGATAAAGGTACTGAGCTATGTGGCTAACATAGATAAAAATAATGGGTTAATATAAGTTATAAGAACTAATACGAAGCCTGAGCTAATGGGCCAATCAGTTTATAATCTTCTGGAGACCTCTGTGTGATTTTCTTTGGGACCTAATGACTGTGGGACCTGGTGGGAGGACAGAAACCCCAACAACCAGGCCCTCGTGTTACAATGATTGGCACAGGGCCTTAAGAGGAGAGTTAAGACCTGAGAAGTCCAGCCCTGTGCATGCCTGGTAACGGAAGGGAGCATCACTCAGTGCTATAGCCTCACGAGGAGGCTATAGGCTAGACCACTGCTCTGGACTAGTACAAGGAAGTATTCGTTAGGACTCCTATGGTTGCATGTGATAGAAATTCAAATAAAACAAATGAACAAAAGAGGAATGTCTTAATAACATGACAGGAAGTAGGAGGTGTGGCGTCTGCAGGTAAAGCTGGATCCAGGAGTCAACTCTTGGGCCTTTCCCCACTCGATTCCCTTCCTGGCTCTGGGTTGGCCTGGAAGAGAGACAGAGGCAACCACAGGCCCTGCTCCTGCCCTAATGGCAGCTGTGCCAGCCTCCTTAACCCTGCTAGCAACCATCCCAGGACAGGCAGTGATTGGGCAAGCTCAAGTCATGTGATCGGCTCCTCCTTCCTCACCCTGCCATGGAGACCAGACAGAAATGGAGCAGGCCTGAGTCGCATCTCTATCCCTTAGCCACCCAAAAAATTTGGACTGAATATCGAGGAGACGTGTCCTGGAAGTCACTTGGGTGGCATGGTGAATAGGAAGAAACAAACACGTCAGACACGGGAAGGACCCAGTGTCCATGACACAGACCCAGGCCTCTCTGCAGAATCCTGCTCCTAGGACAAGTTGAGAAAGAAATATGGATTTTATTCATTTGTCGAACCAGATACATCAAGATACCACAGTGCTCATTAACAAGAAGGATGGGGGGGGGGTGTGGTTCAGGGCGTGAACACTTGCACACTTATCTTCTCTGTCTGCCGAAGGATCACTGTACTAGAATCGTCCAGCCCCAGACAATAACTGCTAATGCCTGATTTCTTGGGAGGACTGTGCAGTCTGCTATGATTGCCAGGAGGAACAACACCATTTTTTTTAAAAATCAGCTTCTTCCACAGAAGCCGTTTTGCAGCTGGCCCAGACCTGGGAGGAAAACGCCATTTAGCTTCGCCTCCCTAATTCCCACCGTGGGTCCCTAAATCACCAGATGTCGCTCAGCCCCACTCAGCCAGAAACTAGCAATGCTCCACAGTCATCCCCTCAGAGTTATGGTCCCTGTCACCTCCTGCTGATGGCTCCTTTAGAGTGAGAGGAGCGGCGGCGGCGGGGAGAGTAGCAGCCACCTTGAGGACCCTGCTGATTTGCGACTGTACCCCTGTGGGGTGGCCACTGCTCCTCCAAATCACCCCTGGCTGCACCCACTGTGTTCCTAACTCCTAACTCATGACCTTGTCATGTTCCCTGGAGGTGACAGCCTTGATTCACAGCCTGACATCTTCCGTGTGTTTGATAAAAAATAAATGTCACCCAATGCAATAACTGGGTCTTTGCACATGGAAGTCTGAGTTTTATACTGTCATAGACAGACAGACGGCCTGCCGGTTTTTCAGGTAGATAATCTGCCCTGTGGGGTTTTTGTTATTGTTATTTTTTGGTTTTGTTTTGTTGTATATAAAAGGATTGGGGAGGGCAGACAGGCCCGCTAGCTTTCTCTTAGCCACATGAAACCCAGTGGCTAAGGTGCTCAGAGCTCTCATTTGTGTTATCCTTTGGGTCTATCCTGCCTTGTGCCTTGGGCTAAATTAACTAGGAAAAAGGAAGTCTACCCCCAGGCCATGTGAATGATTATTTCCTCAGAATTGAATCCCCCTTGCTTCCTAGAAGGAAGCTTGTTAGAATTCAGAAAGCAAAAGAAACGTAAAGGCCCAGGAAGCAATGGACCTTTATGGGATTCACAAGTCCTGCCCCTGCCACCACCACCACCACCACCACCTCCACCCCACCCCACCCCCCGCCACAGGGTTAAATGAGCAGGAATGGTCTCTTCTCAGACCAGCCTAGCCACCTCGAGCTGTGCAAGGCTGTCCAGGCGTGCAGTCCTAGAGCCCTGCCTCCAGGCTGGGGTGAGATGTTCAATGATGCCTATGTTAGTTTCCCCACACTCCTTGCAAGTGACCCCAGGACACTCGCTGGTTCACTCAGCCAGCCTTGCGTGGAATCATGTGGCCTGGGTGGATTAATGATGTCCCACCTGGATGAACAGGGTTTGGGACTTGCCTCCCTAGGAAAAGCCATGTCACAGGACCTTATCCGGAAAATAAGTCACCGCAGATGTGAAGTGGCCAAGGTGCCCTCGACCTAGAAGCCAGGGACCCTTGACCTAGCAGCCAGGGACCCTCGACCTAGCAGCCAGTGTCTTTGTGAGTCACAGAGAAGACAGACAGGTAGAGGGGGCCACCATGCAGAGACCATGAGAAGCAGAGCCCGGACTGGAACAGGAAAGATGGCTCCTGGATGTGAATTTGGTGCCTCTGCTCTCCTCAGTTCTCACGGGAGAGACAGTGTCTGGTTAGACAGTATTCTGGTAACAAGTCCTATGGAACTATGCACATGTTAATGGACTTCCAGGAATTTAATGCTGTTTTTAAGCAAGGAAACAAAACAAAAGTGATCAGGAAATGCTAGAGTATCTCACCCAAATGGAAAGCGATTGCGGTGGTGGCTCACGCCTTTAATCCCAGCACTCGGGGGGCAGAGGCAGGTGGCTCTCTGTGAGTTTGAGGCCAGCCTGGTCTACAGAGCAAGTTCCAGGACAGGGTCCAAAGCTACAGAGAAACCCTGTCTTGAAAAACCAAAGTCAAACAAACAAACAAAAATTTGTCTCACCCGGGATTGTAGAAAGAGGTCTACCGTGTGATGAAGTGGGAGATTCAGTTTCCACCCCCACTCCCCAGCCGTCCCTGGTGGCTCTGACTGTGTCATTCCCCTGGGCTTACTTTGTCCCCATGATTTCCTTCACTGCGGTGGCTCTCCAGCTCGAAGCACAGTGCTCAGTGTGCTCTGGTGTTGGGAGAAATCTGTGTCTTCTCTAATCCCTACTTTCATTTCTACTTTCTGCCTCAAACTCTAGATCCCTGTGGCTTCTGGGAAGCAAGGAACAAGGGGACAGTGTAGAGAGACCCGGCTGTTCAGAACATCAGCCTGACCCAGCTGGGGTTGGTGACTCGGTATCCCCTTTCCAGCTACATGCCGTCACGAAGATGTGGAGGGAGGCCCAGGAGTAATCAGAGTTTGGAATGGGGGCCTGATTACCTGCCCGGGGAAACAGTGATTTATGGGTAACTCGCTCTCCTCCAAGGTTGGATGGGAGCTAATTTCCCAGCAGTCTTAAATCATCCCCTGCACGCCACGAGGAAACTCAGGGGCTGTCATGCGCCTCATGTAACCACCGACTTGATTAAAATGAGGGTGTCGAGGAGCCATGCCCACCTCCCTGCCAAGGCGGGGGCTCAGCAGGAGCTGGCAGCGTCATTTATCCCTGAGATGGTGGCAGCCCACACACGGCTCACTTAACTTCATGTTTGGCTGCTGATGGGATTTCATTTATAGATAATATAAACAGGTTGACAGGGCCCTAATTAACTGATTTGTGGTCCCCTGGGAACAAATGGTTATTAATATTCATCAACATTTGTCACATGTAGGCAGATGCCTGGCCCCGACATGATCATAATATGTCCTCCACTGGGCGCACCACAATCCTGATTTGTCTCTGGCCTATGGACTCCAGAGAACAGGAGCAGCCGCTAATGGGCCACTCTAGGAGGCTGCCACTCTCTTGAAGGTCTTGATAGTGGCATTAATGCATGATTTGCTCATTACAGCTGGCCAGGTTTCCCATCATCCTCTCTTCTCCCCAGGTATCCTTGGCTTCACTTTCCACCCACCCCTTCCTTGAATCTCCTCTCAGACAAACCTAGAACTTTCTTCTCCAGGAAGTCTTCTGGGACTCACCTCTGCTGTCTTGCTAGGTGACATTGTTTGTGGTTGTTTGGCGGCTTGAATGTGGATGTGCTAATTGACTATTTCATTTTGTTTTATCCAACAATTCGCTGCCTCATGAACTTTCCTGAAAATTAAGATCAAATATATTTCTTTCTTTGGAAGCAGAGACCAATGTTTTGCAGTCAGCTGTGCGCAGTAGAAAATTAAATAACCACCCACAAAGCAGTGGTAACAACTGATGGTCCTTCCTTCGGGGAGCACGTGAACCACTTACCGTCTCACTGCATGGGGCAGGTGTGTGAGGGCCACTGAGGCCCAGGGATGGAGTAACAGGAGCCCAGGGAGGGGCATGGCCAGCTGAGTTATTGACAGGCCAGAAGTGTTCCGTGTTTGGTGGTCCTGAGCATGACGTCTGTGTTTGTTGTGCAGCTAAAGCTGGTCTCCCTGTACTTCATTTTCTATGTGTCCTCAGTTGGAGGTCTGTCTGCCCCAAGCCCACTGTGACCCTGAACCCTGCCCCTGACCGTGCTCCTCTGCGGGTACAAGGAAAGCTGGCAACAAAAGCAAGCCCTCCTCAGGCTCTGTGACCTTTGGAAAGTCACCTGACATTTCTGAGCCAAAGGCTTTCTCTAGACTCCTGGTTCTCAGCCAGAGACGATTTTCCCCGTAGATTTCTGCTGAAGTCCCGAAACACCCCAACTTGGGAGGGGGAGGCTCCCTTCTACTAGACCGGGCTGCTGCAGGGATGACACCCAGGCCACAGCTGTATTGAGGGAAGGAGTTCCTGTCTAGGAAATCAAGATGTTTCAAAATATTGGTCAGGGCTTGATGCTCTATCCTAGCCGTACAGTGCTCGCCCGGGGACACACAGCTGGGGTCCCCCCACACTGCAGAAGGGAGTAAAAAGAAATGATAACACCGACAAATGCCCATGGCTCTACCTCCTGAGCTGCATAAGACAGCTGAAGCAACCCCCACTCCCCATCTGGCCTCATTCCCATCACCCCTGATCCTCATCCCCTCCCTGTTCTCCCATACCTCCCCCACCTATGTCTCTTGGGTACAGCTCCTCCTTCCTGCTAAGGTATTCCGCTAAGTCACATTATTTCATGATTGTATACATCTTAGCTCCCGATGCCTGCCACCTGCCGCGTAACAGCAGCTTCATTTATGTTATACAGACAGACTGAAAACTATAGGCACTTGGAATGTGGCCTGGTGGCTAAAGTGATTGCCTCACCAGAGTCTGGATCTCTGTTACCCATGTAAACGCTGAGTGGGGGCCCCCTCACCTATAGTTCCAGCCTCCCAGGGTGGGGACGAGGCTCTCCCGAGCAAGCTTGGAGTGAACACCAAGACTAGTCATATAGGCAGGGCTTGAGGTTGGTTGAGCGACCCTGCCTCACATAAAAAAAAAAAAAAAAAAAAAAAAAAAAAAAAAGAAGAGTGACTGCTGGCTCCCCAACATCAGCCTCCTTCACAAGCATACACACATGTGCTTGCACAGGTGTAATCATGCACATGTGCCCTACACACATGAAAATGGCCAAAGAAAACACAGACAGGAAGCCTGATAGAATGGTCTAAACATCTCACAAAATAATGTTCACTTTGGGTGGATCTCTACACTTCTTCTGTACCTTTCCAGTCACCTGCAGGGCGCACACATTTGGAATCTTTCTGCCTCCTGAAACAGGTGTGAAAACAAGGTCCAGAGACGTGGGGGTGACTTTTTCTAGGCCCCACAGCATGTCCGGACCACAGTGGGCCTTCACTAAACTCCAGTCCTCAGCGTCAACTCCTGATGCCTCCCCTGAATATAGCTTGATGCCGCTTTCAAAGGAACTGAGCAGCAGGCATGCTTGGCATTGGCCCTGGCCTCTCACCCAGGTTAATGACTGCTCTTTCCTGGGCTGGTGTCAAACGCTTTCTACGACTTCTGTGTCTCTGCCCCAAATGGTCATTTTGTTTCACGAAGCTGCACGGGAGCGCCGCGGTGCAGAGAGCATTGACGCTGGCCCCAAAGGCACTTGTCCTTTAAGGCCGCCCCCTCCAGAGAGCTGGCTCGGCAAGGGAAGGTAATTTGCCGGCCCGTCTCCTGTACTTCTTTGATCCTCGTGAAAAAAGGTTAAAAAGAAAGCGATTTAGTAGAAAATGACCTACATGATTCGGTGAAATGGCTTCTAGCTCCAGCTGAGATGCGGCAGCCAGAAAGGCTGAGTTAGGAGGGGGAGGGGAGGCCCGAGGAGAGGAGCCTGGGGCGGATCTGCGTCTGGGACCCCCGGGAGGAATCTCGAGGTGAGGACTGCAGAGGTGACTATCCCCTCCCCGCTTCCTTTCTGCTCTATATAAACAGGGCAGTCTCACAGACTAAACCATCAGGTTCTACAGCATTTGTTGAAAAGCCTTTTCTGTCTTGATCCTGCCCCAGCTGTTTTCAATAATTTTGGATTCCCCCCACACCCCTTTTTTTTTTAATGAGACAGGATCTCATTATATAACCCAGGCTAGTCTGAAATTCACAGTCCTCCTGCCTCAGCCTCCTGAGTGATGGGAATTACAAGTCCATCCCACCACGCTGGCCTGGCTTCCAGCTCTTACCTGAGCAAGGTGGTATTTAAGCAGCTTGCAAACAGCCTACTTGTCCTCCCAACCTAAGCAGGTAACCAGGTGACCAAGGAGACACGCACAGAAGGTGTTAGGTAAGAAGACAGAGGACATGCACACCGGTGGGCAGCCTCTTTGAGTCTGTGAAGCATCTGTTGTCCCTTCTGCTGGCATGGACCTTCCACACATTCCCTGGGTGCTGTCGGTTTGCCTTGTTTTCAAAACCAACGAAGCCTCGTTATTTAGGCCATTGTCCTAATTTCTCCTATTACCAGCCAAGCAACTGTGAGTCAAAATGATGACAAGGGCAAATGCAAATCTCTGGCTTCCTGGTGGTGGTTATTTACCTCCCAGACCAGCTTGAAGATAAGAGACTGTTGAAGTCCCTTAACTTTCTATTTATTTTAGTTTTATGTGCGTGCCTGAGGAAATGTCTGTGTACACATGTGCGGCTACCAGAGGAAACTAGAAGAGCCCCTTAGGTCCCCTGAAGCTGGAGTTACAGGTAGTCGTGAGCTGTCCGATGCGAGTGCTGGAAACCCAAGTGCTCTTAAAGGCTCAGCCTTCTCCTCAGCGCCATTAACCCTCTATTTATATCAGGTACCCCGCTGTCCAGTGAGGCCTGGCCTTACTGTGGCCAGAGAGTGGTGTGATTCAAAAGCAGATGAACCTATGTGCCTCCCCACCCCCAATCGCCCGGGACACCATCACGTGACTGGAAGCTCGCCTTCAACAGTGCAGCCTTGGGAACTAGGGAAGTCTATTTGCTTGGAAAGAGTAACTTTGCATTGTGATAAAGCCACACGATAAGGACACCTGGGTGACACCTGGTACGGTGCACACAAGGGGATGCACACAAGGGGATGCACACAAGGGGATGCATACTCTCAATGCATGCTGCATTCCACCCCCGCCACACTCCCAGCACCATTTGCTGGTGTTCTAGACCCATAGCCAATTGCCTTCCCAACGATGCAGCAGCGTAGGTCCTGCTGAGAAGCTAATGGGACATCTCTTGCTGCCAAGTCACACAGGAGCTGGCTACCTTCCAGGCCCTTGGAACGCGTAGATGAGTTGAACCCGATCCCCCAGTATCACAGAAACCTGAAACACAGAGAGGAAATATGAGTGTGTCTGTGTCCCGTGCAATACCCATTGATGCTCAGGGTAAGCCAACACAGGGAGCAGGCCACACACGGTGCCCACTGCATCTTGGGAAGTGAGAACTTGTGGCTCTGTTGCCCATTCACTACCAGCCCCTAGTCCAATGTGAGTCCAAAGACTGAACTTCAAAGGCAACGAAAGACTATTCCAGAAGGTTCTAGAAACCTCAGCTTATGGATACTTAATTAGCTGCATTTCCAGCTGTTCTGCCCTTCTGGATGGGAACATGTATGTGCCTGTCGGCCTCAGTGTGCTGGGGAAGGAAGACTATTAATAGCTGGTCACCCTCCCTCTCTGCTGCCCTACCCGCTGGACCCTCAGTTCTTGGCATCCCTGACTGGAATCCTAATTAAAGTCATGCACAGTATGAGTTTTTAAAACCCATCTTTTAGGACTGGACATCTTTATTAAATCAGGGGCGGGGTTTGTGCACAGTGTGTTTATTGTTAGGAAAACCAAAGAAATTAGACTCCTGAAGTCAATAGTGGGCTGTATTTAGAAAATAATAGTACAAAGCTTCTGTTGACAGAACCCTACTTTAGTGTGTGTGTGTGTGTGTGTGTGAGAGAGAGAGAGAGAGAGAGAGAGAGAGAGAGAGAGAGAGAGAGAGAGAGAGAGAAATTGTGGCAAGAATGTTTAACAGAAGGCCCGTTTCCTAAACCAGGGCATATATGTATGACTCAACCTTTCCACTTAAGTTCCAGTATACACAGAAGATCTCCAGAACCACACACACACAAAAACAAACCTTTTGTTTTCACGATTTATTTTAGAGGCTGAAGAGTTGGGCCCAGCAGTTAAGAGCACTAGCTGCCCTTCCTAGGGACCTGGGTTCAGTTCTCAACATCTATACTGCAGCTCCCAAACACCTGTAACCTTGGTTGTGGGAGATCTGACACCCTCTCTTGGCCTCCATGGGCACCAGGTATAAACATGGGACATAGACGTGTGCAAACAGAACCCCCACATACATACACAAAATAAAAATAAATAAATGAGATTTATTTTTAAACTGTGTGTGCTATGTGTTTTTGTGCAGGTGTACATTGAATACTGGTACCCTCGGAGACCAGAAGAGGGCATCAGATCCTCTGGAGCTGGAGGTACAGGCCATGTGAGCTTCCTGATTTGAGTACCGAGAACCAAACTCCAGCCTTCAAAAGAGCAAGAAGCGTTTTTAACTCCTGAGTCATCTCTCTAGCCCCCACCCTTCTTCATTTTGCACAACTAAAACATTATGCCTGTTGTCCCCCCTCCCCTTCCCTAACCTCTGCCAACCCCCTTCCGCTCTGTTTCTATGTGTGGCTGTTTTACATTGCCCAGGAATGGGAGCAGGCAGTGTTTCCTGTGACAAGCTTATTCTCAAGAGCCAAAGTTTGTCCTTGTGGTGTATCGCAGTATTTTTGGTTTTGTTTCCTTTAAGGATGAATAGTTTTCTATTGTTCATACCACATTCTTTAATTATATCCCTCCATCAGTGGACATTTGGGCCTTCCCCACACCTTTTAATGGATGTGGGAGTGTTACGACATTTGTGATCCAGACTTCAGGGTTTGTTTTTGTTTTGTTTTGGTTTTTTTTTTTAAGATAAATAGCCCAGAAGTGGAATAGCTGGTTCAGATAACACTTTTATTTTTTGCATATTCAAACAATTTAATTCCCCAAACAAGTCATTTTAGCTAAATACTTACACACATTTTTAGAAGGTTGCCAACAAACAACACTGTCAAAGATTATAGGCAGTTTTGAAGTCAGACTTGAAAGCCAAGATAACTACACTCCTACCCATCTTTAAAGGAGAATCTTTTATTCTTTGACAATCTCATGCATGCAAACAATGCATCTTGTTCACAAGGCATCTCCACAGCCTCCCTCCCTTGCTTTCCCCAACCCCAGGTGCTCCCGACACATCCCCCCCCCCCCCCGCACTTCAGGCCCTCTCCCTTTTTAAATCAGTAGCCGGCTGAGTCTAAGGAAGCTGCCTGCAATGTTGACTGATCCTGTTGCCTTGATCTTGTACAGGAGTTTGTGAGTGCCATGGTGGTGCCAGGTCCATAAGACAGGCTTTCACTGCGCTCCTCCCTACCCTGCAGCCCTCACTCTTTCTGCCCCTCTCCTACAATGTTCCCTGAGCCTTGGGCAGAGGGTGAGATAGTCACTGAGCCTTGGGCAGGGGGTGAGACATCCCATTTAGGGCTGAACACTCAGGAGACACTTATTCTCAGCATTACAACCACTTATGAGTCTCAGCATTAACTGCTGGCCACCTAGAGAAGATTCTCTGGCCAGGGCTGAGGGCAGTACTAATTTGGGGAACAGATTACTGGCACAGCTACATTGAGTTGAAAGGTGAAGTTCTCAGATCCAGGTCCCATGTGGTGGAGGGGAGGGTGACAGTGCTCCGTCAGCAGCCACAGTGTTTGGGGGAAGCTCTCTGAAGCAATTCTGGTAACTTACCTCCTGCTCCAGAGATGGAGCCTTCAGCTCTGTCCTCTGAGACTTCTAATTTAAAACTTTTTGATGTTATGCATATTAGTATTTGTCTGCTTGTGTGTAAAGGCAGCTTATATGTATAGTGCTCAAGGAAGCCAGAAGAGGGTGTTGGATCCCCTGGAACTGAAATTGCAGATGGTTGTGAAATGCCACCTGGTAAGGGCTGGAAATTGAACCTGGGTCTTCTAGAGGAAGAGCAACTGATGCCTTTAACCACCAAACCATCTCTCTAGTCCCTGATATTTCTATTTATAATTGCTGAGATTTGACTTTCTTCCTCTAAGTATTTACATGACTGTCCTATCACCATTTTGGAATAGAGATGGCCTTGGTTAAGTAGCCCTGCTAACCGAGTGAGCAGCCCAGTCTGTGGTGTTGGTCAGGTCTGTGGTAAAGGCAATGGAGCTACTGACACTCCATTAGCAGATGAGAACAGTCACAAGGATCCTTGGCAGGTCTTGGGTTTGTGGTTCAGGGAAGGCACTGAGATAGATTGTCCTTTTTAGTAAAAAGATTTTTAAATTATTTTTGTTTGTGTGTGAGTGTATGCCACATGTGTGCAGAGGCCCTTTGTAATAAATATGCCCAACACACTAGAAATAGAGGAAAATTAACTCCATACAGTAATTACTATAAATAAAAACCTCACAGTTAATTGGCTGTCAATGTGGAACACGAAAGCTTTTCTCTCAGATCATCCACACGCAGCTGGGGTTCCGAGTCAAAGCAAGGAGGTGAGAAGGGGAAGGAGAAGAAGAGGAAGAGGAGAACGAAACCACACAAAAAAGTTTCTATTCGCTTATCCTATCATCTTCTATACACAAACCTCTGAAGACTTGAAAAAGGAAAGAAAATGAAATCTGCTAGAACTAAGAAACCAATCCAGCAAGCTTGCCGAACGCAAACACAGCAAAGGTCAGCTGCATTTCTCCACGAGCTGCCTGTGAAGGAAATTAGGGAAACAATGTCACTTACAAGCAGAGAGCCCAGACATGAATCCACATAAGTACACCAGCGGATTTTCCGTGAAGCTTCCAAGTCTACACAGCAGCAGAGGAGACAGTCCCTTCAAATGAAACTGGGAAAACCAGACCCCAGTGTGCCGAGAGAAGAGGTTAGAGCCTTTCTTCACACACATGGAAATCAATTCCAAAGGTATTGCAGACTTGTGGACATGAAGCCTAAACAAGTAAATGCAGAGAAGAATACACAGGCTGACCATTATGCTGTAGCCTTGGTGATGGGTGTGTGTATGGGTGAACTTATTTATTTATGATATGACATAAACACACAAGCAAACATAGACAGATGGGATGGCATCAAACTAAAACTTCGGCAGAGCCAAGAAACAATATGTAAAGTAAAACGACAACCTACTAAGCAAATAGAATATTTGCAAATTATCTATCTGATACAGGATCCATTTCTAAAACATTTAACAAAGTTCTACAACCTAATATTCAAACCAAACCAAACCAAAAGAAACTAAGACCACCCAAGCCAAACATCAAATACGAAGGACTTGAATAGACATTTCTCCAAGGAAGCACACCCCTCGTTAGCTGAAACAGCCCTTGGGAAAGGTGTGGGCATGAGCAGGGCACTTGTACCCCTTGTTTCCTCCATGGACCCTCTGTCCTAGGTATGCTCATCTGCAGGACTCTTGGTCTGTGCCAGGATGGCACCATGGAGGGATGGAGCTGGACAGAAACAACCACGGTCCCCTTGGGTGTGCCTCCTTGCAGCCAGAGGACAAAGCCTTGGATGGAAGGCTGGACAGCAGCAGGTTCATGTCCTGTAAACCGGCCTCAGAGAGCACAGAGGGCTGATTTCCTGTCCTGGAACAAATCAACAGCAAAGAAGATGGGAGGAGGGGCCTCAAACTCTCTGCTGCTTCTGTTTACCCCTGACTCTCTGAGGTCCAGATTTAAAGGCAGAAGTCCATGAGAGAGAGAGGGGGGGAAAGAAAGAAAGAAAGAAAGAAAGAAAGAAAGAAAGAAAGAAAGAAAGAAAGAAAGAAAGAAAGAAAGAAAGAAAGAAAGAGGGAGGGAGAGAGGCAGAGAGAGAGAGAGAGAGAGAGAGAGAGAGAGAGAGAGAGAGAGGTCTTTCCCTTAGCAAAATAATTGGTAGTAGTTTTTTCGGGTAGATACTGCCATGGGCTTTTCAATCCCTGAGTCCAGTCTGCTGCTCTGGAGTCCACGGGTGTTCTAGATGGTGACTACCTAAGCTGCTCTCCTGGTGTGGATGGAGGCTATGCTCTTAGAACTCCAGGCTGGGGAATCCACTGGCAGCTTCAGGCTGCCTTGAAACCTGCCCCCGTGGCCATTTGGTTCTGCACGGGACACCAAGATTCTAGAAGTTGACATATATTCATCTTCTCCCTTTCCTCCCTTCTCTGTGCATGCTCACGAGTGTGGGTGGACAGCGTGGGGTGGCAGTCCTTGTCACTCGTGGTTTGCCTCTATGCATACTGGGTTAGCTGGCCCACAAGTTTTCCCTGTTCTCCTATCCCCCACTCCCGTCTCTTTGTAGGAGTGCTGGGATTATATTGTTTGCTACAGCATCACATCTGAGTTGTGGTGATCTGAACTTGGGTCCTCATACACAGCAAATGCTTCTTTACCCACTGAGCCATCTCAAAGGCCCTTGGGGTCATGCTTTCAGGCCCATTCACTTTTCAGTTACACCCAGGTACTGTGTGCTAGCTTGGATCTGAAATGTCACCCTAAGGCCTTGTTTGGGTCAAAGGCTTAGTCCCCAAGGTAATGCTACCGGGAGGCAACGGAACCTCTAAGAGGTGGAGCCTGAAGACAGATTTCAGGTCATTGGCAGGGGTGGGGTACCATTAAAGGGGGCTGTGGGGCTCTGGTCTCTTTCTGCTACCCTTGCTTCCTGGCCACCATGCAAGGAGCAGCTTACTCATGATGCAACCCAGAGAAGCAGGGCTACCTGCACAGGAGGAACTGAAACTTCCAGAACTGTGGACTTAAATAAGCTCCCCTCTCACTAAGACCATTGTCATGGTATGCTTTACATGCACGGAAAGCCAGCTGATGCAGATACCAAAAAAAAGACAACAAACACCTCCCCCTCACCCATGCACGTGTGTGTAATTCAGCGAAGCAGGGTAAGGAGAACCCTGACAGCCATGGTGATTAGTGCCGGCATCTGGGGCTCAGGATAGAGGCTAGAACTCGGGAATATGGCAGATGGGAACCTTTGGCCCATGGCTGGTAGATAGCACCACAGGGAAGAGCCCAAAATGAGAACTGAGACCTAGAATGTCTGTTTGGGGTATGTGGATGTGTCATTACCTCTGTGTTGCCGTGACAGAAACAACCTAATGAAGAAAGGATTTACTCAGGAGGATCTCAGTCCATCGTGGCAGAGAAGGGAAGCATAGCCGAGTAGATCTTGGCAGTGGGAATGTGTAACCAAGACTGTTCACATCACGGTGGACCCAGAAGTAAAAATCAACAAGAAGTGGTTGGAATAATATGTCAGGGCCCTCTCCCCACATAGTGACTGACTTTCTCTAGCAAAGCTCCATTCCCCAGAGTCTCCAGAACCTCTCAAAATAGACCACCAGTCATGGACCAAGCATTCAAACCTCAAGCCTGTGGGTGGGGGTGGTTCAGATTTAGACTCTGGCAGTGAGCAAATACAGACTTTAATAATCCTTTCCACGTGTCAGATCTGCTGCCTGGGATGCTGTGAGGTCATAGCCTAGCTCAGCTCCTGCTCTTCCAAAGTCGGCTTGGAAAATAAATTCCATCCGTGTCAATATGGCCCCCAACCACTTCTCATGGGAGATTTTCTTCCCACTCTTCTGAGCATGTGTTTCCTTTTTGAAAAACAATTCTTATTTCCATTTTTCCATGTTTCAGATGCAGCTGTTGCCATGCTCTCTGGGAGCCCGAACAGAGCAGTTGGCAAGTGACAGATCCTCTGGAGGTAGGGGACGAGGGCCAGGGAACAGAAGCTGTGGCCTGGCCCCCAGGAGGATCAGGGAGGAAAGCCAGCCAGAGTCGGAGAGGGTTGGAAAGGTCTGTGGGCTGCTGACTCCTCTCTCTCCTAAAATCTTCACATATAACAACTAAAAACAAAAGGAAGGGTAGGGGATGACTCCATGGGTAAAGTACTTGTGGCACAAACGTGGAGACTCGAGTTCTGATCCCCAGCAACCATGTTTGTGGCCATGTGTGCTTGCTTATAATACAAGCACGGGGCGGGGGTATAAAGGGTGCAGGGACTCGCTGGCCAGCCCTCTAGCCAAAACAGGGAGCTCCAGGTGAGTGGGTGACCCTGTTTCAAAGGTAAGGTGGGGGGGATCGTGGAAGACACCTGGTGCCAATCGGACCTCTACAAACACTTGCATGGGCAAGTGTCCTGCACACGCACATGTGCGTGCGCGCGCACACACACACACATGCAAACACGCATGAGTTCACACAGAGGAGGAGGAAGAGAAAAGAAAATCAGAAGAAGAGTGCCGTTGGATGACAGGAAATGGAGTCATGGAGTCGGGAATGATGCTGGTAGGAGAGGCGTGTCTGACTCTCACTGAATTCCATCTAGTCAGAGAGAAGCAAAGATCAATGGGAGGTTCTGAGCCACAGAATCTGCAGTGCTTAGATGGTAACCAGAGGCCAGGACAGGGTCTGGGCTGGAGGGCAGAGATGAGAAGCCCATGAGCAGTTTGTTGTAAAAACTAGGTGGCTCCAGCCAGTAGAGAAGGTAGGACAGGGCTGGCTTTGGCACAGGTTCTGAAGATGGGGTCTACACAACTTACTGGTGGGGTGATAACAAAGATGGCTCCTGGGTGAGGTGTGAAGGCACTGGGCAGATGAACTTGTAGTTCATAGGGAAGATGGTAGGATCCACAGATTTAGACAAGACGATCAGCCTGTCTGGGAGGCTATAACAAAACTGCATTCATAGAATAGTTTATGAACACCAAAAAATTTATTTTCTATAAGAGTGTAGAGGCTGCAAAGGCCAAGATCCAGATGCCAGTGGAGTCAGAGTCTGGGGAGGCCTCCTTTCTGGACCCCAGGTGGTACCTTCTCTGCATATTTTTGTAGTGGAAGCAGGTGACCAACTTCCCTTGTCCCTCCTTCATAAGGACACACATGCCAGTTTGTGAGGGAGCTCCACCCCTCAGGACCTGCTCACTTCCCAGGACCCCTGCTAACACCATCACCTTTGGGGCAGGGTTTCAGTATGTGCACGGGGCGGGGGAGGGCAGGGGAGAGAAAGCAGTGAGGCAGAGTATTTGCATCTGCCCACTCCTGACATGCATTCGGGGGCTCAGAACTCAAGAGGGTTCGGGATACACATGGGCACTATCAGCATGCAGGGCCATTTAAATCCTTCTTGAAGATTTCCCAGGGAGAGAACAGCTGGTCCCAGCCTCATGTGGACTGTGTGATCCTAGGCAAGGCCATTCTGACACCAGCCTCATGTGGACTGTGTGGTCCTAGGCAAGACCATTCTGACCCCAGCCATATGTGGACTGTGTGATCCTAGGCAAGACCATTCTGACCCCAGCCTCATGTGGACTGTATGATTCTAGGCAAGACCATTCTGACCCCAGCCTCATGTGGACTGTGTGGTCCTAGGCAAGAACATTCTGACCCCAGCCTCATGTGGACTGTGTGGTCCTAGGCAAGACCATTCTGACCCCAGCCTCATATGGACTGTGTGATCCTAGGCAAGGCTAGGCTCCAGCCTCATGCCGAGGCCATCCACCACCATAGCTCTCTGCTGGTTGCAAACTGATGGAGCAACTGCCCTCCAACATTCTATCCTGCTCTGTAATCTACAAAACAGGACTTCAGGCTGGATTGATCTCTGCGGAGGAAGAGGAGCTGCCCACAGACCAGCATGATCCCACCAGGGTGAGAGATGCATCAGATGGGCCATCCCAGGACTGGGCAGCCCTGGTACACCTGCCACAAGACACTGGAAGTCCCCATGTCTCTCAAGCTGCTGAACTGGAACCACCAGCGGTCAAGCCCCTGACTGCATTTAGTTCTCTGCTATATGAAACTGGAACCATTAGAAACCAGTCCAGTGGGATGCGTCAGCTGGGAAGCTCAGCAGCGTCAGGGCCACATGGCTGGGAGACTTGTGGCTCTAGAGAAATGGAGCCCTGTGGCTTCAGCAAGACCTCTCTGCAGAGGATCCTTCCTTATCATGGGGCACGCCCAAGTTATTGCCACCTGAGTAGTGCTTTGGACATAAGCTGGCTATTGCTCCATGGTGTGGGGTAGACTTCCACACTGGTGAGACAGTCTCTCTAGTTGATGTCTTTGAAATAGGGCTATGGAACATGGAGGAAGCCTGTTTCCAGGCCAGGCAGAACATTTATGGACACAGAAAATGACACGGGCACCAGAACATATTGAAGAGGTTTGTTGGGCTGGACAGAGGACTCCCGCTGCCAAGGTCAGGGTGAGGAGGACTCCCTCCCAACAAGGTCGGGGTGAGGAGGACTTCCGCAGCCAAGGTTGGGGTGAGGAGGACTCCCTCCCAATAAGGTCGGGGTGAGGAGGGAACCACCAGGTTGTGCCAACAAGACCAGCACAGACACACAGCTCCTCTGTGAGTGATGGGTGTGGTGATCAGGAATACAAACTCGAGGACACACTCCCTTGGCGGAAACCCTGCCTCTTTTCATTTTTCATCCGTGTCACCTTGGACAAGAGACACAGCCTCTCTACGTCTAGAACCTTCATTTGAAAAATGAACTCACTCACGCAGAAGCCAGAACACATGGTACCATGCAGGCTCTGCCGCTCCAGCGACTGGCTGATCCCTTGGCCACATTCCAGATTTTTTTTCTTCTGTTCTTTGAACAACTGCCTGGAACACATCTGGATTCAAACTCTATAGGTCCATGTTAAAAACTCAGCCTGTGGAGAGCTCAACTCTCCCCCTCCTCAGTCATCAGATGAAGTCAGGATGGCTACAGTGTGGGCATCTCAGGGCTGGCAGCAGAAGACTTTAAAATTACAAGGCAGAGCCAAGATACAGCTTGTAACTCAGCGAACAAAAACAGAGGAGCCAAGTGGTGTTTGGGATGGTGCCAGGAAAGTGTCAAGAGCTGGCACATGATGAAGGACAGACAGTCCGGCAGGCAGGGGGCGCAATGGGAATGTGACATCACCTGCTGTCCTTGGAACACCCAGGAGAATCCACTAGAACTCTCACTGGTCCAATCTACACACATTTAGGGAGTTATATCAGCCAATTATAACACCCACACAAAGAAGCATGTAAAGAAACCCCAGAAGTTTCTGGAGAAGAAAGGGATGTAGGAGGAGCCCATTGACCAAACTTGGTGTTGATGTTGGCATAGAAAGAGATCAACAGCCAGAGCGCCAATTCACAAATGAATGAACGCTATGATTGAGAATACGTAGTGTTAAATTTTATGGTTGACTTGACTGGATTTGGAATCACCAAGGAGACACACCCCTGGCATGCCTCTGTGTGTATTTTACTGAGGAGGAGAAATCATCCACTCCAAATGCAGGCAAGAACCATCCCATTGTCAGAGGGCACCTAACAAGGTCAGAGTCAAGAGGATTCCTAGGGAGTCAGAGTGGGCAGGGAGCTCAGCAAAGCTGTGCTGATGAGGCCAATCCATGTATGCACATGTCCCCTTAGGAAATGGACCAATCCATGTACCTGCACATGTCCCCTTAGGAAATGGTGGGAGTGGTGATTCAAAACTGGCTGGGCAGTGGTGGCGTGTGCCTTTAATCCCAGCACTCAGGATGCAAAGGCAGATGGATCTCTGTGAGTTCAAGGCCAGCCTGGTTTACAAAGTGTATTCTAGGAGTCAGAACTGTAACACAGAGAAACCCTGTCTCAAAAAACAAACCAAAAAGAAAAAGAAAGAAAGAAAAGAAAAGAAAAAATTCAAAACTGGGAACAGAGTGAATTACAAAATTCATAAAAGGAGTAAGCAATCTGGGCAGATGCATTTGTCTCCTCTCCTTCCTGACTGGGTGCAATGTGACAGCTACATTATACTTCTGTGGCCACATCTACAGCTGCTTTCAATGGTATGCCTTCCCCACCATGATGGACTATGCAACCTGCAGCTGTGAGTCCCGATAAACCCTTTGCTGTAGGAGCTCCTTCTGTTTGTGTGTTGCTTTCATTGGTTAATGAATAAAGAAACTGCCTTGGCCTAGTTGATAGGGCAGAACTTAGGTAGGCGGAGAAAATAGAACTGAATGCTGGGAGGAAGAAGGGCAGAGTCAGAGAAGCCATGGATCCTCCACCTGAGATGGATGCCAGTTAGAATCTCCAGTAAGCCATTGCCACGTGGCGATACACAGGTTAATGGAGATGGGTTAAACTAATATGTAAGAGTTAGCCAATAAGAAGTTAGAGTTAATGACCAAGCAGTGATTTAATGAATACAGTTTTTGTGTGGTTATTTCGGGTGTAAGCTAGCCGGGTAGCCAGGGCAAACAAGGGGCCCCCTCCCTCACCCCAGCACCCTTCCTTCCATACATTGCTTTTGTCGGGATTTTTGACACAGAAATGAAAACACTAACTTAACATGACTGTCCTACCCCGAAGGGATCAAATTCAAATTCAACAGCTAATAGATCACTTGGGTATGATCACAGCAAGTTGCTGAGGTTCAGATGAGCTAAGTCTGAAAAGAGAAAGATGGAAGAAAAGGGTGAATAGCACAGATAGGACGGGCAGACCAGATGTCTATATCGTCATCTCCAATCTCTAACACATAGCATTCCTGGAATATGTCATGAGGAAAAAGGTCTAAAGTGAATTTGAAAAATTAAGTCATGAAATATTTTATTTTTGCAAAACAAAATAAATGATGCATGTAGTCAGGTGCTCTCACACATAGGATTATAATAACAAAAGGATGGAGTTGATTCAGAGCCAAGAAAAATGAACGAAAGTTCATACACACATAGAGGTAGGTTTGATGATATCATAATCATCAGAGGATGGTAGATTATGGGAAGGAACTGGACTTCAGAACTTAATGGAGAAGCATAATGCTCCATACAATCCAGCCCATATCTCATTATGTATATCAGAATAAACTCCAGATGTACTGGCAAATTAAATGTAGAAATCATCAAAGGCCCAGAAGAGAGTAAATGAATATTTACATAATATTGTGGGATTTGTAAACATAAATATGGAAAACACAAAGGAAAAGTCTGCTGAATGTAAAAGCCAAGATTAAAGCGCCCCTTTTATTCCATCTTGAATGCATTCTTTCTTCACACTGCAGACTTCTTTCAGGCAGCATTTCTGGCACTCATTCATTCATTCATTCATTTTTGGTGTTCATTCCCAGGCAGGTATTTTCTAGAAAAGGAAATGGCACACTTGTTCACGTCAGGGTCTTCTGTTTGGGAGGGATTGACCACCACAGGGAGTGTCGTCAGTGTAGTGAGAAGTGTCCTGTGTCTTCTTATGCTTCTTATGATGCAAGTCCTTCCCATCGCTGAGAGACAGTGAGGGGACTTCTGTCACCAGAAGTCACATCCAGGCCAACAGCAATGACTACAAAGCACCCTCCCCAGATCAGAGTCACCACAGGATGGGACGTACCGCATGCACGACAAAGCCTGTTCTCCACCCCCAGGACAGGAAATCGATGGTCACGATGCCCGGGGCAGATGGATGATTTATAATAGGCTGCTGGTGTTGTCCTCCTCAGGAATACAGCCGTCTTCCATGGCCAGGCAGCATGAGACCGTTTGTATGTGTCACTGTGCTCGTGTAGGGAACAGATGGGAAGCCTTCTGCAGGGGACATGGTGTACATCATTGCATTTCTCGAGGGGGCAGTGGGGACAGTTCCAATGAGCCAGCTTCCTAGGACCAGCCCCAGCACACTCAGGACAGGAGAAGGGCGTGTGGGGTGAGCAGCAATGCAGAGTCCTAGCTGCACCTTGAAACTCTCACAGGACCTGAGTCTTCTCCCACCACCTTGCAGCCTCAAGCAAGTACAGTTTCCTGATGTATTCTTATGACCTTCTTGAAATATATCTAGTGCCCTCTTTATGTAGACTAGGCCACATGATGCAGAATCTACACATCTGCTCTGCAGTGACCTTGAAGAGCAAGAAACCCCACTTTGTCCTTTGGAACTGAAGGCTCGGTCCCTTCAGGTCCCCTGTCCTGATGCCTCCCCTAATGCTCACCCTGTCCAGGGCCTCATGGTGGCTCCCTAAGGCCCCAAGCCTAGAACTCTCCCAATAAAGCTCTTTTGTAAGGATAATTTTTTCTCAACCCCTTCTCTATGGATCCAGTGTTTATCTTATTTCTAACTAAAGGAAGGAGAAGGGCAAAGGAGCTCAAAGCCTGGCTCCATCAGCTGCCAGAGGAGAGATCTGGGCAAGGTTATTCAACACCTCTGTGCCTGAGCTTCCAGCTCTGTAGAGGGGTTGGTGATGAGCTGCCTCTGGGAGATGGCTACAAAAGTCGGGACACCAGCATTTCAGCTGGCCTGTGCTTCCTCTATTATTGCGAGCTTGTTTTGATTAAGCCATGCCATGCTTGCCGGCATCAGGGCTCTCTCTCCTGCTACGCCCAACCTGGGTCCCTTTCCAGGGACCTCCACTGTCACCTCTGAGCCCTCACATGAAAGCAGCTGGTTCCATTTGCCTTTCTGGGGGGGGGGGCTTACTACTCTCAGAGAATACCTTGTCTGTATTGGCATTGTCTTGTCACAGGCCTGCCATTGAGAGAGGAGGGGATGGCATTGACTAGTGTCTCATTGCCTGAGTAGCGTTTGTTGGTTGGAGTGGAACTTTTCTGGGCTCTTTCTCTGTCCTCTGTGTCAGCTGCACCTTCTGGGTCATGAATCAGCATCTAAGCCAGTTTCACACAGGAGAAGTTTACTGATCTCATACAGGTGGCTGGGAAGTTCAGGGATCAGGTGCCTCGGCTCCTTCTGCCAACCTCTCCCTACCCCTCACCCACAGGCTCAAGATGTCTACCGCATCTACATTTCCACTGTAGGACAGGACAACAGAATGCAAGGACCCAAGACCAAAGATGCAAGGACAACTTCAGTTCACTCTGATTGGTCAGAACCTGGCCACATGACCATCATCAACTCCTGGAAGCTGAGAAATGTGGTCATCTGCACATCTTTACAGCCCTCCGAAGCTATGGGGTGTGATTGGTTACTGGGAAAAAGAAGATAGCGATGAAAGGCAGAATGATCTACCCTCCCACTTGCCCTATCCCCGCCCCCACTACAAAGTCCAGGCCCTCGTGAGCTAAAAGGTAAATGGCTGCCCAGAAAGAGGGTTCTGAGTTTCTGGTTTCTGGTGTGCGTGTGTGCGTGCATGCATGCGTGCGTGCATGTGTAGAGGGCTTGAACTGCCCCTATGTGCCTGTTTCTGATCTCTTCAGGCACCTCCCCCAGCCCTTGTATTCCTGCGGGAGGTGGGAGAGTCAGCACAAGTGATGTTCCTCCCAGCTACCGAAGCCTTTGTGTCCCCATCCCAAGCCACCTGGCCTGCATTTCCTTCCCAGTGACAGCCTGGAAGGCCAGCTCTGTCCCAGCCAGATGGACACCAGGCCAGGCGTGCCATACTCCTCCCTGATGGGTCACAGCACCGGGCACCAACCCTGTGAGACTCCTGTCTGTCAGGGATGCCCACTCTGCCAAGTGACAGCATGTTGACCATAGACAGCATGGTGCCATCTCCCAGTTTCCCTAGGGTCACATCCAGCTGCAGGTCAGGGCGGGTGGCGGCAGGGCCGGGGGTGTTTGGGCAATGCCAGTCTGCAGAGAGCCATTTCCACTACTCTGCCCACCCTCCTCCCTGAAACCCAAGGGGTCGTTTTTCTCCTGTCCTTTCATCTCTGGACACGGTACCTGGGTGTTCTGAGGAGAAGGAGCCTATGGAGCAGGCTTCTTCCCGCTTCCACCTGCCTTCCACACAGTCCCCATTTGGGGGACCAGCTGCTGACTTTTCCTCTGGAGAATCACCTACACCTCAGGATACATAGACATGTGAGCTAGACCTAGCTAACCAGAAGAGTCCATTCCCTAGGCAGTGTGAAATAGAAAGAAGGTGGTCACATGACTACACCAGGCCAATGAGAGTTGGCACTGAGACCTAGGCCAGCGAACAAGGTGTGGGACTTGAGAAACTGTAGGATGCTTTGGTGTTCCTGGTCAGTACCTCTGACATCACAGGAGAAAGGCCGGCCTGCAAATGGAGTCAGAAGAAAAGCAGAGGATGGAAAGAGAAAGGGGATGCCTGAGTCCATCTCTTCCCACATTCTGCTTTATCCCATGGCAGCTACTATACAGGAGCCAGCGGGTTCCTCTGTGTCTAGCATCCATTTAAAACAGTGTTTCTGAGTGAAAAGAGCTCTGCCTGCTTCCGGTTCATCTTCCTTGGCATGCAGCACGGCCCTCAGTAAGCAGGGACCAAGGCCACCCCAGCCTTAGGCAAGGTCCCAGTTCCCATCACTGTGGCATTTTCTGCCAATTCCAAATCAACCTGGCTGTGTCATCTTGCCTTTCCCTTCAGCAGCCCCTTGCACTCACCCCAGCCTGGTCTCCTTTCCTTCAGACCTCATGGGTTCCAGATAGAGTCTTTCTCCCCCTTCTTTTCTCTCTCCTGTGCCCACCCGAGGCAGAGACCCCACTGGCCAGCTTTGGAATGGCTCCACAGTTGCCAGTGGCGGGGACCAAGACTGCAGCAGGGTCCAGCACCTCTGGGAGCCTTCCCAAGCTCCCTGTTGCTATTTTCTATTCCTCTCAGTGAATACTGCTGATTTCATCGTTGTGCAAGCTGCAGCAACGATAGCCCAGTTCATAGAGTGCTTGCCTGGCAAGCACAAGGATATGAGTTCGATTCTCAACATTCACATATGAAACCTGGTGGGCGAGGTGTGCTTGTAATCCTGGAATTGGAGGTGGGGGTGTGGCAGAGACCATCAGAATCTGAAACGTATTCACATACACAAAA
Organism: Ondatra zibethicus; assembly: GCA_004026605.1. Classification (NCBI taxonomy): domain Eukaryota; kingdom Metazoa; phylum Chordata; class Mammalia; order Rodentia; family Cricetidae; genus Ondatra; species Ondatra zibethicus. The sequence continues at coordinate 212,859 of PVIU01000459.1, forward strand.
ATAAAACACACTAATCATAAAATCTACCATTTAAGTCATGTTTTGGGGTTGGTTCTGTGGCATGGAGCATATTCACACTGCTGTGTAGCCATCCCTACTAGCCACCCACAGAATCTTTCATCTGACAAAATAGGACTTCTAACGGAACATTTGGTCCCCATCCACCTTCCCCAGGCCTGGGCACCCACCCTCAACTTCCTGTCTCTATGAAAGTACCCATGTAGATGCTTCAAGTGAGAGGGACCACACAGAATTTGCTCTCAGGAGGCTGACTTATTTCACTGTAGAACACCTTCCAGCTTCATCTGTTTGAATTTCCTTCCCTTTTAGGAGCTGAATACTATTCCACTGTGTGGATAGATTGCATTTTCTTTGCTCATTCCTCTAGCAATGGGCACTTTCATGATTTATGTCCATCTGTGTATTTCCTGTAATACCGAAGACATGGTCACATGCATGTACTCATATTTCCTTAGCTGCCCAAGTCAGTCGGTTGGAACACGCCAAGAGGGGGAATCAATGGATCATGTGGTGTATAAGTCGAGGTTTTCTGGAGGAAGTGATCAGTTTTATTAGACTGGCTTAAACAATAACATCTGGGAAGTCCAACTATGGCTGTCTCACACTGGACAGGTTGAGAATCCGTGAGTTTGGATGTCTCTGTGGTCCCAATTTGATCCAGATGTCGAGTCTGGTTCTAACATTAGTGGAGGAACGCAGCAGCAACGGGATAGATGAACCAACCTACAAGGGTGAGAGCAAGCAGGTGAAAAGCAGATTCCACCTTCTGTGTTGCTTGATCTGGGCTGCTACCAGAAGGTGCCACCCACATTTAGGGGCGGGTCTTCCAGTTTCAAGTAATCCAATCAAGAAAAGCCCTGAAGGGTGTGCCTTGGGGCTTGCCTTTTAATTGGTTCCAGCTTCAGTTAAGTTGTCAATCAAGATGAGCCACGACTTGTGGTAACGCCAGGGTTTTGTTGTTTCCTTGTTGGTGCTATGGAGCGAGCCTGGAGCCTCACATGTGCTTGGCAACTGTGACTTCCGCATTGCTTTTCCTGGCAGCTATGCCATTTTTACGTTCCCACCACCAGTGCACAAAGCTTACCATTCTCCACATCCTTACCCAAAACTTGCTACTTTCTGGTTCTGTTTGTTCCCATAGCAGCCATCCTAGTGGCTATGAAGTGGCTTCTCACTTTTTTTTGTAAAGATTTTATTATTTTTATTTTGTGTGTAGGAATCTATGTGTACCACTTGCATGCAATACCCTTTACGGCCAGAAGAGGAAGTAGGATTCCCTAGGACTGGAGTTTCAGACCACTGTCAGCGTGCCCTGTGAGTTCTGGGAACAGAACCTGGGGCCTCCAGAAGAGCAGCCAGTGCTCTTAACCACTGAGCCGTCTCTCCAGCCCCCTTGCTGGGGTTTTAAATGTCTATTTTCTTGATGGCAAGTGATGGCTGTGCACCTTCTAATGTGCTTATCATTCCTGGTAGAAATATCCATTCAAAACTCACAGCCTTCCTCGTCTGCGCACTCAGCCTTCCCGCTTCCTCATCTGTGCACTGACCCTTCCTGCTTCCTCATCTGCACACTAACTCTTCCTGCTTCCTCATCTGCACACTAACTCTTCCTGCTTCCTCATCTGCGCACTCAGCCTTCCCGCTTCCATTCAGCAACTATCCCTCAGGCATCCTCTGGGTGTCAGTTATTGTTCTCTGTGTTAAAGATATAACAATGGCCTAGGCCAAAAAAATCAAAGGAACAAATCTAACCAAAGGCCATGCCTCCGTGGAGCTGACAATCTTCATCTACTTATAACTTAATCTCTGCCTCTGGGGTGGGATGCAACTTGCCTATGACCCCCCTACAGCAAAGGCTGGACACCAGTCAGCTCCCTTTCTGTATGCCCACACTCTCCCTCCCCTGCTCTTCCCCCCTGCACAGCCCCCCCTCCCCACATGGCAGTGCTGAGGATTGAACCTGTGGACTTAAGAATGCTAGGCAAGCCCCCTACTAATGAACTATATCTTCAATTCTATTTTATACTGCTCATTTTGAGACAGGGTCTTGATAAGATGTCCAGGTAGGATCTGAACTCACTCTATAGTTCCTGAACTTGCTGTCTTTCTGGATCAGCCTTCTAAATAGCTCTCATGTAGCTTTGTGTCCTCCGACCTGCTGGTCCCCCTGGAGTGGGCTTTCTGAGCCCACCTGTTCCCAAAACTGCTTATGAAATAACCACTCTGAGGCTTAATATTAATTACATATTCTTTTTTACATACTCACCATTTTGTCTCCAGATCCCTTGCCTCTACCATCTTTGCTTTCCTTTTCTGCTTGGCTTCCTTTCTGGTCTTTTCTCCGGTCCACCACTCTAGCTCCCTTCAGCCATCTTGGCTCCCCTTTGCCATCTCGTCTCCAAGTCCCTAGCATTACATCTCCCCTGCCTTTTCTCTTCGTGGGCCTTTCAGTTTGGGGCCAGAGCCACCATGCCTGGGGACCTGGTGGAAGGCTCCATCCCTCCTTCAGCTTCTTGTCTATTGCCATAAGCCAGTGTTTCTCAGCCCAGATGAAGCTGGAATGAAGAGGCCACCATTACTTATCAAGAGCCTTTTGTCTGAAGCATTTCCTAGGATTCTTCTATGGAGCAAAAGATATATGAAGTCTGGAAACGCGAGAGAACTCCAGTCCTTACAGTGAGAACAGACACATGATATGCCTGTGAGACAAAGAACACTGACCAGGGGCAACTGGCTAAACACAAACCACCATCTATTCACTTCTGGAAACTTCTACCCAAGATAGGGTCTCTCAGCAGAGACCAAACAAGTCTTCCATGTCCTTAGAAAGAGGTGAACCGGCCCCTAATAAGGACCCACCTTTCTCTCCAGGCTTCTCTTGGGCTTGTTCCACATGTTCATGGAGGGATAAACCTCAATGCATTCCTGGCTCTCTGGAGAGTTGCCTTCTGTACCATACTGTCTGCTGCTCCTGGACCGACCAAGTATCGTGAGACAGGAGGGCAAACATGGGAGGCTGCCAGCTGGACCCTCCTCCATCAGGGCTTTTCCGACCTGCCTGTCTGAGCCAGGCATCCCATACAGATGGGCTCTGTTAGCTGTGCATACAGGCCAGGGACTCAGTCCACGTCAGGCTCGTGATGGATGGTGATGGGCGCCACCGCTGCCAGCCACAGACCTGAAGTCTGTCAGGTAGCACCCGGTTCTGGATGTGGACTGGGGCAAGCCTGAGTCCTCACAGTGTTACTTCAGCCACATCAGAGCACCCAGAAAGGGTCCGACAGCCATGGCCAGCGCAGAAAAAGGCACTCTCATGGGAGCAGAAGAGGGAGCAGATGCCCCATGGGGTCCCATCTTCCCTTTTTATGACCACTGTCCAGTTCCCTGATGGCTTTACTTTGACCCTGTATCTAGAGACCAGACATCCATTCATGTTGTAAGCTACCCATGCAGGGAGCCAGTTACATACACTGTGCCTTTTTGTGTGTCTCCTTGACAACTGTGCTGTTCTCTGAGCCGAACCAGAGTCTGAGAAGTGAGTGCACAGGCATCCCTCCTGACAGCATCCCTAATTAGTTTAGGAGACTAGGAAGCTCTGGCAAGATGCCAAGGTGATCCCAACACACAAACGACCTTCCCTGCTTGGCGCTAGCAGGCAATGGGATAAAGGTTTTATCGGGGTCTGTCACTGTCATACAACAGATGAGACTCTTTGAGACATTATTTCTGAGACAATGGGTGCGAAAACAACTTTCAAGCAGTTGGAAGTGTGAGGTGGAGTCCGGTGTCCTCTGCATGGAGTAGAACAGCCCGGAGGTCAGCCCAGACAGGAAAAGAAGAGCTGGAGAAGGCAAGGAGGAGAATGGAGATGGAAGGCGCTACCTGGTGCCATCGCTGTCTTCCTATCATCAGCGTCCCCCCCACACACACACAAGCTACATGACACGTATTGATCCCAGAATCAATTGACTTGACTAAGACCACTTTTGAGAGTAAGGGGAAGGTTCATCGACATGACTGAGGGCTAGGATGACTTTGGGCTGTCCCCCAAGCCAGCATGGATGGTCACGCTAGGCCTTCGCTGCTCTATGTCTCTTTATCCCGCGCCCTTTGTCAGAGGGATGCTGCCTCCAAAGAAATGGCTGAAAACTCTGCTAACCCACAAGGGCACTTGGAAGAGGCAGGAGCGGGACAAAGTATCAACCTGTGGCAGCTGTGGGTGGGGTGGTTTTGCTGTCCGTCCGCATTTAAATTCACTGCCTGTTTAGAATTTTCCATCCCATGAGCTCACGCCTCCCTGTGTGAGATGGCAGCCTTGAATACACTTTTTTATGCTTACTCAAACTAAACTCATTTCACCTAGCTGTAGCGAAAATGCATAAAAGACCCCACAGATCCAGCCGTGCCGGCAATCATCCCCCCCTTGATTTTTCAATGGAAAGAGCCTGTGGACTCTTATCTTCTAGTTTAGTCCGGGTCCTTGCTATTGCTAGCCAAGGCTTAACAAACACACACACATTCTGTCACGGGGGGGAAGGCAGGCGTGTGACACTTTTACCCTACTGTTCTTTAAATGTGCCCCTCTCCATGACCATAAAGACCATACGCTTCCTCTTTGTTTTGAGATCTGGTCCCGTGTAGCCCAGGCTAGCTTTAAGACCAATGGGCAGCAAAGGATGACCTTGAATTTCTGATATTCCTCCTTCTGACTCCTGAGGGCTGAGGTTACAGGCACAACCCACTAATACACCCTCTTATTCACTCATGAGCCTATCAACAGAGTCCCTGATTACCCAAAAGCACAGTCAGCCACAGACAGGGTCTCGGTCTTTCTTTGGGTGTTTCCCAGTTGCTGGTTTGCAAATGCCAGCAGAGGCTGCCTCTGCTGCTGCTCGCTTTGGTGGGGCTCATGAGATCGGCTGTGTCTTTGCCTGTGTGTGAAAGGCCATTGCCTTTGCAAAGCCTATCTTCCTTCCCACCTCGGACTTGGGGTGGTCCAATATCTAGGGTGCTTTGTGAACGGATCAGAAGGAAAAAAAAACACAAAACAGCCTTGGAAAGTCGCGTGGCTTTCCACCCTCGGTGGAGACAGCCCTGAAGAAGGGCAGTTCTTCTGAACAGACCTCTGTGGGCCCTCTCTGACTGGGCCTGTTATCAATACTCCAAATAACTTATTTGGATATGAAAGAAGCCTTCAAACCCAGAGAAAAAATTATAAACATCTCTGGCAATAAAATCCCCATTCCTGCTCCAGGCTTACAGTTCTGGCTCTGTTTCCACATGTCCTATCAGGGCTGGGCGGGGGAGTGAAAAATGGGCACCAGGGCCCCGGCTGAGCTGGGTCTGTGTTTTCACAGGCAGGCACATATTTGACGCTGCCTCTGAGGGGCAGGGCGCAGCCTCATCCCCCTCCCTCTGAAGGGATTTGCGGGAGGCAAAGCCAGGGAGTGAGTCTTCCACAGATGGCAGCAGGAACACTGAGCTACTCTTTTATTATTATTGTTATTATTATTATTATTATGAAATCTGAGTATGTTTTCAAAGACACCATCAGTTCTGTGTGAGTTTAACCATCATATTTTAAAATTATTATAGAGCAAAACTGGTCTGTGTGGGGCGCAGGTCTATGAATTTTAACGTGTGGACCTCTTTGTGGAAACACCACCTCTAAACCAGCCCACCTCATATCTTTCCCTTAGAGTCACACCCCTACCCCTCACTCCCTCTACCCTACCCCTGCCTAGGTACACCCCCTGCTCCCAGTCAAAGTTACAGAAATGGAGACGACGGTGTGTCGCTGTGGAGGCTGCTAGTGCTTGCCACATTCAAACAAGTGGCTGTGTTCGTCTGTGATTTCTACCTTTGTGTGGCTGGGCAAAGTCCCGCCTCGTGCCTGGACCACCTGATTGTTTACCCAGGCGCCTGCTGAAGCCTGCCTACTACAGAGCCTTCCTTCTGCTAGGATCACACAGGCACACAGATGACCTCCTCAGCTCTCTAACAAGCTGCAAACTGCTTACCAGGGTGGCCGCTCTACTTTCTGCTCCAAGAGCAGAGCTCCCTCCGCGTGCTCCCAGCCTCCAGGTGCTTTCTCCAGAGGGAAACCAGACTGTAAATTGTGTCCTGAGGCTCTCGGAGAGGCAGAAGTTATATCTCAAGGTGGCATTTGTTTGCCCAGACTGGCTTTGAACTCCTGATCCTCCTGCCTCCACCTCCTTCAGCGAATCCTACCAGCACGAGCCACCACAACTGGCAAATGTGGCTGTTCGTTCACAGTCCCTTAAAGACTAAGGATGGGGAACACTTTTATCCTGCACAATGCTTCTTTCTGCATATTCTCCTGGGTCTTTGCTTCCCTGCAGACGAGTTCTAAGATATTGGTGTGGGGGGGGAGGGGTATTTGCAGTATCAGAGAGCGAACCTATGGCCTCTGGCATGCTAGGCAAATACTCCAGCACTGAGCTACAATGGCTCAGTCGGGGTTTTAAGGCTCCTTTACGTATGTTGGCTACACATGCTTTGTTAGCTATGTGACTGCTCTCCAATAGTCTCTCCTAGTAACACACTGGACTCTTTTCGCTTTTTTTTTAATTAACATTTATTTATTGTGCGTGCGTGCATGCTAGGGTCCAAACATGCTATGGCATGCATGTGGAGATCAGAGGACAAATTGTGGGCATCAGTTGTCTCCTTTTGCTATGTAGGTTCCAGGGGTCGAACTCAGTTTATCAGACTTGGTAGCCCCTTCCTCCACTGAGCCCTCTTGCAACTCCAGACTGGATTTTCTATTCTTTTTTTATAGTGTCTTTCCTCAAGTCAGTTTTGTCCGTTTTTGTCGTTTACTGATCTATCAATGGTATTTATGGACTGGAATCACACCTAAAACCCTCTTTCTTAACCCAGGTCACAGTCCTTCCCCTGTTCTTCGCTCGGGCTGTTTTCAATTGTTCACGCGTTTATACTGCTTTTAGAGTCACCAGAAAATGGCCGTATCGTTTCAGTGATGCTGCCTGCAACCGTCATTTCTGGTGAGTTCTGCGTCCCCGGGCTCCTGTGTACCAAGGGTGGGAGAGTTCATCCTGGATGTTTCATATTATGCACTGAGACTCCACCTGGTTTGGGTCTTGCCTGCCAGTATCACAGGGTCACAAAAACGTTGGCAGGGAGGGAGGGGAGTTCAGACTGCCAGAGATCCTCTTGTCCAGAATCAGGAAGCTCTCCAGGCTCACCCCAGAGATAGGGTTATCTGCCATCCATCTGATAACTTTGGGCATCAGGACCGGCTTGATCTAAGTTTCTGTACTTTTTTTTTTCAGTGTTGGTGTGCTCATCTCACCCAGCTTTCGCTTTGACGTTCAAAAAAAAACTCACAGAATCTTCCACACCAAGAAGGAGATTTCCAAGGGAAAGATGACATGGCCTTTGGTTGGGCCATTCTGGGCATAATATTGCGGGCTGGTTGGATTAAGCGCATTTGCTGATCTCATTATGTGGCAAAGGACATAGAATAACTCCAGTGTCTTAGACCAATCAGGGTCCACTGCTGTCTCTGGGAGTGGTGAGTTTCCATGAGCCTTGAAGGCTACTAAGGGGGAAGTGAGTGTCCCCAGAGAGAGTGTGGTGGGAAAATCAGATATTGAATGATAAATAGACTCTTCCCAAACTATCAAATAGAGAGCTCACTCTTTCCAAACCTGAGAACTGAGTTTGCAAAATGTTCACAACACATACCACTTAGTAGACACTTGACAAAATAAAAATCTTAATAGTGAGGTTGCATTAAAATGATGGAGTGATTAGTAGGGCGTATGTTTCTAATGACAGTTAAGTCGGCTTCCCGGCGCTCCATCACAGCGGTAGGCACTCTTGCTGAGACAGATATTTTGCTGTAGTTGTATCTATGAGAATTGTCAAAATATTTTGAAGTTAGGTGATGACTTGGTATCTATTAAAGCGCTATCCTCCAAAGTCTCTTCCCGGCACACACAGAGCATCGAGGGCAAGGCACACCAATGTCAAAACATTCGTTTTGCAGCATCTTATCTCAGTTCCCAGGCTAAGCAAGCTGTCAGAAAGAGACACATGTCACAAAGCTCAAAACACGGACAGTTCTTAGGAAGAGAACTGATGGCCGGTGTTGACACAGAGGCCCCAGGGTGGCGCCGCTATCAAACTCTGTGGAATTCTGAAAAGGGATGAGCCTTCAAACTCTTGGTCAAGGTGAGATTTGAACAGAGTCCTGACAACCAGGACACTGATCCTGGAAGCCAGGTCACTGTTCTGGTGGAGAAGAAGAACCCCAAGCTAAGCTGTGGGGTCCAGTAAAGGGGGGGATGTTATCTCAAAGTGCCTCAAACACACTCAAAGGTTTGATGGTTCACAAGGATGCCTCAGAGCCCCCCCAGGATTCATCATCCTCTTGGCTATGATTTATTATTCACCTTAAAAAGAATTCAAAAGCTAAATCATCCAGGGAAGAAGGTGCCTGAAGAAAAAAGCTGGTGACAGTTTCTAGGGACTTACAGAGTGCGCCAATCCCCCCCCCCCCGCAAGGATTTGCTGTGCCACGTGAGGGGTGTTGTCAACCAAAGAGCTCACTGCTCACTACAGACTCACTGCTTGGGGGCTGGTCAAGGGAACTCCCTGCCCCCCACCAGTGTAGCTCACGTCAGGATTCTGCTCCAGGAAGCAGAGCTGGTTCTCTGTGCTTTAACATCCTTGCCCTGGGAAGCCTCACGGGGGAGGGGCTGCCCCTTACCGCCAGCTGCACAATGTCAGCAGGCAGCAGATGGGGAGGGCATCACCTCCTCCCTGGACAAAGGCCCATGACTGGGGTTGGCAGGCACCAAGGGGCTTTAGTATCCACAGTGCAAAGGAGTGAGGAAATAATTATTTTTTTTTTAGACAAATGATGCTATTTACCTATAATCTCAGCACATGAAGGACTGAGGCAGGAGACTCTGTTATGGGGAAAAAAACAACAGGGGAGCTGGAAGGATGGCTCAGTGGGTAAAGTGCTCGCTACACAGGGTCTTGTCTGGGATCCCAGCGCCCATGTAAAAGCCATGCATAGTGACACATTTCTGTGACCCCGGCGCCATGAGCAGGGGGCAGTGAAGACAGACAGACTCTGGCCAGCCAGCTTAGCTGAAACGTGTGAGCTCCAGGTTCAATGAGAGACTATTGTGTCTGCCCTGTGAAGCCCCAGCAGGTGCCCTGCCCAGCACGGCCAGCAGACCAAGCCCCATCATTGTCCCTCTGTCCACCACCTGGGTTGCTTTTGGCTACAAGCTCTCTGCTCCAAAGATTTTCTCTGAGAACATGGGGCTGTCTGTTGTTAACTTTTTGTTCAAACAACACTGGTTTCCATGGCGAGGCATTGCTTCCTAAGGGTGGAGTGAGGGGTTACACAAATACCAGCTTTGATACCTAAGAGATTCTTGTTCTCCAGTGGGATTCTGGGAAGTAAGCTTGCGGTCTCCTTAACAAGTCAGGCTTGGTCTTGCCTCAAGGCCTTTGCATAGGTTGCGCTGCTGCCTGCTGCACTTTTAAAATGCGGTTTAAGTTCAGCATGTTCCCGCTCTCCGTTGCTACCTCCTCCTGGTAGCCTTCCCGGGTCATAAAACAAATCCCTCTCTTCCTTTATCCTGTGTGCTTTCCAGCCCTCACTTCCACCCAGTCTAGCATGAGTGAGCCCTGGGTTCCATCCCTATCTTTGGAAATAGAAAAACTCCGGCAAAAAACGGCCTCCTTGGGCTCTCTGTAGAGGAGAAACTGAAACCACAGTAATCCACCAGCTGCTGCCAGCTCAGCACACTGGTTGGCCATGGTTGAGAATGCTCCCAGCACGGGTCAGAGCTGGCTCTGCTCACACAGACGGGCTCTGCATATTCTATGCTCAGCTGTAGGTGCGGGTGGGTTCAGAATGACTCTTCCGGCATGCAGCTTGGGTTCATGGAAATTGAACAGCAACTACCAGGACATACACGCTTCTCAAGGCCAAGCCCAGGGCCAAGAGCCAGTCAAACCATCAGTGCACATTTTAGGCCCCTTCCCTGCCACTATTGCTCATGCCCTTTGGTCACAGCGATCATCTAAGCAGACTATATGAGACCCACTTTCTGCGTGTGGTGGTTTGAACAAGAAATGTCCCCCATGCTCCTGTGTGCAAACACTTGGTCCCCGGCAGGTGGGGCTGTTTGGGGAGGTTATGGAACCTTTACGAGGTGGAGCCTTGTAGGAAGTACATCACTGGGGGCAGCGGGTTTAGAATTTATAGCCCCACTTTATCTCCAGCCTGTTTTCTTGTGTTTGTGTTTGGCGCTGCTGACCTCTGTGCTCTGCTCAGGCCACCTGCAGCCGCACCTCCCCCACTGTTAAGGACTCTTCCTTCTGGAATCATAATCCAAAATAAACTTTTGTCCATAAGTTGCTTTGAGTCACGGTGTTTTATTACGGCAACAGAAAATAACTAGTACACCCTGAGAGGCGAGGAAAGTGTTTGAGCCGATGGTCTTCCAACCACCACACTAAACAAGGCCCCAAACAGTGACCCAGTCCTGTTTAATACAGCCATGGGCTAACACTTGTCTGTCTTAATGCTTCAGTGTGACTGAATTTGCTGAAGCAAACGCCAGAAGCTGATATTCTGAGTGACAAGCCACAGTGGCAGCTGGTGCGAGCCCCTCCCACCATCTGTCAGGGACCCTGAATCTCACTGGCACCAAACCCCTGGTAAGTTGACCTGAAGGCATCTACCCAATTCAGGGATGTGGCTGAGAGCATCACTCCCCCAGCAGGTGGATTTGCACACAGTTTAGCTCCGATTTCCACCCTAAACTGCAGCTGCTGTCGCTGCCTGGGGACTCCTATCTTTTTACATGTTATTATAGATCGGTTGCCCTCTGCTGCAGTAAAAGAGCCCTCGATGGGCTGTCTGGAATGTCTAAGTCAGTGCCGCAGAGAGCCTGATGGGTCAAAAACCCAGACAAGATGCCCTTCAGGAGAAGAAGCAAGAATCAGGTGGGCGGCTCTAATTCCCAAATTCTTAATGTCAGGCACACATTTGATTCCCCATAGAGAGGTAAGAGGGGCGTGACTGGAAAGTGCTGGACACACCAAGAAGCACTAGGTTCGCCTTAGCAGTAAGCAGTGGTAGAAAAGCACCCACTGGCTTTTTTTTTTTTAATGCTTACTTCATTGCCAAAGGTGTCTTCATCATCATATGGTGGGGGAATGGGCGTAGTCAGGCATTAGGGCAACTTACATCAAATGGGAACAGTGAGATCTGGGGGATCAACCACGCTTTATAAAAAGGGTCGCAGAAACCTCTTAGCTCAAAAAAAAGAAAAGAATCAGTCTCAGACCCTGAGCTTTTTTGCTTCTGCCTCTGCAAGTTCCAGTTTCCATGTGGGCCTACTGGCCAGGACAGTGACATCAGGCAGCGGCTCTCATACTGGGGTCTCAGAAAGAGTGCAGCAGGAAATATGAATAAAGATATAGATGGGCTAAAGGAAGGGGTTTGGCTGGGCTGGAAAAACTTACCTTGGGAAGGCCCAAGGGTAGCATAGCCCCTGGGGCTGGTGGGGCAATGGTGGCTAATTTTATTGTCACCTATGACAAAATATTTGATGGGAGCAACTTAATGGAAAGAGGGTTTGTTTTTCTTATGGTTTCAAAGGGTTCAGATCATGATTGTTGGCTCCATCTGTTTGGGCAGGACAGCATGGCAGTGGCCCCGTGTAGCAGAGGACCTCCTTCACATCATGGTGGACAGGAAGCAGACACTGAAGAGCAGGAAGGGGCCAAGAATAGATAAACCATGGAACCAGCCCACTACCCTACTTCCTCCAGATCAGCCTCATCTCTTAAAGTTTCCAAAACTTGCCAGGGTGGTGGTGGCACAAACCTTTAATTCCAGCACTTGGGAGCAAAAGCAGGAGAATCTCAAAGTTCAAGGCCAGCCTGGTTTACAGAGTGAGTTCCAGGACAGCCAGGGCTATGCAGAGAAACCCTGTTTTGAAACAAACAAACAAAAGTTTCCAAAACCTCCCAAAATAGCACCCACAGCTGGGGCTCAAACATCTGACACCTGTGTTTAGAGGGACTTCTCATATTCCATATTCCAACCTTAACAAGCTTGGTGCAGGGGCAGGGTAAGGAGAAGCCTTTAGAATATGGAGAGAGAGGGAGAGAGAGAGAGAGGAGAGAGAAAGGTTGTGTAGAATGGGAAGACTGTGCCCCACCTGAGAGAGATGAAGCCACCCTGAGTCACAAACAGGTGTAGCAGCCCTGGGAACAGGTGCCCAAGCTCACTAGTCTTTCCTCACTATCATCCAGTGCAGACACCTTCCATCCACCTAACTGGAAACAACAGGGTCAAAGAGCCCAGTGATGTGGGTCACAGCCAGCCTTCAAGACTGGAGGAGGATGCCCCACAAAAGATAACACTTATCTGGAATCTTACAACAGTGCCATGTGCTGGGGGAAACCCTCCGGGGAAAGACACACTCTGAAATATTGGCCTTGGAGCCTAGGACATCTCTGATATTCCGGTACCATATCTGGATACAATCACAGCTGAGTCAGTTTTCAATCCCATAGAAATGGAGGCAGTCCCTCATTTAAAAATCAGCCCATAGATTATAAAAAATATTTTGTGGGGGTCCTGTGAGATGAATCAGCAGGTAAGAGCAATTGCTACCCAAGTATGAGGCTCTGAGTTCAAATCTCCAGCGAGCACAGAAAAGTCTAGTACGGTCATACACAGGCATGTCGGTTACCCTGGCACTGTGGCAGGGATGGAGACAGCGGGGTGGCTGGGGCTTGCGGGGTGCCAACCTCACTTCATCTTCAGTGGCTTTGTCTTAAGGGAATAAAATGAAAAGTGATAGAGTATGACACCTAGTGTCTTCTTTTGGCCACTCAAGACCTGCACACATGCATGTATGTGTGCCACACAAACACTCGAGTACACAAACACATGCAATGGATTATTATGACAACTCACAGTGTGAGTCTGGCATGCAACTTGAATGGAGTCTTCACTATTCTTCTCCACCCTCTTCACTATTTATGAGGAAATGCTCTGGGCACTGAAGCCGAAGAAACCAGGACGCTGTGAGTGGAGCTGACAAAATGCCTGTGTCCTTTAAATGACAAGCAACGACCATATCTCAACACAGTCACTGTAAACACAGCCTCCATCATGGTGAGGGACAGACATATTCCAAAGCAATTTCTTCTTTTATGAGTTGTTTTTATCATGAGGTATGGCTTGTTTGCATCCTCGTTGAGTGGGTTCTGCTTGTTTAAAGTGATTTCAATGAAAATAAATTTAAAAGCTTGAAGACCCTAAAAAATTTTCTCTCTCTCTCTCTCTCTCTCTCTCTCTCTCTTTGTGTGTGTGTGGTATGCACGTGTATGTGTGTGCGTGTGTGTGCATGTGTTTGCATGTGCCTGAGAAGCCAGAGGTTGATGCTGAGTGTCTTCCTCCATCACTCTCGACTGTACTTATGGGGACAAAGACTCTTGTTGAGCCCAGACCTCACTGAGGAGCTCAGCTAGTCCAGCCGGCCAGCTTGCTCCCGTGACTTTCTGTCTCCACCTGAACACTGGGATTACAGGTGGTTCACCACACCCACCCATCATTTACCCTGGTACTAGAGCTCCCAATTCTGCTCCTTGTGTCTGCATATCAAGCGATTTGCCCATCGAACCATCTTCCCAGCCCCCAAATTTTTAAATTCTCAATTTCAGTCTGTGCCCATATGTTTGCTGTGACATAATAGAGCGATCAACAACAGCTTTCCAAGAATGAAAAATGATACTTAAGTCATATTCTGCAGGTTCAATGAGGAAGAACAATGCAAAATTCCTGACAAAGCGAGGCTCCTACGTGTGTTTTCAATAACCTGACGCTTCTGAACATCAACCACCGTGGTACTGAGCTCAGTTGAACAAGCTTGAAAAGTTATTTTAAAATCTCTTAAATATCAATATTTGTAACATGCCAAATATATCCATTTGTTCATTTCATATAAATATTCTAAATGTCTATATAAAACATAGAGTTGTATCCAACTATGCATTAAACTTGTGATAAATATTCGGAGGTCAGTCACATGACTCCAGATCCTGGATGAAGGACATAATGCAGGGTGTGTCTGGCAGAATTCAGCAGCAGTCAAGTTTGTCAGCAAGTTCCTTGTCTGCCCATTGCCTGCAGAGAAAACAGAAGGAAATAACAAAGTCCCCCAGAGTCGGTCAAGGAACCATTACACCAAGTGTCCAATGACAAGGTGACCTCAAGCCATCAGAGATGATGACCGCTGGGGCCTGGGGTGACCACAGGAGATTAACAAGGCCTGAGGGAGAGTCGGAAGGGCTTGGAAGTGTGGAGGAAAAGATGCCTGAAAACTTAGAAAGAGGCTGTTTGGGGCTAGGGAGTCCCCTCCCCTGCTGTCAGATGAGCCTACTGACACGTCACTCAGCACCCCAACAGCCACAGGGACAGGGCAGAGGGTTAGTCCTATGTGCTGAGGTGTGGGTCCAAGACGCCTAAATACAGAGTGTTCACCACCACCTCACTCTGGCAAACGCCTAACCAACAACTGAAGGAAGGAAAAGTTTATCTTGTCAGCCGCAGCCCATCATGGAGGTACAGACGTGGTGGGAAGGAGTGAGATGACCGTCCACATTGCGTCCCCAGTCTGTGCTCAGCTAGCTTTCTTTTCTCTGTTAGGATCTCAGCCTGTGGGATGGTGTCACCGACATTCAAGGTAGGTCCTCTACTTCCTCCGAAACCCAGTGCCATGTCTCCCAGGTGATTCTAAGTCCAGTCAGGTTGAATATCAGGTTAACCGTGAGAATCTAGCACCCAGCACTCCTGGGCCACTGTCCCTTACTGCTCCTGTGCCTCTGGGTGCTACCTACGCAGTCCTTTCTCCTTTATTTCACTCTGTAAACGACTGTTGTGTGCTGTCATTTCAAGAGATAGTTTAGCTCATGCTAGCTGGATGTACAACAGGAGTCCTATAAGACTACCATGGAGCTAAAAGCTCTCTATTGCCCAACGACACTGCAGTTGTCATTAAGTCACAACGCAGTATGTGGCTCACGCATCTGAGTGACGCTGGTGTGAACAGCCCTGTCACCCCACCAGCCACTCACAAAAGGATGGCACATGGATTACACACTGCACGATCTTGCTGAGGGTGACGAATGACTCTGTCGCTGGTTTATCAATGTACTTAGGGGCTGGAAGGGATGGCTCAGTGGCTGAGAGCATCTGCTGCTCATACAGAGGTCTCCAGTTCCCAGCACTCACAGGGTGCTTCAAACCATTTGTAACTTCAACTTCAGGGGATCCAATGTCTTCTCCTGGGCTCCACAGACACACACACACACACACACACACACACACAGAGACGAGCGTAAGCATGCATACACGCCCATGCCCACACATGCACATGTACATACACAGGAAAGAAAGCATTTAAAAAAAAAACAAAAACAAAGAATCTTTCTTAATCGTTCTTGTCACACTTCGTCTCTTCCCCAATGTCAGCACCTCTCCCAGTCTGTGCTCCGCCCCAGCCCACAGCCCCTGGAGCTTAGAGTCAGAATGGGCCCCAGAACTACCTCTACCCTTGGGAAGATCTATAGCCCAGAGGTTTCTAACCCACTGCCATGAGGTTTGAGATTTTCCTCCCCACTACATAAAAACACACCTGTGTCACAGAGATGTGGCTGGTTTGTAGTTAGAAGAGCGCTTTTGTGGACATGAGAGCCCAGGCCCCTTCTACCTTGTGGCTCTCACCTGCTCAGAAAAGGTCCTCAAGGTGGCTGCCGATTGGATCCTCAGCCTGCTCCCAGCCAGCCGCAAGGGACATGGCAATGCTCCTCCATGAGATGCCTCTCAGAACTCAAACACAGCACTGAGGCTTATCCATGAACTGGAACACAGTGGCCACATCACCCAGCGAACCTGGGCAGGAACTATAACACTTGCTCTGCACACCTTGCTGAGTGACATCCCTACCATAGCAGGAAGATGCCGACACAAGGGATGGGTCATGCCAGTGTGATGCAGGGTCTCCACCAAACCTTCCCGCCTTGGCTTGGAGCATCTTTCCATCCTCTTGTCCCATTTCCCAAGGGACTTGGCGCCCAGGGCTCACTCTCCCCATCTGTGATGAGCCCTTTTCATTACCAGGAAGTGTTCATCTCCATGGCTACCATTAGATCTAGTACTGAACAGCTCCAGGGACTTGAGCATCTCTGACATGACATGTTTTGAATTTGTGGAGAACATGTCCCAGATGGGCCCTTTCATTGATTCACAACCCTGTGCTCTTCTTCTGAGGGGAAAAAAAACAAAAGTTTTCCACTCCGTTAATCTGTCAGCTGTCACCAGGAGGTGAGTAGGAGGGGCCATGCCCACAAGACACTAGGTTGTTGGCTGCAAAGCACCCACCAGCTGTTCAGGCCTGGCCAGGAGTGCCTGGGCATGTAAGGTCTGAGCCCACATCTGCTAGGTACTTGCAGGGAGGGCACCCAACAAATGGCGTTAGAAACTCACTGGCAGAAACAGCAACTCTTGAGTGGTTGGGTCCTTGCAGCCCAGAATAATATGGTGTATGTAAAGGAACCATGAACTGGGACAGAAAACACAAGAAATTTCACTTTAAAAAAAAAATCACACACATACACACAGTGGAGCTGGAGAAATGGCTGGACATTTAAGAACAGTTGCTGGTCTTGCAGAGGACATAGGTTCGGTTCTCAGCATCAAAATCAAGCAGCTCACAGCTTTAGGAACCCTCTTCAAGGGCATCTAAGGGCAACGGAACGTACACCCACGTGCATACCCGCAGAGACTTTTCATTTTTGAACATTACTAAAACCGAGCAAGCATTGGAAGTAAGTGTTCCAACTGGTTTGAACTTTGCTCTTAGAGCTTGAATTGGGGAATCCAGTGTACTGAAGGGCCATTCAAGACAGTCTACGAGAAGTCAGCTGTAGCAGAGCATCCACCCTGAGGTAGTGGAGACAAAGGAGTTTACAGTCAGGCCAGCCTGAGCTACATGATACCGTCGGGGTGCGGAGAGGAGAGCCCACACTGTACCCCACTCTTGTGTTCACAGTGTTGTTTATTCTTGTCACTCAGTTAAAGGGAAATACAAACTTCATTCACAAAAAGGGACCAAGAAATAAACAAGAAAGACTCGGGCGTATTGGCCTCCAGGTCCCACTGGCCATGTGTACCCTCAGCTTATCAATATTGCATATTGTGCCTTCCCAGGTAAAACTTTTTTTTTTTTGAGTCAGCGTGACACACAGCCCAGGCTGACCTTGAGCTTGCTATGCAACTAAAGCTGACCCTGAACTCCTGATCCTCCCACGTCCACCTCAAGTGCTGGAGTCCCAGGCTTGCACCACCATAGCCAGCTTTCCACGGGGAAGTGCTAGCATTCCCCAGGGTGCTTTCCCCTTCTTTCCCCTTCTCATCTTTAGAAAATAAACTATTGATTTTGTTTCCAGGGTAATTTAAGAAGCAATAGGGATCCAGCTGGTAGCAAACAAATTTAAGCGTTACAATTAATTATTTTGGTCATTGCATCAACCTGGTGACAGTCAGAGGAAGGGACTGAGTGTGGGCTGCCTGAGCAGGAAGCTGTAGGTGACATTCAGGGATTAGAGACCAACTACCCAAGGATCTCGGATGCTGAAAAGGCCCTGCTACCCCCTCGTGACCAAAGCCCTCCCTAGCCCATGTTTCTAGAATGCTCTGCTGTGTCTTTCTGCCCTTCAGCATCCCCCAGACTTCCCATTGCTCTTCTGGCCTGTCTTACTGAGCTTTGCTGTCAACATACAGACTCCAGGTTTCCAACTACTTCACTGTTCAAGCCTGTGAGCACCCCCTCACCCACTCACCCCCCCAGATGTCCTTGTTTGTCTCCCATGATGTCAGGGTGCTGAGGGCTAGAGTCAGTCTCTTTTGCTAAGGGCGAGAGCTACAGAGCAATCCTCTTCTCGTTCCCACAAGGCCGTGAGAAACCCAAAGGCCCCAGCTTTTCATTTAATCATGAAATGGCCTCGGGCCAAAAACAATAACAATGTGACAAACTTTTCACGCCGGTGACTTGCCTGTGCTGATGAGCTGTGTGCGCACGTGTGCCACTGTGCATGCGTGTGTGACTGGGCAGCAGAATGGAAGGTTACTGCTTCGGTCGGACCATGACTGGCACTGGAAAGACAGCATCTGACTGCTTATATTAAACACATTTGCAGAACTAATTTTTTTTGTTGTTTTTGGAGGTGGCAGACATTATAAATACTTAACACGGTATTGATCGCATCTTATTCTTATTGTTCTTTTTATTCTTTTTTTAATGTATGAAAGCATTTATTATATCCAAAAAGATAAATTTATAACATACATGAAAAACCCACAAAGTTCAACTTTGTAGGACAGCTTATTAGAATTTCAAGTTGAAACGAATTGAATGTACAACATTCCATTATTCCAGTATATAAGCCCCTGTCCAGTTGAACAATGCAGCAACAGTTCTTCAGAGTCAAAATAGGATTCTGTAGCAGTCATCTCTGTAGCTGTACAGGAACAACACCGACACCTTCTTTTCCACTTTGATGTTATAAATTTCGTCACAGACGAGTTTGAGGTATCTTTGCTTTGGCAGGCGTGACAAGAGCTGCTTCACAGTTGTGTTAAATGCCTGTTCGTCAGCGTCCCGCTCTAATGATAAACTGTAAGATTGTTTCTTTGGGTAGGTCTACAGCCAAAATTTCAATTTCACTGCTTTTCTGATGTAAATTGACATTCTTAGTGTTCTGAACCAAGTCCCTATTTGGTTTTCATTTAGCAAACAAGGAAACTGAGGTACAGTGATATTTGTGGCTTACCCATGAAGTCACATGTGCGCAGCACTGAACTTCCTCTGGAGTAGGCAGGTGTGGGCATGTGATTCCCAGTTCTTGGGAAGCTGATGCAATAAGTAAATAAGCCCGGCGGTGGTGGCGCATGCCTTTAATCCCAGCACTCAGGAGGCAGAGGCAGGTAGATCTCTGTGAGTTCGAGACCAGCCTGGTCTACAGAGAGAGTTCCAAGACAGCCAGGCCTATTACACAGGGAAACTCTGCCTTGAAAAAACCAAAAAGCCAAAGGAAAAAAGTAAATAAATAAATCTTTAAAGAAAATCTTAAGACTATCTTGATACAGGTCTCACTATGTAGCCTACCTAGACTGGCCTTCTCAAATTTGTGTCAATCCTCCTGCCTCTGCCTCCAAGGTTCTAGGATTACAGTTATGTACCAACATACCTGGCTTTGGCGAAATTTTTTTTTAAAGATTATATTAGTGTTCATTGTTCTGTTTTTCTTACATTTATGGTGTCTTTAAGGTGATCTATGAAAACATGCTCCCTTAGGTAGAGACGCTTAATGTAACTTAGCTTACTTGTTTTTAGTTGGTGTTCTTAGAGGGTGCCTCTGGCTTTCACTCAGTGCTGGGCGATGTTCCTAATACCTCACAAATGTTGGTCATTTAATTGGGCACACCTTGGGTCAGGGTCTGTGAGCGTGACTCTTCCTGCCCTGAGTGCATAAGAGCCAGGACTGCCCAGGCAGTGAACAGAGACTTTGCAGAGCTGTCGAGTGAATGAATAAACTCTACGTTAGTCCCGTCAGCTACGCTATTTCAGGGAACACCTGTCCCTAGGGTAGAGAAAGGAAAACTGACCAGAGTCCCAGGCCAGACAGCCCGGAAGTGGGAAGCTGCCTTTCCGCTCTCAAAGTCAGTGAAGAGGAAGAAAAGAGCTGTCCCTTCTCTCCGAGGGGACAGGATCCTGCCTCCTTTATCCAAGAGGACTGCTGTAGCTCGAATTCTAATTGGTCTTAATAATAAAGACCTGGAGTTGAAAGAATTAAAAAATAAAAGAAATGAAATCAAAGTTAGGTGCCCTCCTAGTCAGTCAAGGACCAAAAGATAAAGGGGAGCAACAGATGGGCACCATGACCCACGACTCACCAGCTAGCCCACCCGGGATAGCCAAAGTAGGAGTGATAAAGAAGGGCAGTGAGACCCTGCCAAACACAGTGTCCTCGTCATGTCTGTTTTTGTGGAATCCAAAGTGAAACAAATCACTGTGCCCCAAAATAACCATATGCTCCATATGAATTAACCAATGAAATACTTGTTGCTGGGTACCTTAAAGCTGCCTGCCCCAAAATCCTATATAAACTGCTTTGTTCTCTGAGCCCGGCATGCTCAGCAACCCGATTGCTGCAGCATCCGCAGGCCTGTGTAACCAACTAATAAACGCCTCTTGCTTGTGCAGCCCAAGTCAACTGGAGTCTTCTCTTGGTGGGGAGCGTCTGCTGGAGGGTCTCCCCTACAGGGGGTCTCTTCAGAGTCAGATATAGGGGTAAATACTAAAAGATCAGCAAGACAAAGGAGCAAGCCACAGCCACTTCTTGCCTAGCCAGCTCCTCAGCCTGAAAAGGGGGGGGAGCTCCTGTCTCTGCCAGCCTTCTATTCCTCTCTCCGCCCAGGCATACCACTTCCTGTCTCCACCTCCCTAGTGCTGGGATTAAAAAGGTGTGAGCTCTGTTTTCCTTTTAGCTTGATTCAATCTCGTGTGGCCCAGGGTGGCCTTGAACTTCTGATCTTCCCGCTTCCAGCTCCCAAGTGTTGGGATTAAAGGTGTGTGCCACCACTGCCTGGCCTCTATGGTTAACTCATGGCTAGCTCTGCCCTCTGATCTTCAGGCAAGCTTTATTTGTTAGAGCACAAACAAAATATTACCACAGACTGCCTTTAGTCATGTTCCAGGATTGTCTTGGGCTCTTTGGCTCTCTCACACTGGATGCGGCCTAGGGAAGGCCTTGAACAGCCCATCCCAGGGCCTTGCCTGCTGCAAGAGAGGGATTCTCCTCTTGGAAGGGCACCCTCAGGGTGGGGTAGCTGAGAACGGTGTTCACAACTTGACCTTTACTCTACAGAGAGGTCTACTGAGCACACAGCTCTCTAGATGTTCCCTCGCCAGAATCTGTGTTTGTTCTGCACACAGCCTGGTACAGTTCCAGGCAGCAAGGGAGGCCTGCCCTGGGGGAGAAAGAATACCTTCCATCCACCCTCCCTCTCTCCCTTCCTTCTCCCTCCTCTTCTTCCCTCCCTCTCTCCTTCCTTCTACCTCCTCTCCTTCCTTCCCTCTCTTCCTGTTTCTTCTTTGCTTTCTCCAAGCATTACAATCTTGTCCTTCTCATTCTGGGCAGTGGTGGCGCACACCTTTAATCCCAGCACTTGGGAAGCAAAGGCAGGAGGATCTCTGTGAGTTCGAGGCCAGCCTGGTGTATTCAGCTAGTTCTAGGACAGCCAAGTCTACACAAAGAAACTGTTTCAAAAAATTAAAAAGAAAACAACAACAACAAAAAAAAACCTTTCCTCATTTCATAGTGTCCTCAGGGAGCAGAGCAGAGGTTGCAGGGGCTATGGCCTCCCTTCTGAGCCCTGTCTCTATTAATTAGAAGACAAAAACTAATATAAGAATCAAAGAAACTTTGCTTTACAGAAAAATCAAACATTAATTAATAAATAAACGCAAGGACTCAGGTGTTTAAGAGTTTCTTGAGGGCCACCTCTTATTGCAACTTAATTAAGAAACTCACAGAGAAGCACAGGGCAATCAAACCAAGAGTGTCAGTGGTGATTCAGGGCTGCAGCATGCCGAAGCCTTCATTAGTCCCACCCGCTTCCGTGAAAGCTAAGTAGGCTTGCGCTCCACTCGGGGCTAATCCATTAGTCACTGCAAAACCTCTGAGGACAGGGATGTCCGTTTCAAACCTAATTTGCAGCCGTTTGCTCACTTTAGTGGTTTCAGAAGGGGATTCATCTGCTTCGACCCTACTATATTTGGTTGCCTGACACAAATATTGAGGTCCTCCTGTCCCCTGTCACAAAGCTGCGATGTAATATTAACAATTCGTTTCCCTGATAGCAGCTCCATTTGTCAAAGGCTTGGACCCAGGCCCGTAGAGAAATGTTGCTCTCAGCCACTTGGTGATATTTTTCCCCAAATATCATGCATGCCTTAGTTCTACCATAATGCTTCCAAGGAAAGAAAAGACTGGAAGGCAGAGGGAGAGGAAGGCAGACGGGCAAGGAAGGAGGAAGAGGCAAGAAGAGAGTGGCCAGGAGGTAGGGTGTTCGGACAAGGAGACCAGGGGAAGGAATGCAGGAGTCCACACTCACAGAAATGTCCCTCCCTCTTGAGGATTAACAGAGTCCCAATGGATAGCAGCTGGTTGCACTGTGAGGCTCAAGCTGTGAACAGCACTGAGAGGCTAGGCGCTCCTGGCCCAGGCTGCCCGTGGGATAGGGCACCAGGCCTGTGGGTTGGGGAGCAGAGGAAATGATTCTTTTCTGTTGGCCTAGGGGCTGCACATAAATCTACTGATATTTTAATTATCATCTGTGGCCCCACAGCCCTGCAGTCAGCGCCCCGCCAGCCACTTGTGCTGCTTCTGCGATATTTAGGTTTAAATTAAATCTCTATTGTTCTATTTATCAGTAAGACTCAGGAGTCAAAAGCTGGGGTAAAAACCTGCTACCTCAGAGAGGCTGGATAGCAACTAGCTGACCTTGCTCTTTGGTCAGAGACACGACAAGAGACATGTCTCTTCCCTTGTCCCAGAACGAAAGGAAGCTCAAACTCTAGACCTTATGCTTTTCTTCCCCTTGTGTCTTCTCTATCCAAACTGCTGGCTTCTCTTTGACTAACTCCAGTCATCTGGTCACTAGCTCCACCCTCTGACTCAAGGTAAACTTTATTTCACTATGATTTATTTAACAGTCTCAGAGTGCCGAGCACCAGTGCAGCCTCGATGCCAAGCCTGGTGGGGGGTGGGGGGTGGGGGGTTGGGGGGCTGCCAAGATTGAGACACGGAGGCTTCTTTTCAGGTGGAAGAACAGCAAGCTTTGTTTTGCCTCAGCTAAAGCCTTTTATACCTCTACTGCTTCTGTGGAAAACCACCAGAAAAAACACAAACATCCTTGTCAATTACAGACCACAAGGAAGTTCGGCTGTCGGTCAGGGAGAGTGAAGGCAGCTATATCACAACTCCCCCCCACCCCGGTTTTATTTTATACTTTGGGTGGAATACCTTGCCTGTAGTCAGGAATAGCCCTCTAATAGTCCCTGTCTTAGGTGGCATCCTACCCCCAATTATTGCCCATCCATGGCTACCCAGACACAGCCCTAAACCAAGTATTTCCAGGACTGTCAGCGCCAACGAGCCAGACCAGTGCTGCAACCATCCCTCTACTTCAGCCATCCAGGCCCATTCATGCACTAACTGGGTGGTAAAATTAACAAAAGCAGTATTCTAAACCCCTCTCATATGACAGTTGAGTTCCATAACAGTAGCAGAAGCATGCAATACAGTGCCAGGAGTAATGCACATAACATGATGAGCCGTTGAAAAGTCCAAAGATAGTCCACTTGCTCCTGAACCAGAGCTACTTGTTGGTTCAAGGTCAGTATGCCCAATTGAATCATTTTGAATGTCCAAAGTATTGCTGAATCTTTCAGCCATCTGGTTGACAGTCTCAGCCGTCTGCACAATCTGAGAGCGAGCAACTCCAGCAGCAGTAGCTGTGGTGGCAGAGATAGCAATAACGGCAATCACAGCTGCAGTGATTCCAAGGTCTCTCTTTTGCCGACCTTCTATGGTCCAGCACCTGTTGCCATATTTGCTGACACTCCTGACACCACCATGGTGTCCCCCATGCCAGGCACGGACTGGGCCAGGGCAACATGCCTTTAGCCGCAGCCACCTATCAAAGCTCTTCTCCAGCTGCCTTCTGGCCCCAGACGCACTCTCTCTGGGTCCAAACTGATGCATGGAGAGGAGCAGGGCTCAGGGAAGCAGGCTCACTGCTTCTGCTCCAGAACCATTGAAGGGGCCCCACTTTAACAATCTTTTAGGGAATTTGGGTGTCGTCAACCTGCCTGGCTACTTCCTGCTGAGCGGAGGTGCTGCATTCTTGGGAGTATTTTACAACAACATTTCAGGGGGTCTTGGTGAACCAAACCACATAAATTTGCAATGAATCCACAGGTTCTCATCCTCTGTAGAGACAAAAGCAGAATCTCTTTTCCAAAGCATCAAATCCTTAGGCCCATATTTTAAAGTCAAAATACCTTTCTTAGCAGTTCCTAGAATCAAATGTCTTTCTCCAGTCCAGAACACAAAAGACAACACAATCAACATACTAACATACATCTGTACATATTCTATCTTTTGGAGGCCCTCAATTCACCCTCCTGCCTCCTCTTTATTACTTCCCTACTTCTAGAGGGCATCCCTCAGAGCGTCTCTGGGGATGAAGAAACACATATTCCTTTTAATCTGACTTGGCTTGTTCCCAGTCTGGAACATTTAAACTCCCTCCCATAATAAACCAAGGGATAACTTGAGCTATTGTTTGTACAAAATCTTCTGCTGTCTTTCTTATTACTTCCATGTCTTGTTGCTTTAATAGTTTCAGTTACTTTTTGAGGCCTTCAATTCACCCTCCCGCCTCTTCTTTATACTTGCTAGTTTTGGAGGGTGTCCCTCAGAGTATCCCTGGGGATGAAAAAAAAACACATTACCTTCCCCAATACGCTCCTTGATTTAGCCAGCAGATGGAGTGACCCTGTTCACGAATCCCCACTTTCCAGATCTCAGTGGAACCTCCACTATGCCACGCCTGCACGGCCTGGATGCCAAGACTGGCAGGGGGTGCCGAGATTGAGACAAGGAGGCTTCTTTTCAGGTGGAAGAACAGCAAGCTTTATTTTGTCTCAGCTAAAGCCTTTTATACCTGTACTGCTTGTGTGGAAAACCACCGGCCAGAAAGAACACAAACATCCTTGTCAATTACAGACCACAAGGAAGTTCCACTGTCAGTCAGGGGGAGTGAGGGCAGCTAGATCAGAACATAGAGTATCACAGTGCAATCAAAATATCCCACAGCATCCCCCCCTTTTTTGCCTAAGTAAAAAGGAAAGGTTCTAACTCTTACATAGTAAAGCTATATACAATAAGAACATTTATCAGGCAAGAATTATGTTTATGCCAGGCAGCGGTGGCACATGCCTTTAATCCCAGCACTCAGGAAGCAGGGGCAGGCAGACTTCTGTGAATTTGAAGCCAGCCTGGTCTACAAAGCTAGTTCCAGGACAGCCAGAGATGTTACACAGAGAAATCCTGTCTCAAAAAACAAAAATATAAACAATTTTTTTTAAAAAATTACATTTAATTTACAGTATACCGTCCAATTGTATTTAGCAAATTCAGAGAAATTACTCCATTATCTATTCTATCTTGGTGAGTCCAAAGTTTTATACCTAAACCATTTTCTATCATTACTTTTATGATCCTAAAAATATCTTTTTAGACCTAAAAGCATCTTCTTAAATAAACAACTTATGCCTTTATGTTTCTCAACTTTATAAACTTTACATCTCTTATGTGAGTTTCTTTTCTGAAATTTGGTAATAAGGAAAATTATAGCTACCTAGTCTTCAACCCCACCAAAGACGTGAAAAAGATATAATATTACCTTAGTAAACAGGAAGTACAGAGCAAATAACTTCCAAAACTATAGAAATGACAGAGACGGCTGGCTGCCTGGTCAGTCACCCAAGTTTCCAATGTTGGGGCATCCATCTTCAGACTCAAGGCCTAAGAATGTCTGGCAGACTTTTCAGTGAAGCAGGAATTTTGAAGAACTGTCCTACCTTGCCTCGGAAAAGTTCAACATTGCTTTCTTTTATATCCTGCTCATCCAATTTGGACAGCATACTGTCAGCAGGTGAGGCAAGGGTAGTTTCTTACCCAGTGGTTAATTTTGCCACAACCAAAGCAAACTCCATATGGAGGTTCTTTGATGCCCATCATCCTTTTTTGAACTAGATTGGTGCTACCAGGAGCAGATGTGTCTCATTATCATGAGAAGCCTTATGTTATGAAAACATCTTAAATACCATATTCTGTA
Source organism: Ondatra zibethicus (assembly GCA_004026605.1). Classification (NCBI taxonomy): domain Eukaryota; kingdom Metazoa; phylum Chordata; class Mammalia; order Rodentia; family Cricetidae; genus Ondatra; species Ondatra zibethicus. The sequence goes on from PVIU01000459.1 coordinate 238,945, forward strand.
GGTCTCTGAAATGTTTGAAGATAACTTGTGTATGTGTATGTGTGTGTATATATGTATATATATGCTTGATCTTGAAGACATACCTAATATGACTACAAGTTTGATTATTATAGATGACTTCTACTAACCTGTGTTTTTTAATTATACCTTTTAAAATAAGCTGCATAGATATAATACTTTAAACAACAGTAGAAAGATATGTATAGAATAAGAAAAATAATTTTACATTTGTAGAAATATACAAAAATACCTTAAGAGTAGAAACATATATAGAGTATGTTCTAACAAAAATAACCTTAAATTTGTATCAATGTACAAAAATCCATACCAATGTAAAATATTTGAGATTAATAGTTGCTTTTTGTTTAAAGTAGATTCAATAATCTACCCTTTTATTCTATCATTCCTGTATCCCCCATTTTCCTTTTCAGAAAGAGATCCTTGAATCTAATCTCCCTTTTGATAGGGCAGGACTTAGATAGGTGGGGGGGTGGGGGGGGAAGAGAACAGAATGCTGGGAAGAAGAGAGAGACAGCCACCGGCATGAAGCTGCCAAGTCAGACACGCTGAATCTTTCCAGGTAAGCTATGACCTCGTGGTGCTATACAGATTATTAAAAATGGGTTAAATCAAGATGTGAGAGTTAGCCAAGAAGAGGCTAGATATAATTGGCCAGGCAGTAATTTAATTAATACAATTTCCATGTGGTTATTTCAGGTGTAAACTAGCCGGGCGGCGGGACACAGCCAAGGGTGGCTGGGACGACAAGTAGCCCACTCGCTCCTCAATACTACATTCCTCCCTTACTATGACCTGTAACAATTTGCAAACAACCCCTCAAATGGTGAAAACATCTATAACCCACATACATTCACACCACACACACACAAACACACACGTACACACACACACACACACACACACACACACACACACACACACACACACACACACACTGGTAGGTGCTTGTTACCTAATTCAACAATAAAAATTAAGCTGCAGCTCCTGCCCCGAGAGGGCCCTGTCCCCAGCCCTCTCTAATAAGTCAGACTTTAGCTGGGCATCAGGGTGCACATCTCTAACACTGTGCTTGAGAAGCAGGAGGACCAGGAGCCCAAGTCCAGCCTGGGCTGCATAGGGAGTCTGAGGCCAACCTGGGCCACATTAAAGTCTATCTCAAGAAAAACAAAAATAAATCAGACTTCATAAGGAAGATGTCTTGGAAACTCTTTGTGCTTCCTTCACCTGTGAAATCCCCCAGGAATTCTGGGACTTGGTTTCCCTTCCATGCTCACGTGTTTCCATGGTCATGTGATTCATTCCATGCTCTTATGTATGGTACTTTTCCTCGATTTGCTTACACGAATGGCTTGCATGATTAAGTCTTCGAATTAGCGGTTTTGGATTGTCTTCTCTACTCTTTGCTGGTTTTTTGTTTGTTTTGTTTTTCCTTTTCTGTTTTGTTGGGGGCAATGAGCTCTCCTCCCTACAACACTACATGCATTGTGGTTTGTCTATTGATTGTCAGGGCTTGAGAAGGAGCTGCCTGTGGCACAGCCAGCTGCCTACAGGGACCTGGACTTCCTCCAGCTGCCCTAAACCAAGACAGCAACTGTTAGGTACAAGTCTTAACCAAGATCTAAGCACAACCACATCCTGGGCTGGACACGATAGACATATAACATCCAGAGAGAGACACACTCAGAGCCAGCGTCTCTGTCCCACAGAACCTCCAGGCCCTTGACAAGAGTTCAGATGTAATGGGCCAGCTGCCCTCAACAGCGATTGCAGAACTAGGCCATGCCTTAGTCAGACCTCACTTTTGTAACCGCCATGTTCCTCTCGATTCAGGCTGTCTACATTGTGACACACCTGGGCTTCTGCAGAGTGGAGTCTGTCCGCAGAGAAGGATAGAATGGAGCTCAGGGGAGGGAGAGAGTAAAAGAGTTGAGTCTGGGATCTGCCCTCTCTGCTCTGCCTAGGGCTCAGGGAACAGTGCTGACAGTGAGCAGACAGGTAGCCTCCCGTGGAGGATATTTGGTGGGATGGGGTTGGACCTGTCAGATAAACGATTCTAAAGAATTTAAGTACCAAACACCAGCTCTGCCCTTAGCAGCAGAGGCTCTGGCTTTCCTCACCCCAGGAAAGGAGCCTTGGGCAGAAGCAGAAGATCAAGTGTGTGGAAGACTGTAAAGGCTCACACAACCTGAACCAACAGAAAAGTCCCAGTGACATCGAAGGCTCAACATGCATGTAGACTATTCCCTCGGAGCTCCAAGCTTCTAAATGAATCCATAGTGGGCAGAGTATATGTGGAAACATGTGCATGCCGGAAACCAAGCTCACAGACTTAAAGGACCACACCTATTATCCCCTGAAATGGAGGGGAAATAACCCAGTTTAACCACCGCCTCAGCCTCACTCAGCTCTGTTGGCGTGGTTTTCAAGCGCGTCCCCACATAATGGTTGCTTTGGTGGACTTTGTATGGCAGGTTTCTGTCCTCAACTTCAGAACCAGGAGAAAGATGCTCTTCTCCTGGACCTATTTTCTAAGAACTTTCCTAGAAAACTTTCCCACCCCGAAAGTTATCCCCTGGAGTCAGACCCATGTCTTGTAAAGACCCTAATTGAAAGGGAAGAGGGAAGCGGTTAAGACGGGATGACAGAACTGGGGCTGACCACTGGGCGACCTTCAGGCTCATCACTGCAGGACACATAGAAGCATCCGTAGTCCTTCACATGAAAATTCTAGAAATCAGAGCCACAGTCAGTTACATGGACAGTCTCCTCATCGATATTTTCAGATGAGCAGAACTGCCCTTAGGCAACAGCAGGATTCATAGGTGTGTGAACTTGTCTGCAAAGGGCATGGCTCCTGGGTGGGGTGGGTGGAGGGAGCACCCCACGTTTAGCCAGAGAAGCTTGGTTGCTGGTCTACGTTTTAGATGGAGTTCCTATGGAAGGTGCACTCTCTCTCCCTCTCTCTCCCTCCTTCCATCTCTCTCTCTCTCTCTCTGTCTCTCTGTCTCTGTCTCTCTCTCTCTCTCTCTCTCTCTCTGTGTGTGTGTGTGTGTGTGTGTGTGTGTGTGTGTGTGTGTGTGTGCATGTATACAGATGTGGAGGCCAGAGGACAACCTTGGGTGTCATCCTTAGGAAGGTCATCTATTGGCTTTGAGACAGGGTCTCTCATTGGCCTATTGGCCTGGGCTTCAAGAGTTAGGCTAGATTGGCTGACTGGTAAATCCAGGAGATCCTCTGTCTCCACCTCCCTAGTGTTGGAATTATAAGGTATGCACAACCATGTGCAATATTTTTATGTGGGTTCTGGGGATTGAAGTCACATTCTTGTATTTGCAAGGCAAATGCTTTACCAATTGAACTACCCTCCCAGCTCTCAACTATCTTTTGTAAATGACACCCATTAGCCAACGTGGCTACTTTATTCAGACTACAATGGCTTAGAACTTGCATTTATGATAAAAGCTTATTCAGCTTATTTTTATTGGTGTGTGTGTTGTGTGTGTGTTCACATGCACGCCTGCATGAGTTTATGAGTCCCATGTGCATGCAGGTACCCACAGAAGCCAGAAGAGGGCATCAGACCCCTTGGAATCAGAGCTGTGGGTTGCAAGCCACCTGATGGGAGTGCTGGGAATTGAGCCTGAGTCCTCTGTAAGAACATCAAGTTCTCATAACTGCTGGGCCCTCTCCAGCCCAGGACTGGTATTTCTGAGCACTGAGAAGATAATTCCAGTTGATTGATAGGCCACCATCTCCCATGACATCTGCTCCCCGAGTTCAGTATATGAGAGATGGGCTTATCCATTCTCCCTTGCACTACCCTCAGTCAGGGGAAGCTAAAGCAGTTCAGACAAAACCATCCCAGCTGTCTAGTTCATTTCCTTCCTTCTGCTAGGTTTCAATCCTGGGACAAAGGGGAGGTGCTTATTTAACATATCAAAGCCAATCCCAGCCACCAGGTTCTACCTGCATCCCTCAGTCTCTATGAGTTACAGGGTGCTCCAGGCTGGCAACCCTGCACTCTATCCTTAACTGTCCTGCCCAGGGTCTGCCCTGTTCTGCCCTATGGAATCCAACCATTTTGGTTATCTGCTTTCTTTGTACCTTTAGGCCTCCTGGCTATTGCACCAGGTTTTTTTTAGAATGGGATAATTAAACTTAGCCTGGGATGTTTCCTGTCTCCTTCCCCAGTAACACTCTCTCTCTCTCTCTCTCTCTCTCTCTCTCTCTCTCTCTCTCTCTCCCTCTCTCCCTGCTCTCTAATCTCTGGGGCAGTGGCACCTTCAATGGAAGATAATAATCCCACTGCCACAACAAAGGACCTCCTGAGGGTGTCCTGGAGAGGAAGTGTTGCTAATTCCATCCCTTTCCTAGAGTTGATCTGGGCCATGAACCAAGCATGACTCACAAGGCTCCTAGGGACACAGTCCCTGGTTCTGGTCCTCCTGGTGACAGCCTGTGGGTGGTTCAATCAAGAGCATCAGAGTTGCCTAGCTTGGTGATGTCTGAACCCTTGGCTCAGTTGTAGCTGTTGGGTTCTGACACAGACCTTGAGCCACAGAGACAGAGAACTGGGGGAGATGACTCAGCTGGCCTCAAGCCCAGAAGATGCATGCCGTGCCTTCCCGCAGACAAAATCAGATTATAGAGAGGCAGTGCAGAAAGTCCCCAGCCTCAAATACTAATGCTCTCCACCCCGTCAGCACACAGGCACAATAATTTGCCAAAATCCAAATCGTCCAAGAAAGAACAACCATGCAAGTCAAATTGCTTATTAAGCCCAATTATCCCTGTCCACATTCATTTCCTTGCTGGAGGTTGCTCAGCACCAGCCCCAGGCCATTTGTTCCAATCACAGGTGCCCAAGTGTTCCTGAAGACAGGTGACCACTCTCAGAAATAAATCAAAGGAAAGTGACAGGTGCTGCCTCCAGGAGGAACCACAGTGGGACTCTGTGCACTCTGTGGCATGTGCTTCTTTGGACCATGTGTCAAGACAGTGCCACCTCCATCAGACTGGGATCACTGATCCACAGTGGTGACCAAGAGCCTCCTACAAACCCACACCACAGTCAGACTTTCTTTTGGGAACGCCAGCCACAGATAACGACACTGAGACAACTTGTTAATTATGAAACCTTGGCCTTTAGCTTAGGCGTGTTCCCAACTAGCTCTCTTTTTAACTTTTTTTTTTAAATCTATTCTTTGTGTCTTTCACATCATGCATCCCAATCCCACCCATCTCCTGTCCCCTTACATTCGCCCTCTGCCCCTGCAGTCTCCCCCACAAAATAAAACAAAACAAAATTTAAGGAAAAAAGGAGGAAGAAGGAATTGTTAGGAATTTTCCTAATGCAAGCTCTCTGCCGACGCAAAAATCCCAATCAAGCCAAATCACAACAAGCCAAATTAAAAAATATCCAGGTTTAATGGGATTCCTACGCTCTCGGGTGGCCCCGAGGGGGAACCACCATGAATGCGACCACCTGGAGTTGGGGCGACAACGGACAGACCATGAGGGAACTTTCCAGGGAAGCAGTTTAAATAGACTGGGGGAGTGGTCAAGATTTTGGCAGGCTGTCTTGACCCTCCTCCGGGGAAGGGTCAAGGCTTGGTGGGCACAGGGATGGGGCCTCCAAAGATGGAGGCCAGAGACCAGGACTTACAGGAATAAATAGAAAATCTCATCATGGAAGCTGCAGTGAGTCATGTAGTAAATCCCTTTATCCATATGTTTTTACACGCAGGCATTCATTGAGAAGAATCATTGGTTTGGTTTGAGGCCCCTGGTCTCTGCTACACTATTGACACCGGGCCCTCACTGGGACTCTTCCTGGGCATCCCATTGCTGCCCCGTGTTGTGGAGATTCTGTAGCCCTGGGTTCACAGGACTGCTCACCCCCACCTGAACTCCAGAAGATCACTGATGGGATGGATATTGGGGTGAGCCAGCACTTAACTCTGGTTCTGGGCCTGGGTAGTTGCAGGGTTTCTCCAGATCTCCCTGTCTTCACCACCAGGGTGCGCTCTCCAGCACTGCCTTGTCTAGTTCATCCCTTGCAGCGATGAGCAAGGGGTGGGGTCAATTCTGCTTTCACAGCCTCGGGGTGGGTTCTCCAACACCTGCACCTCAGGGCCAGCTCTACTGTGCTGCCCTGGCAGGCTGTAGGAGCCACCTCTCGAGTGCTGCAGCTGATGAGGGCCAGGGTCATCTAGCCCACATGCTGCCACATGCCAGGTGAATAATTAGGACAGCTCTCCCATCTGCCTCGGGTCCACCTAGTTCTTACAGCGTAAATTAACCTGTTTCTATTAATCTACGTCCTGCCACGTGGCTTTCCTCTCTCCCATTCGGTATGTCTGACTTGCTCTGCATCTTGCTGGGCCTAGATTCATCCCAAGTTCCTCTCTCTCCCCAGAAGTCCTGCCTATTCTCTCCTGCCTAGTTATTGGCTATTCAACTCTTTATTAAGCCAATCAGAAAGCACTTTGTCAAAGACACATTTTCACACTATACCAACAGATTATCCCCCCCCCCAAATTACACTTTATTATATAGAGTAAAAGGAGTAGGGGTGGGTGGGGGAGGATATTGCCCAAGTGGAGGAAACATGAAGGCCTGAGTTTGAATACCCCATACCGTGTAAAAATCAGGGTGTGGTGGTTCAAGCCATAATCCATGTGCTGGGGAGACAGAGACAGAAGGATTCCTGGAATTCACTGGTCAGATGTTCTTGTCAAAATAGATGAGTTCCAGGTCCTGTGAGAGACCCCGCCTCAAAAATAAGGTGGAGGAGTGAAAGGAGAAGGAACCCAGCATCAACAACACCAACATACACACACACACACATACGCATATATATTACACACATACATCACACACATATTATACACTCACACACATATACATCACACACATATAACACATACACAGTAAGGGTTATGGATAAACCTTTTCTTTTTTATTAGTTTTTGTTTTTCTCTTGACTTTATTACACTATGGAGAGTGGGTCATGTTTGTTACCCCAGCACACTCTTGCACACTCTTACCATCACACCACCCTCCTCCTCCACGGTATCCCACAGGTACACACACTGAAGGCCTGCGTGGTGGCTAGCCTCAACTATCAACTTGGCAGGATCTAGAATAAACCAGCAGATAAACCTCATAGGAGATCTATGAATGAGGTTCTAGACTGGGCCAGTCTGAATGTGAGCAGCACCATCCAATGGGCGGGGGTCCCAGACTGAATCAAAAGGAGAAGCGAGCGGAGCCACCAGTGTCCACCCCCCTCTGCTTCCCGACTGTGCATGTGACGGGACCTGCCACCTCAAGCGCCTGCCACCTCAAGCGCCTGCCTCCATAGCTTCTCCATGGTGGGGGACCATGAGGGACTGTCCCCTCAGTCTATGAACTCAGATAATCCCTTCCTTCCCAAACCTGCTTTCGCCATTTGTGACAGCAACGAGGGAAGTAATGAATACAGCCATGGATCCCTCTAGACTCTCACTAGAGTTGTCAGCCTCCTTCAGGATGACATCGCAGGACTGTCAGGGGAGTCCAGCTGCTGTCATCGGGGATGGATGCTCACAGCAGGTCAAGGGGGCTTGGAAGCAGAAGCCATGGGTGGTGATAAGAATGAGCATCTGCAGGACTGGGCATTCCTCGCCATTTGGGAGTGTAGGAGCTGTTAACCTTACCACCTTGGGAGCATCTGAAGTCTATTAAGATAAGAGAAGGCAAGCGAGGGACTGTGCCCAGACAGGAGGCTGGAGGACACATGCCAACCCCAGTTCAGAAATCAAATGGGTCCTGGTCGCTCTTATTCTGTAAAGAGCACGCTGAGGGGAGACGTGAAAGTGTAGGAAGACTATAGATGTGAAGTGACAGAATTAATTTCGTTTTATTACTTTTGCAAAGGCGACTTGGCTCAGCGCGCAGACACGCGCTAACTTTATCCTTCTCCGACTCTCACTGTTTGGAGTGACAAAATACGCCACATACATCTTCCAGAAGACCACCCCAGCCCTGCAGCTGCAAGCCGGAAGAAATGAAAACACATGTCCACACGGCTCTACATGTGAGCCCTCACGGCTCTGTCACTCAAACTCAACACACCACGGGGACCACCCAGACACCTGTCCCCTGGTGAGTAAACTACAAAAACAAAAGGCAGTTGAGATGGCTCAGTGGGCGAAGACACTTGCAGCTCAAGCCTGGAATCCACATAAAGATGGAAGAAGAGAAACCGTGTCTCAAAAAACAAAGCAAAACAAAAATCAAGGAAAAATTGCTGGAATTTACCCTGATTGTGGTGGGGTACATGTCAGTCTATACTCGTGTTGACAGTCGGCCTATAGCTGTGGTGTCGTGGTTTGAATGGGAATGGTTCCTATAGCTGTAGTTTGGATACTTGGTCCCCAGCTGTTGGAACGGTTTAGGAAAGATTAGGAGGTGTGGGCTTGTTGAAGGACAGGCATCACTGGGGCCCGACTTTGAGGTTTCACACATGTATGCACGTGGTGGCTCACAGATATGTGTAATTCCAGTTACAGGTGTTCCAACACTCTCTTCTGGATGCAGGTGCACCAAGCACATAATATAACTCCAGATACTCACCCATACACTTAAAACCATAATAGATAAAACATAAAGAAAAGACAGAAAGTGACTAGGGAACACCCAACACTGATGTCCAGCCTCCACACACACATGGTCACAGGCACATAAGCACCTGTACATGCCCACACATATATACACACAGCCCCACACACAAACTTACTTGGTTTAAATTTGATTTTTGCAATCTAACTCTATATTCTCGATGAGAAAGTCTTTGGAAAAGAATCAGGTGGTCTTTTTACTTGAAGGAGTCTTTGGAGAAAATCTGTATGTTCAATGCCTGAAATGAACTGGTCTCCTGAGGGTTTGTAATTATTATTTTTTTAAGTAAAATTTGACCTGAAGAGTTGACTCTGTTGGCATTGCAGTGAGTGAGCAGAGTTCACTGGAGAGTTTAGCTCAATTCAAGTGAGGAAAAATGTTTATTTGTACAATTAACCATATACCTGAAGGACTCGCTGTTCGGAAAACATAGAAATGCAATTTTTACTTTTATTATTATTATTATTTTGAGACAGGGTTTCTCTGTGTCTCTTTGGCTGTCCTGGAACTCACTCTTTAGACCAGGCTGGCCTCAAACTCACAGAGATCCGCCTGCCTCTGCCTCCCTAGTGCTGGGATTAAAGGAATGTGCCACCACTGCTTGGCTGGAAATACAATTTTTGAAAGCAGAATGAATTTGATTGGTCAGGCTCATCACTCCTCAGGAGGGCTCAAGTTCAGGCCCCCTGAGGTGTTAACAGCAGAGGCCAGGTCAACACCAAGTATGTCCCTTCCTCTGTCACTCTCCACCCTAGTCTTTGAGACAAAGTCCCTCACTGAGACTGGAACTCTCAAATTCAGCAAGATGGGCCAGCCAGCAAAACCCAGGGATTCCCAGCCCCCTCATCTTCCCAGTGCTGGGGTGACAGGCATGTGCCACCACGCCTGGCTTTTTGCTGAGTATCGGACTCAGTACTCAAGCTTGTATGATAAGCACTTGAACAACCAAGCCATATCCCCAGCCGGAGAATAATTCTCCTCCTCCTTCTTCTTTGGGTTGGGGGCACCAACAAATTAAAAAAGGAGAAGACAAAAGGGCTGCCGACTCTTTCCAGAAAACTCTATAGAAGTTGACACCACTGGTGTGTCAGAGACACTGACTGCCAGCCCTTCAGAGCTAACTGAACCCAGCCGTTATCTGCCAAACAGTTGTTATCACAGCTTATACATTTTCCCAGGGTTTCTGAGCATAAGGCTCTAGATGAAGCTTCCAGGACAACTCTTTAGAAGAGACCATAGCAGCAGGCAGATGGATCTGTGACTGCCTGCCGTGCTGGCTGGAGCTTCAGCAGTCATGTTGAGAGCATGAGAATAAAGCTGGAGGGGTGAGAATCCGGGAAGCAACTGAGGTCCCTGAGGAACCGCCATTCTGGCCCCTGGCTATCTCCAGGCTTAACACTGAGTGATTCCTAGAGGCATGGGGGCCTGCGACTTTAGCCAAAGCAGGAGTCGAGCTTTAATAAGCACCTATGACAAGCTCTGCTGTGACAAATATGAAAGCGTGTCTAGTGCTCCTCCTCCCAGGTGGGCCCTTCCCTGGCTGAGATGACAGGCCATTCTGTTCCTCGTCCATAGCCGTGCGAGCATCCTCGATACTGCATCTTCCTTATTTCCACACAGACAAATCCTTCTTTGAAGAAGATAACAAGAAAGCTCATCCCAGGAGTCACCTCCTGATCATCAAACCTTCGAATATATATTTAAATGAGCTTCCCCTGCTGGTGTGCCAGGGGGTGGGTGTGCTAAACCCTGGAGATCTCGCTGCTCTTTTGCCAACACAGATGCAAAGCAAATCCTCAGATAACCTTGTGGTATGTGCTTGTTAAGTGGTGGGATGGTCATCAAAGAACTAGTGGAGATGGCAGGATAATTAATTTGTGGAGTCCAGGGGGTGATTACAGAGTCCTCAGCAACAGGTTCTGGTGTGCCTTGAAGTTCTCCTTAGTTTTATGGAAAGCTAGGGATGAAGAGGGTGACCCAGCTGTTCTGTGATCCTGAGGCCCCGCTGCCTTAGCAATGCCCCCTCCAGTTCTCTTCTGAAGAAAAGTTCCCATCCTCTCCATCTAAGAGGCACTGTCCCTGTCCCATTGCCACCCTGACTGGGTGGGGGATGAGGAAAGGCAGGCCTATGGACTCCTGGCTTTTCTTCTCTATGAAGGAGAGGGACTCCCTGACCTGTGAGACTGTCCAGAGGGTCCCAGAGGACTCCAGAACATGGCAGTGTCTCTTCCATCTTCCTTCAGACACTGGTTAACAGAAATGCTCTTCCCCACGGTTGTGTCTCTTGTTAAAATCTACAGAAGAGTCTGAGCCAGAAGTGATGACATGATTGATTCTTCCTGACTCAGAGACAAAGGAGGAGCCAGGGATGGGTGGAGACAGGTCACGATACACAGTCCAGATGTTTCTGCAGGAATGTGCGTTTTGGGCATGAACTTGATGTTGCAATGAAAACTATTTGGTTTCAGAAGAGTAAGCTGTTGAGTCCCAGTGTGTGTGTGTGTGTGTGTGTGTGTGTGTGTGTGTGTGTGTGTGTGTGTAGTAGAATTCTCAAAATATGAAAAGCATAATTCTCATGATCTCTATCCATGTCAAAAACTAATGGGGCTACAGAGTTGATTCCCAACAGGAAGTGAGACCGTGAACCCCAGGGAGAGAAAGCACACTGGGAGGCATACTGAATTTGAGGCAGCCATTTTAATGGACAGCATTGCTTCAGCTATCTTCAATACCACTAAGAAAAACAGCATACTTTGTATAGTTAATTTTTTAATTTTACTGTTATTAGTAGTGATATATATGTGTGTGTGTGTGTGTGTGTGTGTGTGTGTGTGTGTGTGTGTGTGACTGTGAAGGTACATATGATCTGTGGAGATCAGAAGGCAATTTTGTGGAATCAAGTCTCTCATCTTCATATGGATTTCAGGGATTGAACTATAGTCACCAGGATTTTGTGGTGAGCGCCTTTACCTGCTGAGCCATCTGGTCTACCTGCCCCACATTTTTCAAAATATCATTTATTTGGTATTATTTTGTATATGTTTTCTTTGTTAAGCTTCTACTTTTCCATAGTTGTGAAGTATCTAGGCCCTAATTAGTGACAGGTTAAAGTTTAATATCCATTATTCCATGTGTTTGGGACCAGAAGTATTCCTAATTTGGGATGATTTTTCAGATCTTGGAATATCTGCACATACATACACATGTATGATAGGATATGAAGGGGGAGGGACTCAAGTTCAAACAAAGTCAATTTATGTCTCATATACATTATACACAAGCACATTGGAGGTAATTTTGTAAAATGTTCTTATATATTTATTTTTAAGTGTGTGTGTGTGTGTGTGTGTGTGTGTGTGTATTGATGTGAGTGCTGGGAACCTGGATCCTCTGCAAGAGCCGCAAGCAGCAAATACTCTTAACCGTGGAACCATCTCTTCAGACCATTATAAAATACTTTTAAGCAGCATCATGTCACAGCTTTCCCACCCCTAACACCATGTCAACACTTAGAAAGTTTCTGCCAATGGGGAGACTGTTATGATTCAGCAGCAGAACCAGTGTTAGGGTTTAGCAGTATAGTACCTTGGTATGTTGGTACCAAAGGGTGTGATGCAAAGAGATCACACCATGCAACAGGTCTCATTCAAGAGGTTTATTGGGGTGGAGGCTCCGGAGGCTGCCTCTGAGCAAGAGTAGAAGAGGAAAGAGGACGGGAATAGAAGGCACTGGCTTTTTATAAGGGGGTATAGCGCATGTGCATAGGGAGAATATAGGACTCATGGCAACAGTGGAAATGTGTCCAGTTTTGGTGGCTGATGAGGACATGCCACTGTAGCTAGGTTACTGAAGGTGGACTTGCTGATGGGGTATTCCAACAGAGATGGCTCAGTGGGCAGACTGCCTGCTGTTGAACCATGAGGAGTCAGATTTGATGCCCAGAATCAATGTAAAGAAAGTTAGAATTATCAGCTGGTATAACCCCAGCCAGGCAGAAGCAGAAATAGGCACGTGCCTGGGACTTGCTGGTCAACCAGTCTCGCTACTCAGTGAGTCCAGATGCAGACAGACCACCAACTTAGAGAGGTGAAGGGCATGTTGTGGGGATGGGGTCATTCAGAGATTCACCAGTCTGACTCAAGTTCTGGTTTTAGTAAATTAGAGGCTGGATACCCATCCATGGTACCAGGACTGCAACCCAGGCTGCTCCCACACTGCAGCATCCAACCCAGAGTGCTCCCACATTGCAGCATCCAACCCAGGGTGCTCCCACACTGCAGCACCTGGTCATGCCAGTCTAGGGCTTATAAAGTCAGAACCCACAAGATCACACGGATTCTGTGCACATGTAGGTGGCTCTAACTTTAACATTGTCTTGCAGTTGTCCCAGTCATTGAGCAGAGTAAGTAGGTTTGATTACAAAAGCAGAAAAAGCAGTCTTGTAACCTATTATCTTGCCAGAACGGCAAATTTTACAAGATCAGTTAATTTAAGAATAGTTTTTAGCATCTAGGGGGCAGGGATGTGGACTGCTAAGGTACAGCTTGTACAAGCTAGGCCTTTACATGTTAGAGACATTGGTTACTTTTCAGTTTCTCAAGCATAGAAAGTCTAAATGTAATGTCAAACATCACAGGCACTGTGGAACAACACTCACAACCATTACAGGTGCTGAGAAAGATCACTCAAGGCCTTTGGCCACAGAGAGAAAGGAGGGGGAGGGAAGGAGGGAGGGAAAGAGGGAAGGAGAGAGCGAGCTTACAATAAGGATTGAAGGGTGGAGCAGAGGCTGCTTCCCTCCCCTCTGTCTCCCCAAAGGCTCCTGGTTGTGCTTGTTCTGGATGAGTCTGATTCTTGACATGGATGCCTGGTGACTCTCAACACCTTTCATCTGTACTGTAAATAAATCACAGTTTTCCTGAACAGGAATGAGATTCCAAAGGACACAGACTTCCTAGCCAGAGGACTCCACAGCATCGGAGTGAGCTCAGCTGACTCCCAGGCTCATGGTTTCTGTTGTTTTAGTTTCCATCTAAGGAAAATCCAGAGCGGCTACAGAAGACCCCCTCTCCCTGAGGGCCACACCCTGCAGGCCAGCACACATTCTGAAGGGATCCTCTCACCCTTCCCAGGAGCAGCCCAGCCAATAGCAGCTCTAGTGAGGGGTGAGATGGCCTGCCATCTCGTGTTTAGTAGCCTCACTTAGATTCCCTTCCTCAGAATATCGGATTTCACAGCGATAGCGTTGACCAGAGAAGGCTTGTAGCTCTCAGCTAATTTCTGAAGAACAGGTGTTTCCTCTCTGTTTTCACTCCTTTATGGCTCCAACGGACACTGTCACACTCGCCTAATAGAGCTGCTCAGGCCCATCTGTCTTGCAGCTAAGTCAGGACAGAACCAGCAAAGTGCAGGGTTCCTGGCCTGCAGGTAATTCTGCAAATTGTTGCCACTGGTTTCTTTTTATTTGTAAATAGGTCTGTGGGAGTGGCACTATCAGGAGGTGTGGCTTTGTTGGAGTGGGTATGGCCTTGCTGGAGGAAGTGTGTCAATGCAGGGGCGGGCTTTAAGGTTTCCTATGCTCAGGATACCGCCCAGTGTGTCAGTCAACTTCCTGTGACCTGCATATTGAGATATAATCAGCACCACATCTGCCTGCATGCTGCCGTGCTCCCCACCATACTCCCCGCCACGATGATAATGGACTGAAATCTGAAACTGTAAACAAACCAGCAAGTAGCTCCCCTCCATCCTCTGCCTCAGGGATCCTGCCCTGTCTGAGCTCCTATCCTGACTTCCTTCAGTGATGAACAGTAATGCTGAAGTGTAAGCCAAATAAACCCTTTCCTCCCCACCTTGCCTTTTGGTCATGGTGTTTCACCACAGTGCTAGAAACCCTAAGAGCATGGGTATGTACACATGAGTGCAGGGACCCTGGAGGCCAAGCAAGGCTGCTGGATTCCCCGGAGCTGGAGTTACAGGCAAGGGTGGGTTGCCCAACATGAGCCTCACCTTTCAACCACAGAAGGAGATTCCACCATTACACTAACTACAGTCTGGTTTTCCAGAGACGTTTCCCAGCCCTGAGCATGAACTCTGTATTGTTGGTGACTGTTTTCCTATCCTCTGTTTGGATGTTTTGAACCTGAAACAGCACCTAGAGTGTCCTAGAAAGCCAAAAGTTAGATCTTGGTGAATGCATGGAGGAATTATTCAGGGGTGAACTAGAAAATGGGACAAAGCACAGTGTTTGCTGGAATCCCAGATGCCCAGTGAGAGGAGGCACATGAGCCTTAATGTGTCCAAGGACAGAAAGACAAAAACCACCGAAATCTAGAAAAGCCTTTTTTTTTTTTACCATCTCCTAATCTTGATTTTTTTTTTTTTTTGTAAAGAAAGCAATTAAACCTGAGCTAGCCATGGTGGGTACTGGATTTGGTTTGTGCTCTTTGTTTCTGCAGCCTTAGGGTCCTTCAGAAATCTCTCTGGTCCTAGAGTTGTTTGCATTTTGGAGATGACATGAAAATCCACTGCCTCTGTCAGTCAAGGCTGAGACCCACAGCACCAAGTGTCAGTGGAAATGGGACCTCGTTCTGGGAACTGCAAGACATTTTGCATAATTGGAAGGCAAAGTTAACAGCAATAAGGAAGATTGACTTGGATGCCCGATGGTTTATGAAGCAGATCCTGAAAAATAAATAGAGCAGAGGCGACCAGTGAGCTCAGACTGTCACTTTTATAAAAGTGACAGAGGAACCTGCCTGGGGAGTACATGTGTGGTTAATCAAGGGCTGTGGGTCAGGGCCAGGACGTGGGTTGAAATCAGCTGCCCCCTTCCAGCTGTGCCCCCTGAACAAAGTAAGAAGCATTGCTCTTAGAGTCCACAGCTCAGGCACAGAGGGGGCCTGGGACGCTGAACACTCAGGAGGGAGCTTTGACACCTTAGTGCTCTCTGGAAGCCGCTCCACAGCCCCAGGGCTGAAGATGGAGACTGTCACTCTCCTGCTTCCTGTGTGTCACATCAGGGCAGAAGAGTAAGAGCTGCCTGTGCTCCTGTGGGACTAGGAAGAAAAAGCCACCTTAACCTGTGTCCCTGAGTGGGAGTGAGGGGGGAAGAGAGGGGATAGCAAGAGACCCTCTTCCATGGGAAGCCCTTGTTTGTTCCTGCAGCCTGACCCAGCCTGTTCTTTTCTTATTTGCTTGTAATAACCAATACAGATTTTTGGTATATATATATATGAAGTGTTCACCTCCTAATTCCTAGAGCCAGGAACCACAACGCCACTGGAATGAAAGGGACCCCATGAATGAATGGAGGACTTTGAGATGGGTAAGTGAACCTGGATATTCAGATGCCCCAATGACATCTCAAGGGTCTTGATAGGAGGGGAGGGTTCAGAGAAAAAGCTGTGACAATAGAGCAGGAGAGAGAGAGACAGAGACAGAGAGAGGAGCCACTGGGCTGACTTGGGGAGAGTGAGGGTGAAGATTGAAGTTAGCTGGAAGGTGGAAAATGGCAGTGAGCTGACTCTCCAAGTTGGGAGCCAAACTCCACCCCAGAGGCGGGATCTGTGAGGCCTGTGCTGATGCTGTTTTGAGACACCTGGAACTTGTTATAGGAAGAATGGGAAGCAGATGTGTGTCCCAGAGTTTTGTGGAGCAGACTACATGAGGTGGTAGTTGCCTTCTCTACATGGCTTTCATATAGATGAGTATTTAGAAACTTAGATCTGAGGAACAAAAGAGGTATTCTACAGAGATGTGGTTTGGGGGCTGGAAAGACAGAACCTATCCCGGCCAGCGGGATGCAAATGGTGATCCCTGATAAACCTAGGGGAGAGGAATGGAGGGTACAAGAGACACAGGAAATGACAGCAAGACAGTGTTTCTGATCAAGCCACCTAGTTTATTATTTCTCAGAAGTTGCTATATAGCAAACAGGTAAGGGGGAGGGGAGGTATGTTAGGTCTGCTGGAATTCAGGCCTGGAGATATCCTTAGCTGATAGGTAAATATTGAGGGTCTGTGATTGTTTACTAACAAAGGAAAATGCTAATGTTTTCTAAAAGCCTGGTGCCTGCAAGTCTCACTAGGCTAATGTCCTAGGTCTGGAACTTGCCTGTGAACTTAAGATGGCTATAAACAAAATGCAGATCTCAAAATACAGGTCTTTTCTTCTGGCACAGCACAGTTAGAAAGCTTCTGCTGTGCAAGCCCGATGACCTGAGTCCCAGTACCCTGTAAGAGTCAGGTTCAGTGGCATACCAGTGTAACTGCAGAGCTAGGGAGGTGAACACGGAGGATCCCAGGGGCTCCCCGGAGAACAATTGAGAAAGCATGGCCATCAACCACTGACCTCCACACGCATGCGCGCACATATTCACTCAACCACTGACCTCTACACGCATGCGTGCACATACTCACTCAACCACTGACCTCCACATGCATGCACAAACATATTCACTCAACTGCTGACCACCACAGGCATGTGCACACACATATTCACTCAACCACTGACCTCCACACAAGTGTGCACACATATTTACAAAGGTGCTTTCCCTTTCCTAAGAGTTAAAATCAACTTTGCACTGGGGCAGGGGAGATGGCTCAGTGGTTAGGAGCCCCTCCTGCTTATCCCGAGGTCCTGAGTTCAGTTACCAGCACCCACGTTGGATGGATGGCTGTAACAGCCATTAACTCCAGCTCCAGGAGATCTGAAGACTCACACCTCCACCCGTGACTGTGCTCACATGCTCCCACACATAATTAACAATGAAAATAATTTTAAGTCAATTTTCTGTGAAAGAAAATTACATTAAAAAATTCTGACATAGCCGAGTTCAAACAAAAAATACAGCTTTTATAAATCCATCACTTCCCATTTAAAAAGTTATGGGTGATTGACACCCATCGTACCTGCCCTGTATTTTTGGGGAATTAGTTACATTCGTAGCTTGTGACTGGTCTAGGATTGTTGAGCACTGAGGGCCTTACAGCGGAAGAACTCACAGAGACCCTCCATGGAGAAGAGGGCAGTTTGGGACCTCTGCCTCCTCTTCGCTCCCTTCTCAGTGCTTAACATCTCCCAGCTGTGAAAATACATGTGTGTGGATCTATGATAAATGCCCTGACAATCAGTGTGCCCACGGGTCCCTGAGCACCAATGTTACTTTGCGTTTTGCTCCCTATATTTGCCCCAGCAGGGGACTGGGACAGTCACAAGTCGCTGGAGTCCTGCGAGTCATCGGGCCTGAAGCCATTAGTCCAGGCCTGTCTGCACACTCCCATGTTTGTGGCTAAGGCCCGATGCCCTTTGTCCAGGCCTGTCTGCACACTCCCCATGTTTGTGGCTAAGGCCAAATGCCCTTTGTCCAGGCCTGTCTGCACACTCCCATGTTTGTGGCTAAGGCCCTTTCACTTTTCAGTTCTATCCCAGGGACCCATGATGGATCAGGCCTGTGGATAGGTGACATTCTTAATACTGGTGTGACTGATCAGGTGGTGGCTGAACTGCTGTCAGTCTGGAGCACAGAGATTTCCTGCCTCAGAAACTGCATGATGAACTTTGCTCAGTCAGGCCATGAACGATCATAGACAGATCTTGGGTTCATTCTGAAGCCACAAGCCTCAGATCATTTCCGTGGCCAAATGCGTGCCAGAACAGGAACGTGAGGATTTCAGGTCTTCCTATGGCTCTGAGCTGGTTAAGCCACTAATGGGCTCGCCTGGAGAGGAAAGAGGAATTGTTTGTCCCCTGCTGATTAGGGCGGAAATAGCCTGATAGGGAGGAGGCTTTATTAGCCTTCCAAGGACCCCTGCTTAGACAGAAAAAGGTGGGCAATGAGGTCATTAAAGAGACAGTGACTCGGGCTGGGGAGATGCTCTGTAAGCGTGGGGACGTGACTTTCATTCCCGGAACCAATGAAGCCAGAAGAAGGGGCTTGTTGGATCTAAAGGTGGATTCTGTGAGCTGTCAAACCACTCAGACCTAGAAATATCTGATTCTGCTTTCTCCATGTATTGTGAGAAAAGTGTGATGTCTTCAGAGGTTCAATCATCGAGTTCTGGCCAGCAACCAAGGGCAGTGGTGATAGCCTATACTGTTTTGGAGGTCTCTGGGACACCGTTGACCAAACACTGGAGGGGAGATATCACACACAGGGCACTGAGTCTTTTATTTGGCAACCTATGGCTTCTGAGAGGAACACTGTCTCCCTTAAGAAGCCTGGAGAAAGCGTTAAATGAATGCATTGCTTTCAATGGCTTGAACCCAAAACAAGATACCCCCTTCTAAATAAAGAGCACTAAAAGGCTCAAGGATTGAGCCCAGAGCACCCCGCATGGAGGCTAGGAGGCTCCTCAGATGTCTGTCTTTGTTTTCCAATCTCTAAGGACAAATGTGAAAACCAGGTGAGATTCTTGCTCCTGAGCCAGGCTGTTGGGAGTCCCCCTGTGTTCCCGTGAAACTGACCAGTCTTCCTATGCAGAAGGACCCCGTTTCAGTTCCCACCACCACCACACCCTGGCACCTTGGAGTGGGTTTCTCAGCCTCTAGCTGGACATGACTGGAGCGGGTAGATCCACTGAGACCCTCTCCATCCTGGGGCTGTCTGTGAAGGAACCAGCTGTCTCCGCCCTTCTTCACCCAAGGATGAGAAGAGGAGAGAATCTCTATCGCTGTTTCCTTCACTGTGGGGAACATGCCTTTAGGGATAGCCTGCACCATGTATGTAAATCTGCCACTCTAAACAGCCCAACACCTGAGCATGAAGTCCCCAAGCAAGCTACTCAGCACACTCATTGCCAGGAGCAGCAGTCGATGGTAACAGATGTGATGTCACTTCTGGGACTACTTGGCCGCTGAAGGTAAGAAAGTCCTCTGTTCTGTGGCCATTTGGGTTAGAGGAGTCTTGACTCCAGGACGGTGTCTGGGAGTGAGGGGTGGCACCCTTCAAGGCCTTGTGAGGCCACTGGGTTTATTCTTGATGAAAGGCCCTGGGCCCACCCTGAGTTGGGGGAACTGAGGGGTAGGACAACTGTGGACAGAGTGTCCAGGAAGGAATAAGAAGAGCCAAGAGGTATTTGCAAGAATCAGATGGGAGAGTGACAATTGGGAACACAGAGGAGAAGGGGACATTTTCTGGGTATGTTTGAAAGGAGAACCCACAGATGAAGAGGAGAGAAATGTGGGTGGTGACCTGGCTTGAAGACAATTGAATGGAACTGCTGAGAGAAAGCCACCGCCTGCCCCCCCCACCATGTCAGATGGGTCCGAACGCTGCTCAGACCTGGCATTCCATGGCATTTGCTTCTATTGTCTTGTATCATAACTATCTCTTTGCTCATCTCTTCCTCAGCATTGGGTTCTCAAGGACAAGTCTATGGTCTCTGTCCCCAGGTAGCTGGTGTCATGGCCAGGTCTGGAAGACAGAGCCATCAGGCCAGGTTCGCACTAAAAGCACACAAAGGCGGAGAGAGGTTGAAAGGGGGCACGGTGTGAGCAACCAGCCCTGACACTCGCAGCAGAACACAGGGCAGGGGGCAGGGGACTGACTCTATCCTCAGTCAGGTTCTTTTTAAAAATAAATTATTATAATTTTGTTTTACATATATGAGTGTTTTGCTTTCATGTATGACCATGTACCACATATGTGCAGTGTCAACAGAGGCCAGGAGAAGATGTCAGAGCCCCTGGAACCGAGGTTAGACAGTTGTGAGTTACCATGTGGGTGCTGGGAATTGAACCTGGGTCCTCTGGAAGAGCATCAGAGCTTTAAACTACTGGTCCAGGTCTCCAAACTCTGGAATCAGTTTTTTCAGAACACATTTTGTTGTTATTATGTTGTTTTACAAAATGCTTGGTGACGTGACTTAATCCATTAAAGCTAAAGTCTGGATTTATTTGCATCTTATGTGTCTTAGGAAAATACATACACTCCCACATGCATGCTCATATGCTTAAACACAAGTACACATACACATACATGCACACCCCATATACATATATGCACATCATACATACACAAACACTACACTCAGACACATGTGCACACATGCACAGGTACAGAGATGTTCACTGAAGCCTCATCTATACTATTAGGAGGCATGAAAACAGTGCACATACCCTTTATGCAAATGAGCAAACAACCCCAGGGGTAAAATCATGAAGAAACAGTCTATAGTAAAAAAAAATTCAGAACTGTGTGGATCAACATAAATCTCAAAAAAATACCCCTGAGGGGGAAAATCCA
This sequence comes from Ondatra zibethicus, assembly GCA_004026605.1. Lineage (NCBI taxonomy): Eukaryota > Metazoa > Chordata > Mammalia > Rodentia > Cricetidae > Ondatra > Ondatra zibethicus. The sequence continues at coordinate 259,877 of PVIU01000459.1, forward strand.
TTAGGATAAAAAGCAGTGTGCTTTTATTTCTAGATTAAAAAAATACATAAATAAAAAAACAAACACCAAAAATACATTCTGTCATTATTTAATTATAACTTTTAACAAAAGCCAAATAGAACTTTAGAATTCTATGACTTTTAATTTTTAAAAAAAATTGTTGGTTCTCACCCCACCCACTCCAAAAACAGTCATTTTAGTTCCTGTAGTTCATGGTGTTTCTGTGTCTCTGGAACTCTGTTTTTCTAAGTAATACAATGATACTGCTGAATGGTCCCCTTTCTAGCTTGCTTCCTAGGATGGAGGGGCTATTGTTACCTGCCAAGGATCTTTGTCCAGTTTATTTTCTCTACCAGTGAAAGAATTAAAAAAGCAGAAAAAAAAAATCTCAAGACACAGTGGGTAGCCATGGGTGACAAGGGTAATTACAGGTGAGGAAGAACAAACAGAAAAGACCTGAAGGGTGGGATGGGGATGGGGGTGGGGGGGCTTTAAGTTATTTGGTAGCCTGAGACGGGCCTCCTACCCCTAATTGGGGTTCAATTGGGGCTGGTCGGTTTGCACAAAGAAAAAGAATCTGATAGGCCTTCAGCATCAGGTAACCGTGTTCAAAACAGGCCTTGAACTTACCTGGCCTCCCAGTAGAAAGTGGGGGGCACGCTGGGCCGGGGGCGGGGGGTTGTCAGCAAGAGGAAAAACCTACTCCACTTTTATCTCAGGTCAGGAAGGTAAAGAAGCTGGAAGTTTGCCATCTTCCGTCTGTGGTTCCTTTCCCTATCTGTCTGCCTGGCTCCTAATGGCCCCTGTGAAACTCAGTCTGAAGAGCTGGTTCTCAGCCCAGGGTCTTTGCTCCACACAGTCCCCTCACCCGTGATCCAGGGCAGCCACTGCAAGACACAAAAACTCGGGGTGCTTCAGAGCAGGGAGGTAGGCAAAGGTGTTCCGTGACGGGTGAACTTATTCTGGAGACCTCGTGTGTGGCATGGTTCCCACAGCTGACAATGGCAGTGTATTGCGTTTCCATACTGAAGCACTTGAACTTGTGGTTTGCCAAGAAGGCGGTTCTGCCATGTTCTTGCTGCCAAAGAAAAATGAAGCTGCGGGAGGCGATGAGTCTGCTCACATGCTTGATCATGGTAAACTGATTCTCAGCACAGGCAATCATCAAACCCCCAACACGGCATGTCATACGTACATGCACACACACACTTGCACACACACACACACATGCACACACGCACACACACATGCATATGCACACATTTTAGGGAGAGGAGGGTGACACATGCATGTGTAAGTCAGGGGACAACCTCTGGTGCCAGCCCTTGCATCTTGTTTGACTGGGTCTCTTAGTTGTCCATAGCTGTGGACCATGGGCTAGCTGGCCTGCTGGCTCCTGGGGAGTCTCCTGTCTCTGCCTCCCACATCTCCTCATAGGAGCCCTGAGATTAGAGACCGCTGCCACCACACCAGGTTTCTCTGTGGGTTCTGGGGATTCAAACTCAGGTCCTCACATTTGCAATGCAAGCGCTTTTCTCAGTGAGCCATCTCCCTAGTCCTGCGATTCTCCCTCAGAAAGCTGGCTGGCACCAGAGCACTGTTTACTGTTGGCTTCATCTTCTTCCAGTGTCTAACTTTTGTCTGTGCTCATCACTAGACCTCCCTAAGTTCTCTCCCCACTGGTAACCCACCTCTCAACACACCCACTCGAAAAGAGGATGGTTTCCTGTCTCCCTTGGCAACACCCTGGGGAGGGGCTGCTCCCCTCTGTGCCTCAGAGCTGCACCTGGAGATTTCCCACATGCTCTGTGTCTGTACTGGGTAGGCTCTGTGCCAAGTCTGGGGTCCCACAGTGTCTTCTTCTCTGTCTCATTTAGAACAACTTCTCCTCCCATGGCTTTCTGAGAAAGTCCTCTGCCACCCTTCAGGTCTGCAGTGACCTTGCCCTGACCTCACCCTTGACCTCTAGCAGGCTCTGCAGTCTGCTAAGAAGCCTGAGTCTTGCTTAATACCAGCTTCTGGCCTGGCCTGTCAGCCCTGGTCCTGATTTGAGCTCAGCTCCTTCCCTCTGGAGCTGCCAGCATTTTCCGATTTCCCCAGATCCTCATGAGATCGGTGACATTCTCAGAGCTGCGGCTTTCCATTTCAATTTTTTAAGGATTTTAAGGGGCCCAGAACGTGCATACCCCTCTGAGTGATGTCATGTAGCTTAGTTGTAAAATTCCAAAGATGGCTGGAAGAAAAAGCAATCATGTTATTCCACTGTTTGTGCTTTCAGTTAAGTGAAGTGAAGTTGGCATGGCAGGATCGTCGTCACCGACACCTCCCTGAATGGAACTCGGGACCTGGGGCCACTGTGCTAGAGCTCTCTCAGTGCTCCCCCAACCCCCAGCAGGCTCCCAGGAGACTCGCAGAACCCTGATCCTGTCACCCACGCAGTGAGAAGCAGGCCAGGCCAGCACTCCCCAGGCTCTGAGGTTTCTGCTCTGCGGTGTCCTCACCGGAGCAACCCTGGGGAATCAGAGCCAGCCCCTCAGTTGTCACAGAAGGACCTCGCAGCCACCACAGGCTTTGAACTCCATTTGCTTTGGAACATCCCTGTTTTCCCTTCACCGTCGAAGGCAGGGAGCCCTCCAGCAGCCTGGAGCCAGAACCAAGCCACTGCTGCTGCCTCTGAAACCACAGCCTCCACGCAACAGACTGGCTTGTGCCTTTTGTGTCCAGCAAGGGTTGGCCTTAGGAGCCGGGTGTCCTAGGAGAGGCAGAGCCCTCAGATGGCCTCCTTCCCTCGCTGGCTCAACCCCGTCCTGAACTTCATTGCTTGAGCTACAGAACTGAGTAAACACAGTGTGCGCGGATGGATCCTGCCTGGCTGGGGATCCCTGACTCCAGCTGGTCTGAGCCCGGGTTGCCAAGATCTACAGACTTAAGATGCAGGAGGACAGTCAGGGCCTCCACGGAGCTGGTGCAGAAGGTCAGAGGCTGGATGACAGTTGTTCGGGGTGCATTGATTTGTTAACTTGCTACATAAGCTCTTCACACCCCAACAGCTAGAGGAATGCACTAACTATGTCCCTCCTTCCATACAAGTAGCTGCTGTCTTTCCAAGGGTACCCTAGGCCTGTTTAAACAGCAGGGACCCCAAGCTCCACTCCTCCACTTTTGGTGTTGGTCCCAGGAAGTGAAACGTTGTATAGCTCCCGCACTGGTTCAGAAGCACATCCTGTGAACCACTTTGCAGAATATGAAGCCCAACCCCATCTCCCCCCGCGCCCCCTGCAGATAAAAATGAGACCAGTCCTTGTTAACATTAATGTATTTATTCTAGAATCTGAGTCAGCTTTGTTACGGTTTGCTCTTTGTGTTACCTTTCTCTGCCCTTTGTTGCCTTGTTTTAGTTTGCCAACTATTTTGTCATTATTCTATGTGACAACTTTCAATAAGGCTGCTCATGTTAATCTTTCCATTGTGCTCCATGCATGTAGGGAAGGTCGATCTCCCATTGCAAGATCTACCTGCTTTCAAATGGTACCATTCCCTGGGTGGTGCAGCTGCATGGAAACACCGGAGCAGTCATTATTAGCCTTCTGGAAGCTTGTGTTCTTGCTACCTTTTTAATTCTCCAAATGCTACAGGCTCGAAGGACTATAGTGTTGAACTTCTCACCAAATGTACACACTCCTTGTAAAGGCCTTCATTCTTTCTTGTGTGTCTGCATGTTCTTTTTTTTTAATGTTTTTATTTATTATGTATACAGTATTCTGCCTGCATATATGCCTGCAAATCAGAAGAGGACATCAGATCTTATTACAGATGGCTGTGAGCCACCATGTGGCTTCTGGGAATTGAACTCAGGACCTCTGGAAGAGCAGCCAGTGCTCTTAACCTCTGAGCCATCTCTCCAACCCCTATATGTTCCTTTAAAATCATACCACTTGGGTCTGAAGGATCCTTCTGGGTGTTCATCTCGGTACAGAATGGACACTAGTGAATCCTCTTTGTTTTTTGCTTCTCTAAAGATGTGTCAATTTCATGTGCACTTTTACAGTGTCCTGATGGGAACAAGACTCATGACTGCAGGCCTGTGGCTCTCATTCGGCACTTTCATAGCTGCTTCCATTGTTCCCAGTGAGAAGTCAGCCGTCCCACTACTGTTTCTTCCTTTGCAGGGCATGGCAGGCTTTGCTCAGCCAGAGCCTCAAAGTTCTTAACTGCTGAGCCTCCCTCCAGCCCCCTTCTAAGAATTTCAATTACACATTCTCAATTTCTCCACAGTACCCTGCATACCCTAGTGCGCACTTTTATTTCTCGAGGTTTTTGTTCCATACCTCCTCAGCCTGGAACATTTTAGAAAACTTGCTTATCCCTTGTTTAAACAATCACTGTGCCAGCTTCGTGTGGCTTTCATTTGAATTTGCCTTTTAGTTGGATGCGATTTGGCTCTATTTTCAAATGCAATTCCTCTGGTAATGTACTCCAGCTTTTCATTTGTTAAAAATAAATTGCTAATTGATATTGCAAATTTGTCCCTAGCTACCTCAGTGACTAAGCACCTGGGGCCCCTTGTTGTCTGTTTTCCCACCACGTGGCCTCAGGCGGCTGAACTCTGAGGTCTGGTAACCTTGTGAGAGCTGGAGATTCTGGACATTTTGGTCTTTTCATGGTGTTGTTTATGGCAGAGGCTGAGCGCCTGTCCAAAACCAGGGTTAGGATACGGTACAGCTGAACTTCTGTCAGAGCAGAGCAGAGTCTATGCCAGTTTGTCCTTCTCTGGAACAACCTCCTAGAAACTCAACAGAAAACTTTGTGTGTTTTCTGAAATACTGAGTTGTTGAGGCTTGAACTCCAGCTTCTGTTGTAATGACATCTGGGATGCGGGTGACACCCATGCCTAGTTCAGCTCAGCCTTGTGTGCTCTGTGCAACTTCTGCACACACAAAGGCCAGCGTTGTTTTCCCCAGCTCTAGAGCCCTGGTACACAACTCCGAACTGGCTCAGCTGCACTCACACGCTGTTGAGTAACTGAAGGAACAGAGTGATGGGGCCACCTTGGCGTGTTTTGCTTTTTCTCTGGGATTCAGACCTCAGGCTCTTAAAGCTTGAGTTGCCTTTTGAGTGAGGCCTCCTTTGAAAAAAACTCGCACTCTCTGTGTGAGTGTGTGTATGTGTGTGTGTCTGAGTGAGTATGTGTGTGTATGTGAATATTGTGAGTGTGAGAGTGTGTCTATGTGAATGTGTGTGTGTGTGTGTGTGTGTGTGAGAGAGAGAGAGAGAGAGAGAGAGAGAGAGAGAGAGAGTGATCTCTCCTTTCTGTCTCTTCCTGGTTTTCTTTGTTTGCTAGAAGCTATTCCATCAGATTAAAACATACACGGGATTCTCCTTGTGTGTTAATGGCGAGGCAGCAACACATGGAGATCTGGGGTTGGCAGACTAACCCTGTCTCCAACCTAGATGAATGGGGAATTGTTTTAGTTGTGGTTTCTCGTGAATTAAAAGCAAAACGAAAAACAAAATCTGCACTACTGAGGGCTGGGGGTGTGGCTCAGCCAGGAGAGTGCCTGCTTGGTATAAATAAAGCTCTGTGTCCAATCCCCAACATCTCTATAACCTGATCAGATGGCATGACACTCAGGAGGGGCCTGCAGGAGGATCAGAAACCAAGGTCATCTGCCCCTACAAAGGTTTGAGGTCAGCCTGAGCTACATGAGATTTTGTCTCAAAAAACAAATTGTTTTTTAAAAATGCACTTCCGTAGCATGGACAGAGATTAAGAAAACCTTCAGCACAGGAGGAAATGCAAATGCCCATCAGAGCCAAAGCTGAGCTTCCTGGATGGTAGCTTTCATCGGAGACGGTGACAATAAGCTGCACTGATGGGAAAATGAGAAAACTTGGAGACAGGAGAGCTAGCCCAGACGGGGACGTTGACCCTTGGTCCGTCTTGTGGAAAGGCTGAGCATGCGGGATGCAGGAGGTTGGGAGAGCATTGACAGAGCAATTTTTTTAGCACATTGTTTGATATGAAAACATATATGGAGAGATTCTTTGTTAAAAACTTTTAATGAAAGTTCAGTGTCAAGATTTACATCAGCTCCTCAGTCCTGAGTCCAAATCTTGCCCTTATTACCGCTTAGCCGGCAGCCCTTTGCAGGTAATCTAGCACATCTTGGCCAGAGTTTCCCCATCTGTAATGTGGGAATGGTGAGGCCACCTGTCCCAGGTGAGAAAATCTGACAGGTATGTACACATGAGACACAGACTCTGCTCTCACATTTGGAAAAACATTTGTTAAACACAACCAACTTGCAACACAGTGTCCTCCTTTAACCTGATTCTGTCCACAGTCACTGTGTCCAAATGTCCATCTGGTCAACCTGCCTTATGCTACTTGTGAAGCGCAGAAGCAGGTGGGGCCTGCTCAGACACACAGGTGGTCTGGTGAATGTGAAGAGGGTGGAGGACTGGACTTCTTTTGCGTCCTGCAGCCAGGCAGCTTCTCTCCATTGCAGGCAGAAGGTGGAAGCTCCCTTGGACCACAGAGAATGCTGTAATTGGCTCCCAGCCCTGACTCTCTTGTAGTCATTAGCAAAGTTCCTCATGCTCTGCCCATGATGGGGGAGGGCGTCCTGACACACCATCCCTCATCTAAATGTTTAATAATGCCCCATCCTCAGCTCACAGGGTAACCAAACCTAAGCCAGCAGATCCCCAAAGCCACAGACTAACGAGGCCATGAAAGGGAAGATGTTTCTGTAATGAAAATTTCATCAATGCAGATTTCACATTGAATATCAGGGTCTCAGCATGAAGACGGCATCAGAGTGGACGCTGCTGTGACACTGACCTTCCTCCCTGGAGACAAGAGCAGAGTCGGCAGCTTCGATCTTTGTGACAACATAGCCACAAGGAAGGAGGCTCTGGGATGGGGGAATCAGTGAGGCCCCGCCCCATTCCTTCTGAAGGGTGTCTCTGCTGATTGGGTCTTGGCACCTCAGCTTTCCTCAGTTGCCCCTCTGGTCCCATCCCTGTCTAATCTAAGTCCCCTCTGTCCCCTCGCCCATATTTATCCTCTTGCTCCTCAGTGTTGTAGTGAAGGGCTCGGGCTGTGTTCCCGGCGCCGGGCCCCTTGTTCTGTCCCACCCGGCTCCAGGTGTGTACCCGAAATAATTACACGGAAACTGTACTCATTGAAATACTGCCTGGCCCATTAGCTCCAGCCCCTTATTGGCTAACTCTCTCATATTATTTTAACCCATTTCTAATCATCTGTGTGTCACCACGAGTCATGGCTTACCGGTATGAGTCTAACCAGTGTCCATCTTGTGCTGGAGAAGCATGGCGTCTGCCCTACTGCCTTCTCTCTCACAGCATTCCCTTCTATCTACTCCGCCCACCTAAGGGCTGCCCTATCAAAAGGCCAAGGCAGTTTTCTTTATTCATTAATGGTAATCACAGCACACAGAGGGGACTCCCAAATCATCCCTGAGGACACTCCTACACCACCTCAGCATTGCACAGCCCAACCAGGCCACACTCGGGCTGCTTCCTCTCTCTTATTCAATTTGCCCCAGAACCTGCAAGCCCCAGATCTTGTCTCAGTGTCTACCCAGGAAGATTCCCTTGGTGGTCTTTTAAGAACAGCATTACTGCCGGGCAGTGGTGGTGCATGCCTTTAATCCCAGCACTCAGTAGGCAAAGACAGGCGGATCTCTGAGTTCGAGGCCACCCTGGTCTACAAGAGCTAGTTCGAGGACAGGCACCAAAGCTACAGTGAAACCCTGTCTTGAAAAACCAAAAAAGAACAGCATTACTGGTACCCACCCCTTTCTGCTTGCATTTGCCTGTGCATGCTTACACACACATAGAGAGAGAGACAGGGAGAGAGAGAGAAAGAGAGAGAGAGAAAGAACACACAGTGACAGATGTATACAATGCATCGAGATCAGCTTTTCCTATGGCATCTGTATGTCTGTAAGAGCCATGGGTCCCCTGCAAGCCAAGTGTAAACTTGGTGATTTTTGCATCTCATCTTGAGAAGATCTTATCTTGTGAGTTTGGCTTCTGGAAAACCCTGGTTGGAACCTACGACTGTCAGAAGTACTTCCCTCCCCAACACTGTAGTCCATGGTGCCACAAGGGATGCTCAGGACCAGAGGCTGAGCACACACCAAGGGCAGATACACCGGTGGCTTCAGTTCATTTATTTATAGCCTGACAGGAAAGCACATAGACATTGCTCTTCCTTCTCATAGAGCGTTTTGTGAGGCTTCCAACAGCTAAGGAAATAAAGACACAAACAACTTTAACTCTAAGTCACCTTTCCTTAGAGAAACTCGCAGACACAGAGGGAATGCACAACAGGCCGTGCTTGCAGATTCTGGACCTTTCCAAGGTCAAGACAGTAAAAAAAAAAAAAAAAAAAAAAAAAAACTCCAAGCATCACTGGCAACCTTGACCACGTCAAGTTCACATGACTTTGTAGTAGACAATGTATTTGTAGAGACAATGTATTTAAATTTAAAGAACGTTTAGACTCCTCTAAAGTCTCCAAATGAAGTTAAGATGTTTTCAATTTGGAGGTACCTTTTCCTATTGAATTTTCACAAAGATGCAGGAGTCCCTCTGTCTTTCAAAAAGATGGCACATGCATTTGTATATGTTTGTAAAGCATATGTCTTTGTACTGCAATGGATAACGGTATGCTTTATGTTTTAATTGCTGTGCTTGAAAGATCTATAAAAGAAAATGCCTCTAACCTGTAAGTCCCATGGCCCAAGGACAGATAACTTCCTGAAATGCTAGAGGCTGTACTTTCACTTTTGATAACAAGTTTGGTTATCCCACCTGAGAGGATGTGTGCTGAATCCCACAAAGACAGGAAGTACGCAGGCAGGAAGTACATCAGGATGCATGCTTGCCTTTGATTGGACAAAGGCAAGAAATAAGTAGCCTAGTGAGTTTTGCTCTTATAAGCACCTGACTAATCTAATTTGGCACCACATTCTGAGCATAGGTGTTGGGTATGGTTCTGGCCAATATTTAATAAAGTTTGTTTCAAATTTGGCTCAAAAAATTGTGGTAGTGGTCTTATTTTTGCCTGCTGGGATTAACAGAACATATTTGTATGTGTATGTCTGGACTCGTGCATGTGGAAACAAGAGGAGGAAGTTAGGTGTCTTCCTTTATTACTCTCAACCCTATTTTTTGAGACAAAGTCTCTCACTGAGTCTGCAGCTTGCTTGTTTCTAAGCTTGCTTAGACCCGCCTGTCTCTACCTCCCCAGTGCTGGGGTGACAAGCACACACCAACCAACATGACTTTTTACATGAGTTCCAGAGATCTGAACTCAGGCCCTCTTGCTTGTACAGCAAGCACTTTACCAAACGAGTCACCTCCCCAACCCCAGAGGCCTGTGAGTTTTAGCACTGGGGTTATACGTCAGAGCACAGTGCACACCAAGGAAGCAAAAGCAGAACAACGTGATGTACGCCCCCAGCCTGGCCCTGGAGAATCAGCTCTGGGCTTATCAATGAGGATGTTCTCCATGGGATTTCATAGCCAAAGCCCTCAAATGTTGGCTCTCATCTTTCCTGTGGCCCAAGATGACCTCTAACACTCTCTACTTCTAAGGATGGCCTTGAACTTTTCCACCTCTTGCCTCATCCTCCTAAGTGCCGGAATGGCAGCTCTGTCTCACCATTCCTGACTTCATGGATCTGACTTCACTGGATACCTGACAGTCTCCAGTGGGGCTCAGCCCAGCCACTTGCAAGCATTCATAGTCTGCTACACAGAAATACTGTCTATTTCACCACAAAACTTAGTGATGCCATGGGGCTGGAGAGATGGCTCAGCGGTTAAGAGCACTGACTGCTCTTCCAGAGGTCCTGAGTTCAATTCCCATCAACCACATGGTGGCTTACAACCATCTGTATTAAGATCTGGTGCCCTCTTCTGGCCTGCAGGCATATGTGCAGGCAGAACACTATATACACAATAAATAAATATTAAAAAAAAAAAAACTTAGTGATGCCAGACAAGAACCCGCTGGATCAGCTTCTTTGGATCTAGTCCCAGGTCAGCACAGCTGCACAGCCTCCGCTAGAAAGGACTGAGCCCAGAAGTCAGAGCACCACGGGCTGATTCTCCTGGAGACTTCCTTCATTTGTGTGAAGTCCGCCTGGAATGACTCAGAAGTCAACCCAACTAATACCCTAAACAGAGAGACTCCCTCATGTGGCTGGGCTTCCTCCCAGCATGGCTGCCTCGGGTTGCTCAGGCTCCATTTGTGGCGGCTCAGGTTCTAAGAGCAAAAAGTCTAACAAATGAGGTAGAAACTGATTGACCTCTTTTTACCAAGCCTTGGTAGTCTCAGAGCATAAGTTTCTCTGGCTGGAAGTCGCAGGGAATGGGCAGCAGACACAGATTCCATCTCTAGCTGGAGGCACGTCAGACTTCTGTACTTGAATGACTCACCCAGAGTCAGCGGCTCCAAATGCATCCTGGGATTACCTCTGCTTCTTTATTCTCCTATGCCCAGAATCACTCCCTTATTAGTCTGACTACAAACCCTGGGGTCAGAGTGTGCTTGGGGCAGATCCCAAGCCAAAACAATGCACGATGTCAGCCTCCAGCACCCTGGGACACACAGGAGAAACAGGGTCTACACCGAGCCCACTTCAACTGAAATTCGTGATGCAGTTTGAATGGGACACTCCCCAGGAGACATGTTTAGACGTCGGTACGTACTGCTCTCTTCCACAGGACTGCTCACATCTCCCAGGTCCCATTTATTTCCCCCTTAGCGGCTGCCTGCTTTTGCTTCCACAGCACAATCTACCGAGAGCTTTGGAATGGGCTTTAGATTGCCACTTGATGAAGAGAAAGCAATGGTGGGATACACAAGGGTTGACAGGGGTGGCAGCTGCCCTCCTTTGACTGAGCTTTCCATGCTTCAAGACAACAGGCAAAATTTGGATGGATTCCCACTGCACCACTGCTAAGTGGCTCCATTTAAGTAAACAGCCCCTGGGAATTCATAACCGCGTTCTCTGCGGGTGATCCGTTTTTTCTCCTACCCACTTCGAACATACAAAATTGAGAATATGTCAGACCTCACACGGGCTCTTTACAAAGTGTTCCCCATTAGCCAGGGCCATTTCAGCCCCGTGTTCTTGCCCTCCTCTAAAGGCGGCCCATGGCATTTCCATAATAAAGAGCAGTTTATGGCCTGAAATCTTGACTGGTTGAAAAATGAATTCCAAAATCCCACTGGTTGATTTATTGCCCATATGCCTCCTTTGTTGTCATCGCCATCGCTGGTTAAAGATAGAAAGAATTATCTGTTAGAGCTAGAGAGATGGCTCAGCAGTTAGACGCACTGGCGGCTCTTCTAGAGGACCCGGGTTCAATTCCCAGTACCCACATAGCCCCTCAAAATCCTCTATAGCTCCATTTCTAGGGAATCTAATGCTCTCTTCAGCCACCAAGAACACATGTGGTGCATAGATATACATGCGGGCAAACACCCATACACATAATATTTTAAGAGAAAGTATTGTCACTCACACTCCTTAGTGTGAGTAATTATAATTTCAATCTTGTTGGTGGCTGTCTTAGTTGGGGTTTCTATTGCTGTGAAAAAACACCATGACCACAGCAACTCTAATAAAGGAAAACATTTAATTAGGTTAGGTAGCTTGCTTACACTTCAGAGGTTCAGTCTATTATCATCATGGTGGGACACGGTAGCGTGCAGGCAGACATGGTGCTAGAGAAGTAACTGAGAGTCCTACATCTTGCAGGCAACAGGAAGTGGTCTGAGCATCACACTGAGCAAAGTCTGAGCATAGATGAGACCTCAAAGCCCACCCCACAGTGACACACTTCCTCCAACAAAGCCACACCTCCTAATAGTGCCACTCCCTTTGGAGCCATTTTCTTTCAAACTACCATAGTGGATAATCTCTTCAAATCCTAATTTGAAACCCTTAACTGGCCCAAACCATCTGAACCCACATAGGTGCTGTCAAGTCAATAGCAGAGGTCATGACATGGGTCAGGGTATCTCTGAATGTGATAAGTAGCTGCCATAGAGATCTCCATGGAAATGCACTGTCTCAGTCCAGGGGGAATACAATGAGTAGGCTGGGTGTCCAGAGTCTGTTGACCCTTGGAATTCTCCAAGAAAGTACTGCTCTTGTAAAGGACCTGAATTTGAGTCCCAGCACCCACACTTCTAACTCCAGCTCCAAGGTATCTGATATCCTCTCCTCGGGCTCAGGTGCATACCCCCATATAGATTTATGCCTAATTTAAAGTAATAAAAATAAGTTTTTAAAAGAGTGAAATCCCTCTCTGAAAGGAAAATGGTGACTCTCCCTCCATGAGAGTCCGAGCCTCAGGATGCTACCACCTCCAGTTTCACAGACACCTTCCTTCCCCCAGCAACTCAGGGCAGGCTCAGTGGGTGTCTGTCCTTGCCACCTGCAAGATGGACCATAAGACCTCATAGTGGATCAGCCAAGTTCACAGCTACCGCCATGGGCCAGGCATTGTGCGTGCCATGACCAGCGTCCAGGAAGACAGAGATGAAGCCAGATCACAGGAGAGCCACCGCACACCCCGTTTGCCTCCTTCTCCGAGAAGAATAAATAACTCATTCGTCACTTCCATCCGTCATCTGAGGCAAAAACCAGACAACGATAATGATGTGAATATATTAATCAGCCTCCCTTGCAGATGAGTCCCTGCTTTTAGTTAGAGACAGCAATTTGGTGGCTGTGATTTTGAAAGCCAGTGAAATGCTAAACAGAAGCGTGTCAGCTGGTCTCAGACACAGCCCCGAAATAACATCCCCAGGAACGGATCCTTTGATAAAATATCCCCAAAGAATTTCAAGATATACATAATGGGTTTGGCTTTTTTTTTTTTTAATAACCGATTTGGCAGATTTCTTTCCCCTAGCTTCCAGCTTTCTAAGGATGATTTCATTCCAAAATGCTTTTTAAGTTTGCAAAATGTGTTTGCCACTCACCCCCACCCCACCACACGCTGAATTGTCTTTTCTGCATTTTGCAGTTCATTTTTAAATGGGAAATTGATGGCTTCTTTAGTGCTGAGTCACTGGAACAAGGGTGGCCCGATTTCCAATTACACATGAGCGAAATGGAGTCTGGGGTGGGTCTGTGAGCCCCGTGGTACATACCTGAAGAGGCTAAAAAAAGATCAAGTCCATGGCTAGAGCCAGCTCACTGATAGAGGCTCTCAGGGGTTAAGTTAGCATTGAGCTGGTAACTGTCTTCATCCTGTCTACTGTTTCTTGAGTCTAAGGACAAGATGTCCTGAGAAAATTCTGCCTGGCAGCTTGATTGATGGTTCTTGGATCCAGAGCCAGGAGGTGACTTGGTGTGAACTAAGATTGTTGAAGAAAAAGAAAAATGCCCGGCAGGTGTGGTGGCTCATGTGTGTCACCCCAGCACAGCATGTGACTTTCCAGGAGTAAAACCCCGTCTCCTAAACCAAACCAAAGTGGAACCCAAAACAGAGGGGTGGCTGGAAAGATGGCTTAGCAGGTACAAGTGCCCAATGCCTTTTCAGGGACCCCATCCTGGTTCACAATACCTATGTCTGGCAACTCACCACTACTGTCCCACTATCTCAAGGGATGCAGCTCTCTCCTCTCTCTTTGGCAGGTTCACACATGCACACACCTGCACACAGTACACACACGTAATTCAAAATAAAATAGATCTTTTTAAAAAGCAACAGTAAGAAAAAGGAAAGGAGTGAGATTAATCTTGGCTGGTAGGGTACTGGGCTAGTATGCACAAAGCCCTTGATCTGATTTCTTAGTACCACATAAACCCCTGTGTGGTGATATGTACTTGTAATCCCAGAACAAAGGAGGTGGATGCAAGAGGGTCAGAAGTTCAAGGTCATCCTCAGCTACTTAGCAAGTTCAAAGCAGTCTGGAATGTGTGAGATTCTGCCAAAGGGGGGAAAATACTTGTTTTATCTTTTTAAGGGAAAATAGATGTTGCGGGGTTAGACTTTAGAGCCCCATCTCCCAATCCTCCTGATTGTGACTGTGTTTGGAGACAGGCTCACCTTCTTTTTCAAAGTTCAGTGACATTATTAGAGTGATCCCTGGTCCTAAGCATCTTTTCAAGAAGAGGATGGGGAACAGATGTAGGAAGAGAAAGACCACGTGAGGTGAAAGGGAACAGAGCAGCAGGTCTCAACCTTCCTAACACTGCGACCCTTTAATCCAGTTCCTCATGTTGTGGTGACCCCCAACCATACAATTTTTGTTGCTACTTTGTAACTGCAATTTTGCTGTTATGAATGTAATGTGAATATCTGATATGCAGGTTATCTAATATGTGACTTCTGCAGAAGGGGGTCATGACCCACAAGTTGAGAACCACTGGATCAGAGGGCCCCAACTCTCCCTGGGATTCTGGGAAGCCCTTAAGACCTTTTAGATACAAAGTCAACTGTAATGCCTGCGTTACTCTCAGTACAGTTCGCGCGCCACTGTACCACTCGCGAGCCAGGCAAGGGCCTGGAGATTGGAAGAACACACAAGAGACCTGGGTCATTCCAAAGGAGAGAAACCAAATGCCGTTTATTCAGGCTTAGGAAAAGCCTTATATACCTAGCTGCTGGACAATGGAATTTCCCCCCAGGCAGGTGGGAAATAACCATGCCCAAGATGGAGTAAACAATGCCCTATAGCTAATCACCAGGCAGGGTAGAGGGAGCACAGGATAGCTGGAAAATGCAACAAAATGTCTGGTCAGAAACTGTCCTTAAGATGAACCCCAGGAGAAGGGGTAGACCCTGGGCCTACAGTCAACCACAGTTAAATGTTACTGAGAATGACAGGTAAGCATTTGTTATGTCTATTTTCTGCATGCTTTACTATTTTTCTGTGACTGAATGAAGCCGTGAGAGTGGGTCATCAAACAGGCCTATCCTGCAGTCCTGACAGCCTTTGGTGAATAACTGTCTAGAAAGGACAGCACTCCAACTACAGAGTCTGAGACATGACTCTGGTCACGGGCCTTTTCCCATCAGCACCTGTACCAGGACTAGGAAAAGGCCCAGGAGAACTTAGAAGGGTGCTTGGATACCTGCTCCAGGGAGCACCATCACGGCACTACGAACCCGGCAGTCTGTCTTCAGTCAGTCTGCAAAGGAAGGCCCCTCCGCAGTGACAGAGAGAGGGACTGTGGTCTAGCTTCATTCCTATTGTGGTGTTGAAACACTCGGACCAGGAACCCACACAGCAGAGGAGGGTTCCCTTGCTTACAATGGCAGGCACAGTCCATGTTAGAGGGCACAAAGGCAGAGACATAAAGGACCGCTTCCCTAATTGGGAGCAGAGAGTGAACATCCAGTCCGAGCTGCTTGTTTGCGTGTGCTAAGTCCTCCGTTGGCTGCAACATTTTCATACTGTCCGGGACCGGCACCACCCACCTTCTTCCCAGCCCAGCTAACCGTCAAGACAATCTGCCACCGCCACAGGTCAGCCTGACCTAGAAGATTCCTCAGAGGACTTTCTTCCCCATTGGACTGGAGAGACGGCTCAGTAATTCAAAGCACTTGTTGCTCTTGCAAAGGACTCAGGTTTCATTCCCAGCACCACATGGTGGCCTGCCATCTGTAACTGCACTTCCAGCAGATCTCATACCCTTTTCTGATCTTTGCGGGCACTAAGTACACACATGGTACACAAACAAACATGCAGGTAAAACACTTCCATATAAGACAAAATGAATATATCTAATATTAATTTTTTTAATATAAAAGCCTCTTTTCCCAAGCTTGTTGTGTCAAGTTGAATATCAAAACTGACCAGAACAGGCTATATGCTTGGCTTTGATCAGTCTTGATAGTTTTGGAAATTGAGCTGTAACTGGTGATAGTCACAATAATCTCTCTCTCTCTACACACACACACACACACACACACACACACACACACACTCACAGGCACATGGTCAACTTGTCTTTCAGGTTAGACAGGAGATTGTCTTCTGTGTGGCCTCCCTGGGGTTACAACATAGGCCACAATATTGCAGGCTCTTGGATAGTCTTTTGCCTACCTGTGGTCTTCATCACAGTAGACTGGGCTGCACTGGTAACATGAAGTGGTGACAGTGGCTGCTGCAACAGCAGAACGGGCAAGCTCCAGCATCGGTGGTGGCAAGAAGGCAGCTAGAGATCTCCAGAGGGCACCTGGGGACAGAGGTGGTGGAGACGACGGAGGGTGGGGGAATAACAGAGAAGAAACGGAACAGGAAAAACAGCCAAGATCGCTGAAGCCAGGAAAGGGGTTATGAAAAGCTGAAAACAAGGAGTCTGCAGAAATAGTCTCTAGAAGAGTTCAGAACTGATGAGGTCCCAACACCCAGGGCCTGAAAGCTACAACACTCACTGAGGTCCTAAAACTCAGGCCTTGAGAGCCATAACACCGACCAGTAGCTGCTGCTATGAGTCCTGGATTACTGGTCACGGAGGACAGAGCTATTGACATCTAGACCCAGTGTAAAAAGCCCTGCCAACCAAGTCTCTGGCCTCTACTGCTTGGATCCATAGCTTTTCGTTCTCTGGATCCCAGTATTAACTCCCCGGATCTTAATCCATTTATCAGACCGTTGGTGTTCAGGAGCCTGGATACCACTACTTGTCTATATTGGAAATTTCCATCTGGATCTAGATAACCCCAGCAGATAAAGATGCAAGAAGAGCGTGACCCTCCAAGTCAAAGACAACAGCTCGGGAGAAACCAACACAGTACGATCTTGACTTTCCCTCCAGAACCCAGGGAACTAGATTTCTGTTTTTTACCCCAGGCAGCCTGCAGAAGTTTATAACAGCCATGGAAAAGATTTCTCAGAGCTAGCTTCCATTCCCCTGGGGTTTCAGCGTCTGGGAGCTGACACGGCTTATTTGTCTGCAGCCTGTGAGGAAGATGTGGCATGCTTCTATTTGAACTTGAGCTGTGTCCAGTCTGAAGCTGGCTAGACAGAGCTCCTGTCAAGTACACTGTCTCTAAAGAGCTTGAAGTGATTTATGAGTTCCAATTGCACATGAAGTAAGTGGCCTTCTTAAACTAATATCTCAAACACGCCCCCTTCTCTAGCTCCCACTGAAGCCACAGGAGGTGTCAGACCTCAAAGGTGACTCCAGCAGGAACACTCTGCCAGGTGAAGTCCTCAAGGTCAGCTTACCAATGAGGTGGCATGCAAGAGGGCACAGGTGCTTGTCACCCTCTCCCCTTGTGTTCTAGAAGCCTGGTAGGAGTGGGAACGTGACACTATCGTGAGATGCGCACACTGACCGTGTTCAGCCCACTCTGTGTGGTGCCAGCTTAGATCTCCTAAGTCACCGCTTCCCTCTTCAGCTCCCTGCTCACAGCCCCCCAGGCGGCTGGCTCCCCACCAGCTTCTCTGGCCCTCCCCCTTGCTTCCCCTCACTTGTGCCCTTAGAGCTCGGGCTGGATGTGGAGAGGACATTGTTCTCTGGGCACACGTTGAAGGGAAAGCCATGGGTGCCACAAGGGCTTCTTTTCCACCCTCCCTTCCTCTCCCAGGAACCTACTGTGTTCTTTTTCACTCTGGGACCTGACCCCGAGGCCCCCTGAACTGCCTTTCCTCTTGTCGTTCAGTATTCACCTGGCTTCAGCCAAGGAGGCTCTGCTAGAGGTCAAGGACAGGAGAGGAACGCGTCTGACCCTCCATGCTGTATGCAGTGGCCCACAACCCCACGGACAGCCATTCTCTGCACCCCAGACCCCTCCAAGCTTTCCAACACCCTACCCTCGGCTGCCGGTTGCCCTGTCTCCTGCTGCACCCCCTGCTTGATACCCCTTAGCCTCCTTAACCCTCGTCCTGCCTGTCCTAACTGTCAGGGCCCCTCGAGTCCCATCTTTGTTCTCTCTCCTGGGAGCTCAGCCTCCTAGGATCTTAGTGCTACACGCACTTGGGAATGCCACGTTCCTGGGCTTCAACCTGTGAGGACATATGGGGATCCCTGAGCAAGTGAGCTCAGCTCAATGGGGTCACTTTTGAAAAGAACCCTCGGGTCCCCACGTAATGACTCCATCCATCTGAGTCATTGCCAGACTCCCAAGTGCGTCTCCATCCCTTCTTCTCTGAAATACTACTGGACACCGGACCATTGCTCCCTCCAATGTTGTCACCCTCCTGGCTCAAGGGTTACCCTGGACTCACCTACCTTCTGAGTCACCCTCCACAGCATACATAGTGACCTTCCCAAAGCACAATCATGTCACATCCTTGCCTTGCTTGCTGAAGCCATAGCTTCTGAAGACACTTCCCAGTCCTTAAGGTCCGTATTATCAGTCATCTTGCCCGCCACCCCCCCCACCCGCCACTAGCTCAATCTAGAATATTCTGCTAAGCACATTGACTGTCTCCTGTTTCCTGAGCCTGTAGTACCTTGGCTACCTGTGCCACACTCCCTTTCCCAGGCTCCTTCACCTGCCGGCATCTTCTCTCGTCAGGCTTGGCCGCTCTTCTAGAATCTCACCCAGAACTGTCCTTATCCCTCCATCCCACATCCTGCCCTGAACATCCAGACAGGCAAACACATCCTGAGGAGTCATTGCTGGACTTCATTTTCATAAATGGAAGACAGTGACAACCTGGACACTGTCCTGACACATGGCTTGCCCCATGGCAGGCCTCAACAACCGTTAGAACTCTTTGATCATCATATATTCCCAGTGGGATCTGCGAACACAGAGCTCCAACCTCTTGGTCCCCCACCCCAGGTCCTGATCAGGAATGCTTGACTGAGAAACTGGATCCGCCCAGCCTGTGTCCTCCTGTGCCTGATTCCTTTGCACCAAACTGAAAGTAATTACCAAAGGCAGCCGTAGAAAATGACAGAATGGGAACGTGCCTCGGCGCCCAGCGAGCAGATTAGGAGCAAAGCCCCATGTCATCACAACGCCTGTCAGGCTTGGAAGCTACTTAACCAGCCGAGGCTTTAAAGCCAATCCTATGAGCTCAGGGATTTCTCTTGGGGCTGTGCTGTCTCTCTGCATCGGTCTGGTCAGAGAAGACATAGCTCTTCCAGGATGTCATCGTACATTGGAATATCTGGAAAGGATTGTCACTGCTGAGAGGAACATGGGACTATTCTACATTGGCAGAGCCCCAAAGCTGCCCTAGGTCTATCCTCACCAAAGCTGGATTGCGGGGACTTGAAGCACAGTTCAAGGGTCCCTTGAGAGCCTTTGTGCCTAATGGGAGCTGGCCTCCCTACACAGCTGCGGAAAGCCTGGCCTGCAGGGGTCTCCTCACACACACACAGGGGCAAGGACTGACCAGGTGAGCACAAAGGCCATGGGTGTCATGTTTGTCCTGATGGTCAGGTTGCTCCATAGACTGAGTCAGGCAGATCTTGAGATCTGGGCACTCACCTGGCACCCCTTTATCTGGTGTCATCTGGAGCCTTTACCCTTTTCTGTGGCTCCGTCCTCCCACTGATGGTCTCAGGGAACCTGCAGTCAGGGTGGGGGGATCATCGAGGAGAGTCGTGATGGCCACGCCAGGAACTAAGCTCCCAGGGTCCACTGCACACAAGGGCTCTGAGTGACACAGTGAGGACAATTGCACCCATCCTAAAAGTGTGCTTTTTGTCATAGGACAGTGTCGCTGGAGCAGTTGCTCTCCTGCCCACCCTCCTCTGGGACATCATTTCTGTCTATGTCATTCTAGTCTCTTGTCCTGGCTAGTTTTATGTCAACTTGACACAAGCTAGAGTCACCTAAAGTGAAGGAACCTCAATTAAGAAAATGCCTCCAAACACTATGCCTGTATGCCTGTAGAGTGTTTTCTTAATTAGAGATTGATGTGAAAGGCCCAGTTCATGGTGGATAACACCACCCCTGAGTTGGTGATCCTGGGAACTGTAAGAAAGCAGGCTGACAAAGCAATGAGGAGCAAGCCAGTAAGCAGCTATTCTCCACGGCCTCTGCATCAGCTCCTGCCTCCAGGTTCCTGCCCTGCTTGAGTTCTGTCCTCATTGCTTTTGTTGAACTGCAAGTGAAATAATGTCCTGGCCACACCTGTCAGGTTGCTTTTGGTCATGGTGTTTCATCATAGCAATGGTAACCCTAATGCATGTGGCAACTTTCAGGGTCAGCTCAGCACACATAATGAACACCCTCTGGTAGATCATGTCTCAGCCTGGCTTAGGGACTTCCCTGCCTGGGAGCAACAGGGAAGAAGTCTTCTGTTGGTCCAACTGTAAGCTGAATAAGGACACTAAAAAAATCCTACACTAGCTCAGAATTGAGTATAATAAAAAGTTATTTATTTAGGGGTAGACTCACAGATCACAATCCTCTGCTGGAACAGGGAACAGCAACTGAATCCCGCAGCCAGAAAAGAGGCCAGACGCATGCTTTACATCAGCATATATAGTATAAGAGGCCATGCCCAAGTGGGCAGTTAACTTAAAGGCTACTGGCGGTAAGAATTCCTATACCACCTCCCCGTTTTGTTTAAATAAGAAAGTTCTAAGTCTAATACAAAGTTATATACAATAAGAAAAATTATCAGGTATAAAAATTAGAATAACAACCAGCATAAACAATATCAAGCAAGAAACGTGATAAATGTTTCAATAATTATCCTATCCTAATGAGTTTAAGTCTTGTATATAAATAACTTGGCCAAGTCATGAGAGGAAAGTAACTGCAACTATCTAGTCTTCAACCCCATCAAAGACCCAAGAAAACATACTACTTGAGTAAGCAGGAAGTACAATCAAGCAACTTCCAAAATGTGTAACAAATGACAGAGACAACTGGCTACCTGGGCAATCACCCAAAGTCTCATTTGCAACGTTGGAGCAACCAACTTTGGCTAAGGCCAAACTTATAAACCATTTTTATAAACCATTTTCAGAAGCAGGAAATTTTTCAAAACCATCTTACCCTGTCTTGGCAAGATTTGACAGTCTTTTTTCTTGTATCCTGCTTGTCCTGTACAGACATCATGCATTTTGCCAGTGGTCAATGCATAGGCAGTTTCTTGCCCAAAGGCCAGTTTTTCCAAGAAGAAAACAAGCTCCAAGTGAAAGGTCTTTGGACTCAACATTCTCTCAGGAATAGATTGGTACTGCCAGGAGCAATCATGTTTCATATCAACAGAACACTAAGTTATTTAAATGCCATATTCTATAGCCCTTTGAAGTGGTTGGAGATTACCTATCTATGCAGAATACAATCTCTATGTACGTAAAGAACCTGATTAGTATAACTATAAGTATAATGAACTTGGATAACTATTGACCTATAATTCTTAATACCTATATAACTTAAAGACTAAGACTTCATATTAGAATATTAAACAATCTTTAAACAACTGTGCAACAAATGAGGACAATAAACTCAAAATGTAAACAATCTATAAGTATCGTAATCAGAGGTAGAAATGTATATTGCAATATGATAAATATATCCTAAAATTATATCAATATACAAAATGTCTTAAGCATAGGTAGAAGCATGCATGCATACAATATGACAAAATAACTTTGCCTAGGTATACAAATATTGTAGATGAAAATAGGTAATCGTCAACCACTTCAAAGAGCTGTAGAGTATGGCCAGAATTTTCTAAATTCTGCAAAGTGGAACACATTCGTCTGCCAGATTTTATTCCTTTGAGTACCCTTTGGGTTAGTCCCTGCAGATAGTGGTGTTTGGTTATAGAAAGAGCAAGTAGGACATCTCTTTATAATCTCCTTAGCTTGTTGCCATGTAATAGAAAACTCTTTCTTTAAACCTTTGCTATTTACATGATGTTTCTTATGGAATTCTGAGGCCTTCAACACACTTCCAATCAGATATTGGTACTAGAGAATCTGGCAGACCCGTATGGGATCAGATTGTGTTATGTATATGGGACAAAGCCTATTCCTGATTGTATTTTGAATCTGTATGAATAATGAAGTCAATGCTGTATCATCTGGTATAAATTCAGCAGCTTCAATATGCAAGACAACTCTTTCTGCATATTGTGAATCAGTAACTATATTAAGAGGTTCTTTAAAACCCCTTAGCACCATGAGAATAGCATATAATTCTGCCTTTTGGACAGAATTATAAGGGCTTTGTTCCACCTTACTTAATCCTTCTGATTTGTAACCTGCCTTCCCTGATTTATTTGGATCAGTATAAAATGTACGGGCTCCAGCTTTGGAGCATCATGTACAATTTGGGGAAGAATCTAAGAAGTTCTCTTTATAAGATTAAGTCTATCACTTTGGGGATAATTACTATTAACTTCTCCCAAAAAATTAGCACAAGCTCTTTGCCATGGTTCATTGTCTTTCCATAACTTTTTTGTTTCATCGGTAATAAAAGGGACTATAATCTCTGCTGGATCTACACCTGCTAATTGACAAAGTCTCAATTTACCTTTTATAATTAATTCAGAGACTTTTTCCACATAAGTTTTTAATTTTTTACTTGGTTTATGTGGTAAAAAGATCCATTCTAAGGTAATATCTTCCCTCTGCATTAAAATTCCTGTAGGAGAAATTCTGGAAAGTAATATGACTAGAATACAATTAAGATTTGAATTCACCCAATCCACATGTGCCTCCTGTAATTTCTCTTCAACAATTGTCAATTCCTTTTCCACTTTAGCTGTTAGTTCTCTGGAACTATTCAAGTCTTTATCACCATTTAAGGTTTTGTTTAAATGAATTATTAGATCAGGTGTTATCCCAACAGCTGGTCATAGACTGGAAATGTCTCCTAACAATTTTTGAAAGTCATTAGGAGTCCACAACTGGTCTCTCCTAATTTGTGCCTTTTGTGTTTAATTTTCTGTAAATCTATTCTATAACCTAGGTAATTGACAGAATCTCCTCTCTGTATTTTTTTCAGGAGCAATTTGTAATCCCCTTTTTGGCAAAACTTTTTTTTAAACTTACTTTCTAAAGTATCTATGTTTGAATCAGATAGCAAAATGTCATCCATGTAATGGTAAATTATAGATTTAGGAAATTTTTTACGTATTATTGCCAATGGCTGACTTACAAAGTATTGGCATAGAGTGAGGCTATTGAGCATTCCCTGTGGAAGGACGGTCCACTGGTATCTCCTAGTAGGCTGAGAATTATTATCAGTAGGCACTGTGAAGGCAAATTTTTCTTTATCCTTTTCTTGTAAAGGTATAGTGAAGAAACAGTCTTTTAAATCAATAACTGTAAGAGGCCATCCTTTTGGCAATAGAGGAGGCAGAGGAATTCCATATTGTAGAGGGCCCATGGGTTGAATTACCTTGTTGACAGACAGTTCTTAGATCTGTCACCATGTACCAGATTTCTTTTTAACAACAAATACAGGAGAATTCCAAGGGCTGGTTGATTCTTCAATACGGTTATCATCTAGTTGCTCCTGTACCAGCTGTTCTAAAGCCTAGAGTTTGTCATCTGTTAATGGCTACTATTTAACCCAAATTGATTTCTCAGTTAACCTTTTTAAAGATAGGGCTGTTGGTACTTCTAAAGGTTTGTTGGTTGCTTTGTGTTCTTGTACAGCCTGAATGGCTGGTGACCTTTGTGTATAGTACCTTATAATATCCTTCCCAGAATTATGAGTTTCTGGGACCTCAGGAATGTTAATTTGGGTATTTCATTGCTGTAGCAGGTCATGACCCTGTAAATTCACTGCAATATTAGTCATATATGGCCTCAGCTTTCCTCTCTGTCCTTCTGGCCCTATGCATTCAACCCATCTAGTGATTTGTTTCACTTGATGTAGGATTCCAATTTCTAGTAATTGAACATCTGCCTCTTGAAGAGGCCAATTTGGATGCTAAGATTCTGGAGTAATGACACTCACATTCACACCCATGTCTATCAAACCCACAATTACAATGCCATTTATACAAACTCTTAGCTTTGGTCTTTGATCATTTATAGAACTCTGCCAGAATATACACTTCCTATTTCCTATTGGAATTTGTGATTTATCCTCCATGTTTATTCCATCATCTAGAACAGTATGTTTTTTTTTTTTTATAGAAGGCTCTAGATTTTTTAATTTTCCTGGTGAGACATGTCCTCCACAGTGACTGGGAATGACTGGACCACTTTTGACTTGGGAGCATATGAGAGGCCCTCCCAAGGAGTTTCCCAATAGTATCAGGTTGCCTTGTCTGTCTTTTGTTGATCTGCATTCATTAGTCCAATGTTGGCCTTTGCCACACCTTCTACAAATACCTGAAGGCTGAGTTCTCCTATTCTTGCATTTCCCAGAGGAGATATTATTCCTAGGAATTCCTTGTCTACAATCCCTTCTCAGATGCCCTATTCTACTACAATTAAAACATTTGGCATTTTGATGTCTCCTCATTCCTTTGGAAATTGCTTCTCCTACCCAAAATTCAGTATTATAGTTAAAATGTCTCAATGTTCATTGTATGCAGGATCCATTCATCCATAGGTGCTGAACTAACCTTTAAAGGCCCAATTATTTTTTTGCATTCTACACTGGCATTCTCAAAAGCCAGAGATTCAATAAGTACTCATCTAGCATCTGGGTCTGTTACTCCTATTTGTACAGCCTTAGTTAATTTTTGTAAAAAGTTACTAAAAAGTTCTCTCTGACCCTGTTTCACCCTGGTATATGATTCAATTCATTTTCCTAGTTCTTGAATCCTGTCCCAAGCATTTAAGGCTGCTTTGTGGCATAGGGACAAGGTTTGTTCATTGTAAAGAGCTTGAGCCTGTGGGTCAGCATCAGTGCCCTCACCAAGAATTTGATCTTGGGAAGTCTCAAGTCCTTTTGCTTTTCCCTGTTGTTCTAAAATTTTAGCCTCTGAAATAGCATGTAAACCTCACTTGAGGCTCAGCATCCAGGACTGCCGAAACTAACTGAAGCCAGTCATGTGGCATCGCTTTAATGCTAGAAGCCCATGTCTTTAGCATCTCCCTAACAAATGTGAAATGCAAGTCATAAATTACGACAGCTTGCTTAATTTACTTTAGATCATTCATTCCTATAGGTATCCATCTACTTTCTTTGGCTCCTTTTGAGCCTTTAGAACTTGATGTTTTGTCAGAGTAGATTACAGGGTAGGAAGCTAAAACCCTGGGTAAGTCATCTCTGACAGCTACTGGTGATGTTGAATCCTGTCCTTGTACCTTCTTTCCCTGTTCATCAACTCCAATAATTTCCACAATCATTTCAAATCTATTTACTAATATCTTTTGTAAAGCCTGAATTTCCTGGCCTGTATATATTTCTAGTAATTTCATTGAGGCACCTAGCCTCTGGTCCTAATTCTGCACATGAGATTCTAAGGTCTGAAATTTTTCCTTTAAAGATAACACCTCCTCCTTGGACATTATTTGGATAGTGTGCAGATTGCCATCCTGGAGAGAGACTCTATCTGCTAACCTATCATAACTTCTTAACAAATTTTGATAGTCAAATTCAACAGTATGAATTCTTTCAGACAATTTCTCAGTATCCTTTGACATGGATTCAATTTTGCCAGACAAATTGTTACCCTTTTCAATAGTATTAATTTTTTTAAGTAACTTTTGATTTTTGATGGTATTAATCCTGTCAGCTAGCTGTTCATTATTAGTCTGTAAAGACTCTATCCTTTCTAAAAGTGTCTCTTTCTTGACTCTGTTATCAAACCATTTTCTTAAGGATATAATATGAAGAAAAAAACTGAGTCCCAATATCCAATAAATGGATGTATCAACATAACCATATAAGCCTTCCAGAATATAATCCATGGTATTAGCCAAAAAGTTACTGAAATATTCCATGGTAATGTTGTCTGCCATTATATAACTTTCAGGTTTATTGATTTATTAATTAATAAAATATTTACCTGGTATGAGGTCCAGTAAATTGTTTTAGGTGTGATAATCTTTATTGTCCAGCAGGTGTTGTGGTTGTAGAGTTGCAACTATTGCTGCAACCTGGTGCCACAAACAGTCCTGAGCTGCTTAGGTTTCCACACCTTGATGCTGGTTAAATACTGAGAAATATGCTTTGCTTGACAAATTAAAACCAATTAAATCAATTCCGTACATGGAACAAGAAGCCCAGAACTCAGGAGCTGGGAGTATAAACCGGAAGTTGCACAAGTCACCATGTGGCAGGGAATGCAGCAGTGGGGGCGGAGGGGGTCATATGCACGCTTGGGAAATTTCCAAGTCACCACACACAGTTAGCTCTGATGAGGAGGGGGTTTTACAAAAAAACCACTGAGTAGGTAAAAGCAAGTCAAGCGGGTGGAGGTAGGAGACTTTCTGGGCTATGGACCATTTAGGCCTTTAAGCCAATCCACCTGGTAGGTGTGGAGTTCAGATCCACGTGGGGCGCCAGATGAAGAAGGACCCCAAAAAAGAAATCCCACACTAGCTCAGAATTGAGTACAATGAAAGGTTATTTATTTATGGGTAGACTCACAGATCACAATCCTCTGCTGGAATGGGGAACAGCAACTGAATCCCGCAGTAGAAAAAGAGGCCAGACATGCGCTTTACATCTGCATATATAGTGTAAGAGGCCACGCCCAAGTAGGTGGGTAACTTAAAGGCTACTGGCAGTAGGGATTCCTGCAGCAGCAAGCCAGTGGGTTAGGAAGTCAAATGAAGTGGAATGAGGTGGTTCATCTGCACCCTGGTGTCTGGTACCATCCAGGGAGAACGGGAGTCATGTCCTGCCATGACTATATTGTCATCACCTGGATGCATCTCTGCTCAGTCTGGCACTGCAGGTGGCAGTCAGCTAGAGCCTCAGTTCAGGCTATTGTCCTGAACCCCCACCTAGGCTTCCTTAGTTCATGACAGTCTAGGGACTGAGGCCTCTGATGGGCCAACTCAGGCTCAGACCAGTCCTTAAGGATGAACCAGCAGCAGCCCTGCCTTTTCTGATCTGGCCTCAGAAAGCAGGGCCATGACATTGTCCCCTCTGTGGTTTCTAGTGAGTCACACACTTGCTTGGGGTTAAGAAGAGGACACTGACCCACTTCTCAGTGGCAGGAATGTCAAGAGGTCATGAACCTGTGAGGTGGCACATTATTGGAGCCACAGGTGATGGATGATCTTGATTGTTGAATTGACTAGATTAAGAAATGTCCTGGACTGGTTAAAAGCCACACGCCTCCCTGTAAAAGGATTGTCATGTGAGACAGTGGGTGTGGTAGAGAGATCCACCCTGGGTATGGCCAATGCCGTGTAACGGTCTGGCAACCTGGATGGAAGCATGTTGGAAAAAGGTAATGTGTGTGTGTGTGTGCATCCCTTCTGAACATGTGTAGCTGCAGCCACTGTCCACTGCCATCAGACTGTGCTTATTTGTCCTTCACAGATTCACCAGCAAGTCTCCACAGAGTGTCCAGGTCCTCACTGCTGAACTGGACTGTCATGGCACCCAGTGTCTCAGTTTGAACAACCACAGCCTCTCAGCCTCTCTCGCATGCTAACTGCCATTTTTTGACTACCCTGCCCTATTGTATAAGCCAGTGTAATAAGTTCCCCTTTATAATACATATTCGGTTGCTTCTGCTCCTCTCGAGAACCCTAACACAGTATCCTTGGATGACAGACTGCTACGGCTGGTGCTTTAGAAATGAGCCTTTCTCTTGATGAAGCCAGCGTAGGGGGAAGCAGAGGCTGAGACAAGGAGAGACTTAACTTCATTGTGTGAACACTGTGGCCCACTCGTGCCTGAAGTCAGGCACTTTGCGGTTTGTTCTTGCGTGAGTGGCTTCTCCTTTCATCTCAAGAGCAGAGGCTCTGTCACTTGCAACCAAGAGTCCTGGCTGACAGAGAGAGACAAAGCAAGAGGATGCTCCTTGGCACCAGCAAGCTCAAGTGTGACTCTTGAGCCTTCTTCTTCGAGCTGGTTAGCAGCTGATAGAAGTTTCCACAGCCTGGACACCCACCTTGGCTGCGGCCTTAGCAGATGCCTTGAGACCCAGTGCAGAGGGAGGCAGAGGGAGGCAGAGGAGTTGTACTCTCACCGTGCAGGCAAAGATGGCCAGCCTGAGGCTGTGAAAACGCAGAGCTCCATTCACTAAAAACACCATTAAGAAAGTGGAGGAGATGGAAAAGCAAGCATCGGGTGGGGGAAGTTATCCCTCAACATCACATGTGCGTTAGCCGCTTTCCTATTGCTGTGGTAAAACACCGTTGCCAAGGCAGCACAGAGAACAAGAGTATGTTGGAGCTTACGGTTACAGAGAGATAAGTCTATGATGGTGGAGCAAAAAAATGCTGGCAGGATCAAGAAGCTAAGGGCTCACATGTTGGACCATAAGCACAAAGTGGCAAGGATGAACTAGAAATGGCAAGTCTTTAAACTCTCG
Source organism: Ondatra zibethicus (assembly GCA_004026605.1). Taxonomy (NCBI): domain Eukaryota; kingdom Metazoa; phylum Chordata; class Mammalia; order Rodentia; family Cricetidae; genus Ondatra; species Ondatra zibethicus. Next base: position 288,273 of record PVIU01000459.1, read on the forward strand.
AAACCCACCTTCAGTGACATACTACCTCCGCAAAAAGACCACACCTCTTGGACCTCAAACAGTAACATCAACTGGGAACCAAGTATCCCAGTGCCAGAGACTGTGGGGGACATTTATCACCCAAATCACCACAGTAACTCTACCCAGTGTTGGGACAATTTTAGGCCATTGACATTGCTTGGAAGTCTTAGGTGACAAGCTTCTAAGAGTGATTCAGACTCACTCTGGGGTCTGGAGACCCAGCTCGGTGGTTAAGAGCACTTTCTGCTCCCATAGAGGACCCAGATTTGGTTCCCAGCAACCACAACAGGTGGCTCACCACTGCCTCTAACTCCAGTTCCAGGGAATCTGCTGCCCTTTTCGGACCTCCACAGCACTGCATGCACGTGGTACACATACACTCATGAACACACTAAAGTAAGACTTACTCTAGAGACCAAAGAAAATTTCCTCTCTGTCTACCTTCCCTGCCACTCCCCCATAGAATGCATCCTAGAAGGGCCTTCAATGGTATCTTAATATACTTGTGCCAACCTATGCTTCAGAAGGGCGCTGCAGATCTTCAGAGGATTGCTGGGGTGGGGAGATTAATGCCAACTCCCTCCACACAGGAAACTCTCCCCACACAATAGGAAACACCACACAGCTGTTTCCTATTGCTGACATCACAGCCCTCAGTGACCACTGCTAAATGTCCAAGTGTCTTCTTCTAATGACCTTGTGGCTTCCTTAGAGGCTGCTCTGTGTGAGAGTCAAGAGGACACTGTCTCATTCTCAGAGGGTTGCAGTCTCTCTCCCGTCCCCACATGCTTGAGTTACAGATAAAACCATCAGTTGCGAGAAAGCCCACAATCTCTCCCAGACTTTGGCACCCAGCACTTTCCCCTGCATGGCTCCATTTTTCCGTGAGGTTTGTCCCTGGAGGGAGTCACATCCAAGTTGACTCCTTGGCACTGTCTCTTCATTGTCTCCCTGAAGATATGCTGCCAAATCCAGTCTCAGAGCCTCTGCCATCAACTGTAATGAACATAAATTCCCATACAGTTTTAAATTGGCCATGGCCTTCTGGGATCCCAGTGTCCACATTACAGACATCACGGGGTTCCAAACTGAGCCCAGAGTTTCAAAGCAGAGCTGAGCCCCACTCTCTCAAATACTTGAGAGAAGCACCTCTCCCTGCTGGCCACCGCAGAGGGTACTAAAAACGCTGTGACAGTCACTTCATTATCTCCGCTGTGAGGAAGCCTCTGGGCTGATGAAACATTAAACCATTTGAAAAGTAATTTTTAACATCTTTGTGTGAAGCCCTGTTAGATGTGATCAAATGTGGAAAAAAAAGTGGGATAGAGTTCAAGGATATGAAGCAGATCACCACGGTCTCCACCCTTGCCAACGATTCTGCTGGCACCTGGACGAAGCCAGTATGACACAGGTCCCACCACTGCAGGTGGCAGAGTCAAGTAGGACATTTACTAATTCCGAACGCTAATGAAGGCTTTGGACTGGGGCTCAGTGGGTAGAGTGCTTACCTAACAGGCACGAAGCTGTGAGTTCAGTCCAAAGCACTCAGGAAACCAGACATGGGGGGTGCACGCCTGTAACTCCAGCACTCGGGAAGCTGGAGCAGGAGGATTGGGAGTTCAAGGTCATCTTCACTCCATAGGAAGTTGAAGGCCGCAGTTTCCCAGACTATGAATATTAACCCTGACCCCTGGTTGCTTATGAATGAGACAGTGTACATGAAGTGCTGCTGAGAGCCGGGCTCAGAGCCGGCAGTTGGGGGCGACTGCTACCGCTGGGGAGCTCGCTGAGAACTGTGCTCTGCAGACATCAGTCATGCCTTGGAGTCTAGGATGCCCTGCCAGCCCCAAGGACTTAGCTTTGCATCCAGATATAGAGCCAAGCTCGCTCCCAGGCCAGCAGGGGCCTCGAAGGTGGGAGATGCACATTGTACTGAGCTGTCCCCACAGTGTGGAGGATACTCAGTGGACAGCAGGTTATTGTGTCATCATGGACCCTCTCCCAGATGGCTCCTGCCAGTCCTGGGAACAGGTATGTGTAAATAGAAACTGCTCATTCATTTCCCGGCCACCCAGACCCAAATAATCACACAAAAATTATATTAATTATAACACTGCTTGGCCAATGGCTCAAGCGTATTCCTAACTAACTCTTATATCTTAAATTAACCCATTTATATTAATCTGTGTATCACTATGAGGCTGTGGCTTATCGATAAGGTTCCAGCATCCTTCTTTGACAGTTACATGGTGTCTGCCTGGCTCCATCTTCTTTCTCTCTATATCTCATTCAGATTTCCCACCTGGCTTTATTCTGCCCTACCATAGGCCAAAGAACCAATGGTAATAAAGCATATTCACAGCATACAGAGGGGAATCCCACATCAGGTGTGTGTGCAATGTTGCAGTAAGTAGCCATGAAAACTTAATGTTAAAATATAGTTACTTGCTATAGCAATGTCTTCAGTGTAAGAGTAGCCTTCATGGATGAAGGCACAATGGTTTCCTCCAGTTTGGATTGTCATAGTGGATGGAGTAGTCCTGGCACCTCCTAGGTAGAAACCAGGAAACACACCACGCGCTGAACCTAAGACTTCAGAAGTACTGAGGCTGAGAACCTGGGGTAGGCTAGGCACATGGCAGATGCACATAGGTGCGGGGGGGAGTGTTGGATCATCCAAATCTAGATATGGAAGTCACTGAAGCGAGATAGGGAGCCTCCTGGGAGTAGGGATCAGAGTACACAGCCAGATGAGAGGAAAAGGTGTCTAGCTTGGCTGGAGGATGTGTGGTTACTCTTCTGGTCCTTGTCTCCCTTCTGTTATAGGACTCTGGCTGTCACAAAGGTGTCCCCCACTGGGCAGTCACATGAGACTTCTAGCTAGACTCCAGCACCAACTCCTACACCAGGACTGTGATGACTGTGCCCTGTCTCTGGTCTCTTGTTTCCCCCACACAGGCAGCCCTGTTCCCACGAGGTAAGCAGTTTCCACCGCCATCCCCTCCCTGCACTCTGTTCCTGCCTCCCTAGACTCACACCAGAGAGTACTCAAAACTATAAGCCACAATCAACCCTCCCTCCTTTAGTTGGTTAATGTCGGGTATTTGCCTCGTCGGTGGAAAGCTAACCAACATCCAATTACATGACCAGTCACAGAGTAGGAGGCGATAGAGCTAAGTTCAGTGTCCCAGCCTTTCATCTCAGAGCTCGAGAGGTAGAGTTTGAGGTCATCCTGGTCTACATAGCAAGTTCCAGTCTAAACAAGGCTACATAGCAGATATATATGGAAGTAAGATGTGGCCCCTGAGCTGCAGGACTAACAGGACAAAAACCCTGACCAGTGTGCCCAGAATCTTCTCTCCAGGTAAGTCCTTCCAGCCAGATTCATGCTTTGTTATCTATTTCCATCAATGAGAATGTCTCATCAGGCATGTCTTAGTCAGGGTTTCTATTGCGATGAAGAGACATGATCACAGCAACTTTTGTAAGGAAAACATTAATTGAGGTGGCTCATTTACAGCTTCAGAGGTTTGGTACATTATGATTAAGGCAGAACCATGGCAGCATGGAGGCAGACATGGTGCTGGAGAAGGAACTGAGAGTCCTATATCTTTTAGGAAGCAGGAAGTGAACTGAGACACTGGGCAGTATCTTGAGTATATATGAGACTTCAAACCTTGGCATCTCCAACATCTTGGGGTCACCAAGGTAATCCAGGCTTCAACTCCACAGCTTCACATAGTGGCCTCTCTAGGCCGCCATTCACCCCTGACACATGCCTGGCCTCAGCAGCTTTCCTAAATGCAGAGGCAAATCCCATAGTCCTTTTCTTCTGTCCTTAACTCCAGAACCACATGGCCAAAGCTGTCAAGTTCTGCTGCTTACTATAACAGGAACATGCCCCCCCACGTTCAATTCCATCTTCACCAGCTTTGTTTCCTTCACTGCCTAAGCTTGGCTGTCCTTGAACTTACTCTGTAGACCAGGCTGACCTCAAACTCAGAGATCCACCAGCCTCTGCCTTTCTAGTGCTGGGATTAAAGGTGTGCACCACCACACCCAGCTCTAAGCTTTTCTTTAGTTCCTCTTCACAAGTTGGAAGTTAGCTGGATGGGGTCTTACCCTGAGGATACCTCTCTCCCTTTATTCCATTTCTTAATCTGTTTATCTTCTTGAACACAGGATTTAGCTCCATTCCACTTTCTGGTGCTCCCTTTCTCCTCAAATATTTTTCCTTGCTCAGCTTGAACCTTTTCATTATAAATCTTTATTAGAGTTAACACCACACAACAGAGTCTATACTAGGCTGTTTTGAGATTTCCTCTGCCAAGGGAATTAATCCAAAACTCTTTACTTTAGCCTCAGGCAAATTTTTCAGACAAAGGTTAAAAACCCCACATTCTTCAACAAAATATCACAAGAATGATTTCTAGACAACATACTAAAATTCTTCTTCTCTGGAATCTCTTGAGCCAGCCCTCCACAGTTCAAATCACTTCCAGCACCTCTGTCTTCCATGCTCCTACTAGCATGGTCCTTTAAGCAGTGCTTAAAGCATTCCACTGCTTTCCTAACTCAAACTCCCAGAGTTCAAATTCTTCCAACAAAAACTTGGTAGCAGCTTCTGTCTTAGGATTTTTATTGCTGTGAAGAGACACCATGACCATGGCAACTCACATAAAGGAAAACATTTAACTGAGGTGGCAGCTCACAGTTCAGAGATTCAGTCCATTATCATCATCATGATGGCGGCATGCAGACAGACATGTGCTGGAGAGGTAGCTGAGAGTCCTACATCTTGCAGGCAACAGGAAGTGAACTGAGACTCTGGGCAGCATCTTGAGCATATATGGGACTTCAAATCCTGCCTCCACAGTGACACACTTCCTCCAACATGACCACACCTACTCCAACAAGGCCACACCTTCTAATAGTGCCACTCCCTTTGGGGGTCATTTTCTTTCGAATCACAACAAGACGTCTTCTCCCCTTGGATCTTCTACCCTCTGTCCATTTCCTGACTGTGGGAGTAGCTTAGCCAGCTTGGGAAGGCCCTGGACTGCAGTGCAGGGTGAGCACCATCCTCACAGATGCCTCCTTAACAGTGGCCTGGCTCTCCTCATCACCACTGAGCTCCGTGACAACTGAAGCCTCAGCCCCTCGCTGCTGCTGTTCCAGAAACTCCAGAGAGCTTTGGGACCACCAGAGGAGAGCCTGCTGAAGCTCCATCCTGACCCCCAGGTTCCCATCCCGCAGATCCAGAGCCCAAGAACTGACATCACTGACAAGGTCCAGAGAAGCAGAGGCGGTTGGGAGCTGAGATTCTCCACCATGGTCACCTAAAGATGGAGACCACTGGACCTGGGTCTCCTAGTATTTCACTCAGTGCCCTCTCCTGTGCTAGAGCCTGTGGCACATGGCTCACGGGCTTCATTTTTGTGCCCTCACCCTGTCCCTGAGCCTGGTCACAAGTCTCCAGCTGCACCGCCTACTTGCTGCTTCTCCTCCCCTCAAGGATTGCCAGGATCTCTCCTCTCCCGGGACCTTTGCACAGAGGTTGTCCCCTGCTCACCTGGGTCTCCTCAGGGTTCACTCACGCTCTCAGACAGACCCTCCATGGCTGTTCACAGAAACTTGACCTTGATCTCTTCTATCCTTTAGATCACCTGTCACCTCCAAAAGGTCCTGTGTTCAATGGCCACAGCCTGTCCTTTGGCATAGAAAGTAACTGGGCAGAGGGCAGGGGCATTATTTAGGTTCCTCCTGTCTCTGCACCCATAGCAGAAGCTGGTGGGCTAGGGCTCTGTAAACCCCTGCTGGTAATGTCATAGGAGCAGAGACTATGTCCCAGGCTCTAGATTTACTCCACCCACCCCCACAGCAACATCTTGGTGACTGCATCTCTCACTTAACTCTTGCTAACAGCTCTTGACTAGCCTTAGAGTCACTGGGAGAGAGAGACTTGCAGGTCTTGTGGGGAGTGAGCCCAACCCCATGGCATCTTGCAGGGCTGTGCCTGTCTGTTCTTTTTCCTCTTCTCTGGCTCTCAGCAGGAGACAGTGCCCTGCCACTTCCATTTCATCCATTAAGATGGGAACAAAAGGAAAATGAAAGAAAGCTCTCAGAAGAGCACCCCGAGGAGGTGGCAGCTGCCTGCAGTAAAGGTGACTCCATTCAGGGTCTTCACCGGCATCAATTATTAACCAAGCCCTGATTGTGTTCCTGGCGCCATCACCAAGACAGAGAGGACACAGGGTCCCTGCTCTGGGGCTTCCCATGGAGGGTTCCGAGTCTGAGGGGCTGCGTGTCACCCACGGACACCTCCGCTCTTCTCGGGCCATTTGCTTTCAGTGTTATCCATCTGATTCCCGACTTTAAGAGCAACAGAGTTGAGAAAATGTTTCTTGAAGATTAAAGAAAACTGACGTCCATCTCCAATATTTTTAACGCACAAATAGAAGTCTATCCTGGTTATAAAAGAAGCAGCTAGAACGGATGAGAGTTCTTCAGAGTCTGCATGGAGTTTTCCTCCACAGGACGTAGATGCATTCTTTATTGAGAATGTAATCTTCAAAAATTACCCATTGGCTCCAGAATGTTCTCCTCTGCTGCTGGATTCAGGAACTCTTCCCTCGTTTTGCTTTTCTTCTGTTTCTTCCTTGTCTCATCTGTTGTTATAAATAACCCGAAGTGGACATCCTCAGCCAGGATAAGGATGCTGTCTTTCTTCTGTCATCTCAACTCATGCTGGGAGGAGGGCAGAAATGACCCTGCCTGTGAGACCCTGGTCCTCAGTCTTCCTGGAACCCCCACCTTACATCGTCTTTTTCAAGAGGAGAGCAGGTACAGGGCACTGCTGGGTCTGCCCAGTCCACACAGTGATTCCCTGAGTCATGGGGATGCTGAATAAATGAACTGAGTTGTAAGGCTGTGTCAGCACTTCTCAACCCCTTTGGGGGTCGAAAGACCTTTCCACAGGGGTTGCGTATCAGATATCCTGCATATCAGATATTTACATTGCAATTCATAACACTAGCAAAAATACAGTTATGAAGTAGAAGCAAAACTAATCTTATGATTGGGTCAGCACAACATGAGGAACTGTAAAGGGTTGAAGCATTAGGAAGGTTGAGAGCCACTGGGCTAGGATTCCCCATCTTCCTCCTGCTGTATTTTAGTTCAGTACAAGACAGTGTGTTTCAGGGCATATCAGGAGTACCACTGAGGCACAGTTGGCCCTGCCTCTGCTGCATCCAAGAGGATGAGAGAACACAAGGCCTCTTTAGTCCCTCTAGGTGGGGAGTGTGTCCCAAAGGTGATGGTTCTCTCCACGTCTCTAGTCTCTAGCACCAGAGATAGCAGTGATACTCACCAACACCTGCAGTTTTAGGGTTTATGCATCATTGTCTCTTTGTCCTAAGGAACCAGCTACTATAGTCTTAGCTCATTTTTAAACAAATACAATCTGTCAGGGTCCGGTGCTAGCCCAGACTCTAAATTATTTCTCTCGACCAGACCCCAACATAAACTATCTCTCTGGACCGGCGTGGAGATGCAGAAATAAAGACATGACTCACATGGTTTTATCAGGAGGGAGATTCTCAGTGATCCCTCATGAAGTCCTGAGTTCACATCCTGAAGAATTCCTCCTCGTTTATCCTCCAAACAGCTTTTATACCAAAACTTAACTGAGGGGAAATACATTAGCATTCTGTTTCTTAGGTAACCAGGTGAATGGCTTTCAGTCACATCCACAACTACCTGTGTGCTCTGTATGCTAGCTGTCACATAGGCTTGAATCAGCATCTCTATCAGGCATCCTCCAAATTACAAAGAAAGGAGCAAAACAACATCCTGACCTTTTTTTAGGTAGCAACAGCCTGCCTGGAAGGTCACGTGACCACCTCAGGTGTGGCCTATGGCTTTAGAGCCTGGATGCCACACCATATAGAAATATGTCTGTGGTGTGTGTGTGTGTGTGTGTGTGTGTGTGTGTGTGTGTGTGTGTGTGTGTGTTTGCCTACACTGTGTACATGCAGATGCACTCAGAGGCCAGAGTAAGTCAGATAGATCCCCTGGAAGTGGAGTTACTGAGAATTGTGAGCTGCCTGATGTGGGTGCTGGGAACTGAACCTGGGTCCTCTGCAACGGCAGTAAGTGCTCTTAACTGCAGGGCCATCTCTCCAGCCTCCGGCACTCAGACACATTAACACTGAGTCACCCTGTTTCCCCACACACAATTTTCACAAGTACCTTGTTTAGTTGTTTTTGCTATTTTTTTTCAAGGAAGGGTCTCCCATAGTTCAGCCTACCCTTGAACTTACCATGGTAGACAAGACTGGCGGGGCTCAATCTCCTGACTCTTTTGAGTGAAACCTCCCAAGTGCTGAGGTTACCGGCATACAACACCCAACACCACACATCTCAACAAGTGCGATTTTCACCTTCTTGATTCTTTTTTATATCCTCTGAGGGAAACCCACAGAGGTTAGCAGCTCCCAACTACTCTGGTCTGTGCATGTCCCCAAAAGACCTGTAATCATGAGTTGGTCTCCCTCCCATAGTGATGACTAGAGGTGGTGGGACTGTTAGTAGGTGTATTCCAGTTGGAAGCCCTCTGGTCATATGGAAGCAGCCCTTGAAAAGGATATCAAGGCCCCAGCCTTCTTCCTTCTCTCTTTGCTTCCCGGCCATCAGGAGGTGAACAGTGTCTTCCTCCATGTATTCCTACCATGATGACTTCCTTGCCACAGGCCCCAAAGTGATAAGCCATCTAGCCACAGAAACCTCCAGAACTAGGAGCCAAAATAAGGTTTTCCACTTTTGTAGCTGATTATCTCAAATGCATCACTGTATTTTGTCACCGTGATGCAAAGCTGACTGATTGATTCTCTCTCTTTTGCCTCTGGTTCATATACACCAAGCAAATCTTTGTCCTCATCCTTCCCATCCTTGAGATATGCATGTTGATGATAGTAATGATGATGTCGATGGTAGTGATGATGATGTTGATGATGATAATGATGTTGATGATGATAGTTATAGCAATGATGATAATGATGTTGATGATGGTGGTGATAGCAATGATGATGATGATGATAATGATGTTGATGATGGTGATAGCAATGATGATGATGATGATAATGATGTTGATGATGATAATGATGTTGATGATGGTGGTGATAGCAATGATGATGTTGATGAAGATAATGATGATGATGGTGATGTTGATGATGATGGTGGTGGTGATGGTAATGATAACAATGCTGGTGATAATGACGATGGCAGTAATGATGATGATGATGGTGGTGGTCATCGTGATTATGATGGTGATAGTTATGCTGGTTACTTGGTGATAAGCCCCACAGATGGATGCCCTCCAGAGAAAATGTCAGAGTGAACAAAAGCACCAGAGAATCCAGAGCATACAGACCACCAACACTTTTCATCCCCAGGAAGAGGCTGACTCTTGTTTAACAAACAGAGACAGAAAGATTAGGAAGTGTGAGATATGAGCCAACGAGCTGACATTCTCATGGGCTTTCTCCATAGCAGAGAAAAGTGGGCTGTGGGCTGTCTGGTGAGAGAAAAGCAAAGCAAACACACACAGAAACACAGGCCAGAGGAGCATGGACTGACCCCGTGGGAATGCACGCACACGGAACTGTTGCCAAGACAAATGAGTAAAGTGCAGGGACACCATCTGGATGCGCTCAGACGCGGCTCTCACAGGAGGAGACAGGGGGATTCTCTGGGGCCCTGGCTCACAGGCCCAGGGGCCTTTGAATTTTTGCTAGTTTGAAGTTGAAAGTCCATCCCTACAGCCAAAACTGCAGCCTCTCTGCTCATGCCCTTCAGGCAGGGTCAGTGGTTCTGCTGAAGGCGGCATCTGTGTCAGGGCCTACTGCACCACACTGTGTCATGGACAAGGCTAGGCCTGAGCCACAGCCGACAGCAGGGGTTTCTGTGCAGGGAATTCCCTCGTCCATCTGCAAGACAAGCTTCCTCCATACATTCCAGGCTCTCGTTAGAACTCGGGTCTCCATCAGTGGCCAATCAGTTGTCCCTGGAGCACCTAGGAACATTGTTTCCAGAGCCAACATGTCAGATATCAATGCTGAAAGAGAAATGGCAGCCTGTGCCCACATGTCACATGTTACAGATGCCCACCATGATAACCAAGGCTCAATTTGACTTTGATTTTCCGTGAGTCTGTTAAGCATGGGCAGGTGTAGTTCGGATAACCACAGGCTCTGCTCTTCTCAGCAACGGTGTGGTGTTGGGGAGAGGTGACCACACCTGGCAAGGCGTAGGTTCTGGGTGACTGTTACTAGAGGCCATGGTTAGTGGCTGAAGCTCTCTGTGTGACATGCATTGATACTGATGCTACATGAACCTCCTGCGCAGGCTTCCCACAGAGTCGTCTTGGCTTCCAGGGGATACTTGGCAATGTCTGGCAACAGTTTTATTTTCATATTGGAGGTGGGGTGCTCAGCTGCTGGGTAGGAGAGGTCACAGATGCATACAGCCAAACCTCATAGAGTGCACAGGGTGGTCCCCAAACAGGCTTATCTTCCCCCAGAGGTCAGGAGAACTATATTGGTTGCTTCTGCACTGTTAACAGAGTCTGCCAGATTCAATTTAAGGCAGGAAGGATTTATGTTGGCTCCACTGCCTGGTCCCATGGGCCTGTGCTGAACCACATGGCAGCAGGCATGGTTATGGCAGCCAGACCATGCGACAGAGGGATGTCTTCACGTTGTAGTGAACAGCAATCAGGAAGCAGAGAACAAGAAAGTGGGGCCAAGGACAAGATACACCCCTCGAGGACATGCTCCCAGATACCTACCACCTCCAGCTAAGCCCTGCCTCCTACAATTTCCAGTACCTCCTAAAACTGTCACCAGCTGGGACCAAACATTCTGCACGTGAGCCTACAGGTAGATAGTCCACATTCAAACCAAAGAAGCAGCCCAGAAGGAGAGACTGATTTTGAGCCTTGGCACCCATTCGCATCTATCACCTGGGAATCTCTGGGGAGCATATGGCTGGACATGACTATCTAGCAGGCTCTGTTGGCTTCGTGCAGAACAAGGCCTGTGGCGGGGGGGGCAGGGGATCCACATGGTAATTGCTCTCCCACAGCCTTCCTACTGCAAGCATTCCACTTGGATTTTTTTTTTCTGTTGCTGCAAGAATAGTGGGGAAAATAATGACAAAGTCGTTTTAAAAATGTTCTCCAGTTAGAAAAAAAAAAGAGCAACTTGAAGTAACACGTGTGGCCCCAAAATTAACAAAAACAGAAGACATGATCGGCATCCAAAAGCTGAGCAACCAAAAGCGAAACAAAGAGGGGTGTCCAGATGCGAGCTGGCTGGTGGCAGGGCAGGGCAGATAAAACTGTGGGACTGTGGGCCAAGGCTGCAGGGTGGCAGGGCCAACTTCCCAAACTAAACCCAGTCAGTGCCTATAACCAGCATTTTACAAATGGAATACTGGGATTGAGTAGGAAACACTCAAAAGCAGCATTTGAAATGAAGACACAAATTGCTTTGTAAAGTTTTATATTCGCGTGTATTTGGTGTACTTGCATATGTATGCCTGTGGGCATTTGCTGGGCTCTATTATTATATACATATGTACATACATGCATGTGTATGCATGTGTGTGTGTGTGTGTGTGCACATGAGCATGTGTGTGTTGTAGTGATTTGAATAAGAAATATCCCCACTGTCTTGGGCATTTGAACACTTGATCCATAGTTGGTGGCATTATTTGGGAGGTTTAGATGGTGCAGCCTTGCTGGAGGAAGTACGTCACTGGGGGTGGGGGTTGAGATTTAAAAGTCTTCATCAAGTTCAGTTTGCTCTCTCTTCTTCAGGCTCAAGACAGTTCAAGGTTTAACCTCTCGGCTCCCCGTTCTTACTGCCTGTTGCTTGCTGTCATGCTATCCCACCATTGTGGACTCGAACCCTCTGAAACTGTAAGCCAAGTCAATTCTTTCTTCTGTAGGTTGCCTTGGCCATGGGGTTTTGTTCCATTAGCAGGAAAGTGACTAAGACAGAAGTGTTCCTTTGTGGTGCCCAAGATGGAAATCAGGTTCTTTCATGAGCAGGTTAAGCACTCTATCACAGAGCACAGCGACTGCCCTCCCTGGAAAGGGGATTTCTTCTAGATGGTCAGCACAGTGAGAGAAACACTGCAGCTGACTAAATCATGACATGTTTAGAAAGAATTGTCAACAAATTTGCAAGTGAAGGAGCAAGGGAACAAACTGGGACAAAGGGAAGCGACGTAAGAAAGAAAGGCTCTAGCTTCTGATACTTAATTGGCTTTGCAGAGAAAGGCATCTACCTGCTGTAATAACATAGCCACCTCCCACCTCCAGCTGCCAACAAGCGGTCCTTCCTCCATGGAAAGCTCCAAGTGTCCAAGACAGAGAAGTAGCCTCTGGCCTTCTACTCTGTTGGTATTGTGGCTCCTTCGCCAAGCTGGTGAAATTATATACCAATAAATATGGGGAGCCTATTCCTTTATTTTACTGGTCATTTAATAATCATCATTTTAATAGTCTCGTAGTTTAACGTGTCCTAGGGAAAGAACCAAAGCTGTGGTTTCAGGAAAGTGACAGATAAGGTTGTGCCATCACGAGCAGAAGAGTTCGATGACATAGGCCTCTTTTTAGCTGAGAACACACCAACAGAAGACAGCAGCCTGGGCTCCACCAGCCTCTGCATCTCAAGAGATGGTGCTGGCAGGAACTTGGGAAATGCTGTGACCAGCGGGACCGGCCTCCCTAGAGCTCTGCAGAAGTACCATCTCCTTCACTATCCGTGCCCATTACCTAGGGAAGGGTAAAACGCAAAATCTCAGGACCGTAAAGTTAACAGGCTGGAGACACCAAAGGTCTGCCTAGAAAACACTCACGAATGATGAACAGTGCAGAACTCATGATAATTCCTCCATGGAGTCATGCTCCTAAGTTACACACACACACACACACACACACACACTACACACACACACACACACACACACACACTACACACACACACACACACACACACACACACACACACTGGGGACCCACCACAAGATGCCCCCTGGCTGCATGAGAAGTGGGCTCTGCACCAGCATCAATTATGTTATTTGGCTCGTTATAGAGATACTTATTCCAGGGCCCTTGTACTGGGCTATGACATGACCTCTGAATTTTGCTCACTGTGGCCTGTGTAACACACAGGCGGATAATCAAGTTCCTAGATCCCCACCCCTCCCCAGCTGTGGTCACACACAACCTTCCATTGTTCCTCATAAGGGGACCTAATTCTGACCTGCCCTGGCTTCCAATCTCTGTCAAAGCCTACTGCCTTCCTGAGATCAGGGGTCACTATAAGCATCCTTGACATCCTTGACATCTGGAGCTCAGATCCCTGGCATCCTGGCACATCCACAAAAGGCCCAGCCTAGCAGGACTAGACAGAAGAGCCTGGCATGAGCCAGGTGCAGCCCAGATGGTATCATATTGACTCCAGTATCTCCAACAACGGAAAAAGGAAACGACCTGTTTGTGGCCTGCCAGTCCCCCTCTGCCCGACGATAAGGGATCTAGTACTCTCTGACTGTCACTGCTCCCTGGGAATGGTCTGGAATGCATTGACTCAGAGCTTGGCTTGCCTGATCTGATGTTTTCATGTCAGCCTAGAAATCTGTACAGTTCAAATGCCACCCACTCCTCAGTCACCCATGTTACCCCCGGCAGCTCCCAAGCTCATGTCTCTCTGTGGAAAGTGGGAATAGCAACTACATGGGTCTCATGTGCTCACTGGAGCCATATGAGACACCCCAGGGAGGCTCAGCCAGATACTGGCTGGTGCCACTGTGGTCTCTAGGGAGGAAGTCACAGCCGCTGGAAGGAGGTCCAGGTCAAGAGGGAATCATGAGGGCATGCCTGTGTGGAAGGAAGGGAGCCGAGTCTATGGGCAGACAGTCTCCAGAGCAAGGCAATGGGCAGCTCACGTCTGTAGAACCAGACCCCTGTGCAGCCCCAGGCTCTCTCACCTGCCACAGAGCACTCAGATAATAGCCATGACCTAAAGAGTTGAAACCCAGAGCAGGTAAGATCAACACCAGGAGAGTCACCATACCACCCAGGACACAAGATTTGTAAGAGCCTTGGGTCACACTGACTGCCAAAGCCAGCATAGAGCTTAAAAGAGACCCAGACGCAAGATCTGGAACACAAGAGAAAGTGGATGCGTTGGGTTAAAGGCCAGAAAGCTGTCCCATCTCTGGTTTTGCTTCCCTCCTCCTCCTTCCTCCTTCCTTCCTGGCTGCTTCCCCAAGGTGCTGTCCCTCCCGGTCTGTGGCCTGAGAGGACATCCCATCAGGCCGAATGTCAGAGCTCTCTACCACTGCCACCACCCAGCTTCCTGTGCGTGAGCTCCGCCTCCAGGATAAACCTCCCCCAGCTCCTCCATGGTGGGTCCCCAGGTGCAAAGTGTCTTCTGCCTGTTGCAGAACCCTGGACACCTGAGCTTTTAACTTAAAAGATGTATATCTGATCAGGTGAGATGACTCAGGAGGGCGAAGGTGCTTCCCGCCACGCCTGCCAACCTGAGGTTGTATTCCTGGGACTCACATGGTGAAAGGAGAGAACCAGCTCCTGCAAGCTGTCCTCTGAGCTCCGTACATGCGTGTGAAACACACACACACACACACAATGTAACAAAAAAAAACCTTTTTTTTTTAAGATTGTGTCTTAATGACAGGCCTCTAAATTGGTTTATAATGAAGGATCCAGAGGAGTTGGCCCTTCCCATCGTCTCTGTGTCACAAGAACCAGAATCCTCTGTGCCATCATGTTCCTGGTTCCTGGACTGGACAGAATCTCTCTCATGGAATCCGGCTTTGCTCAGCCTCAGAGGGCAAAAAGAGGAGCTGGTGCCAAGGAAGAAGAATCAGGCTGCAGTCCTGGAAACCCTGCCCATGCCTCTGATTACATCTTGCGTGACTCCAGTCCTCAGGTGTTCCCTGTGGGGCAGCAAGATGGGATCCAGCCTGTGACCTCTGGGTGGAGTTCTAGAAACGTACACCTGACTTCCAACGTTAACCTTAGGGCTCGGCCATCTCCAGCTTTGGGACTGGACTGGTTTCCATGGTTCCCTGGTGTCGGGGGAGCCTCCAGGAAGCACAGGGCCTCGGGGTTGCAGCATTCCTGTGATCCAGGGGCCGAGACCTGCCTGTGACACTAACGCATTAAATCAGCAGCCTCAGCAACATTAACAAGCTCCTGGCTGGACTGTGATGTTTGGGAAAGGGATCATTAGCTGCTGGCAAACACCATGTACTGAGGAAGGGCCTCAGGCTCTGACAAATGATAAATGAGAAAATTAGAGGCTTGGAGAAAATGTAAATATCATCCTTTGTAAGTCTGTCCCTTGGCAGGGAGCGAGAAGATGTTTCCTCAAAGCGCAGAGCCAGTTCTTCTATTCTCTCCTCCAGCAGGAAGATGCCGTGGATGTTTTACATGTGTTTAAATATCTTGATGTGTCGTCTAGCTCCCAGCAATAGGTGGGTAACAGGCTGCAGTGTCTGTTTCCTCTAATCCCATGTTTTAACATCACCCTGGAAAGAAGGCATTTAGACACTTTCTTCTTCCTTGGCCCTCCTTGTGAAATTTTAACACCACAGAGATACTATATACTCGGGCTCTGTGGTTATCTCTGTGTGGTTTCATAAAGCAAGATCTTGTTATGCCACTTGCCCTGTCTCTGCTCTTCCTTCGGAGCCCACATTTTCCCCATGATTTTTCTCATTCATTCTTTCAACCAGTCATTCACACATGCATGCATGCGTGTAACAGAATAGGCAGGGTCTGGGGACATGGCTGCACAAACAGGAGGACCTGAGTTTGGATTTCCAGCACCTATGTAAACACTGAGCACGGCATCATGGGAGGCAGGGACAGGAGCATCCGTGGGGCTCACTGACAGCCAGTCTAGCCAAATCAGGGAGTTCCAAGTTCAGTGAGAGACTCTGTCTCAAAATCAGGGGGAAGAGCCATTGTGGAAGGCGTTCAGTGTTGACCTCCATACACTTGTACACATGTGCATGCACACGTTCACATGAAGCACAATTAATAAAAACAGCAAAGCAGCCAGCCACTGGCTCTTACCTCAACCTCAATCCAAATTGGCAGTCCTGCCTCCAGGAATCTCGGAATGAAACTGAGCCTGAGAGATGTCCTCTTCTGTTTTATATTCCTCTCTAGGGTTTGGATTAAAGACATGCACCACTGGGATTAAAGGCATGCAACACCTGGTTTCTATGGCAACTAGTGTGGCTGCTGGGATTAAAGGTGTGTGTCACCACTGCCTGGTCTGTAAGGCTGACCAGTGGAACTGTTTTACTCTCTGATCTTCAGGCAAGCTTTATTTCTTAAAATACAAATGAAATGCCACGACATTGACATATACAACATGCACAGAGAAGCAGTCATGCTCGCCTGGGACAATTTCTAGGCAATCATGTCCAGGGCACTGATCAGGCAGCCTGGCTCCCATAGTTCCGGCACTGTCATGAGGTCAAAGGACAATGACAGACCAAAGAGCGACTACAAAGTGCACCCAGTGCAGATGGATGGATGCTGCTGAGGATGAAGATGCAGAATAGGAGGACCGGAGGGTTCTGAGTGTAGCCTTGTGGCCCAGAAGGGCTTCGCAGGCAAGGTGGGAGAAGGTGGGAAGCTGCCTAGGTTGTGGGGTTGTGGGGGACAGGGCTGTAAGGAGAGAGGATGTCAGGACATCATTTGAGAGGGATGGGGAAAGCTGACTTTGAGACCAGCATAGCTGCAGCCCAGGGGTAGTGTGGGAAGACGACACCTGAGAGGTGATGGGTAGGGGCAGAAGGCAGGCCTCAGACCTGTGAGGACTTGGGGAATGGGAGCCTTGGAGTCTGAGCAGGGAGGGGAAGGACATGATCTGACCCACTTAAACAGGATTAGCTTTCTGAGAACAGGTGGGGTGTGCCCCAAGAGCTAGTCTGGGAGACCTGCAGTGAACCCACAGTCCCGAGCATGGTGGCAGGGGGGGGGGCAGGCAGAAGGGCCTGGTGCAGCCATCCCTGCAGGATCTGCTGAGAAGTGAAGCATAGAGAGAAGGCATGGAGGATGCCTTCCAGACCACTGCTCCTCTTCCTCTTCTAGCTTGGAGACCCAGCCCTTCCAGGCCCCAAACCACCCAAACCAACTCGTCCCTTTCAGACCCCACTGCCACCTCTGATGTACCCTCCACTCCAGTCCTGGTCTCCTAAATTGATCTTGCCCTTCTCCTCCTGGCCTCACCCCTGCTCTGGCCATGCCCTCCCTCCTTCCTGGTGCATCACTGCGGTCTTAGCTAAGGCAGAAAGTGCCAGGTGGTTTTGTGGAAGCCTCGCATCTGCAGCCTAATACACTTGGAGCCCCTGGGCTCATTCATTACTCATCTGAAACCTCCTGAGACCACTGTGTGCAGAGTGTCAGGCCTAGGCTCTCATTGGTGACAGACCCAGGAAGTCCCTCCCCTGAGAGGACCCTAGTGAGCTGTGCACCAGGACACAGGATGCCTGTAAGACCACTCTCAGGACTACCCCCAACCACATAATAAGTTCCCGAGCAGACTCAAGGCTTGGTTGTGTCTGCCTGCAGGTCAGTCTGTAGCCTTGTCTGAGGAGCTGGGGGATTGGTTATCAGGCAGCGTACCTTCAATGGGTTGGGGACCACCACCTTTGCTGACCCAGGGATGACAGACAAATCCCAGGGACCCTCACAGCTGCCTCCTGTCCCCACATCTGCTATGACTACTAATCCACCTGACATTTTTATTCTGATCAAAGGCGCATACACATCTCAGTCCCTTTACTGTGAAATCAATATTGCACAACCTGAAGCATCCACGACCCCACAGTGAAGTCGATATGCACATTTGTGCACGCAGATCCCATGAACGCAGAGCAAAGCCCCGAGGACCGTGCCACCCGTGTGTGAGTGTATTCAGATGCAGTTTTAGACACACGTGGATTGCTCAAAAGCCTCTTGAGTCGGGCCCAGCTGCTGCTCTGGCCTGTGGGTTACCCTCTCAACCCCACCACCTGTTTCTCCCCACACACTGCCCACTTCACGCTGCTCACAGCCATGCCTTAACATATTCCAGTTCGGGCCTTGGCTCCTGCTACCCCTGTAGGGAACCAGTCCCATCCTCATGCCCTCTTCACACCAGCCTCTGCTGAAATCCCAGACAGCTTCCCTGACTAGCCCCTCATCTTCCACCTTGCTTTGGATCTATCGCCCCCCTGCCCCCCCCCGAGACGATCTGCTCCACAGAGGCCAAGCCGGGTACCCAGTGGAGGTTTGGTGGGCATTCGTGCAAGGACTCGGGGTTTGTGTGTCTGGCATGAGTAACTACACAGATGCTGAAGAGCATAAGAACAGGCCGGTGCAGGGCTCCCACCCAACCGGCAGGGACTGACAGGCACGGGGCAGCCTCGGGAGAGGACGCGAGGCCTCGACTCTGTCAGGCTCAGGTTTCACGGCAGGGTGATGTACTTGTGTAACAAGAACTAATTTCAGCTAAGTCAGTTTCAGGCAATATCTCTTTCACAATGAAGGAACAGCAAGTGTCTGCCCCTCGCTTGAAACGAAACAACTTCCAGATCATTAAAATAGCCCCAGCCATAGCCACATTGTCCCCTCTGCCTCCAGTGCTCAGCTCCCAGGCTGCTGAGCCTCCCGCCTCATCCGACCCTCGGGACAGCACAGAAAAACTGTGGGAAGAGTTGTCATGGTTCCTCCCGTTTGACGGCTGAGTGACTTTCCTGCCTTGGGCACCTGGTCCTTCTCCACCTCCCTACCCAGCAGTCCCTGGGGCTGACCCCACCTCCAGCTCCAGGATCAGGCTGTGATTGGCCAGATCCAGTGAGCACACCCCATTCCCCACAGAGAGTGGTTCCCAGGGGCTCAAAAGCAAGAGGCAAGGTGCTTCCCCTGTGTGAGCCAGGTGGGCAGGCCACAGCACGCAGCCCCTGACACCTCCTGTTATCACTGTGAGAGATGAACCAGGGCTGACCTGAGAGACGAGGTGGAGGCCACAGGGAGCCGACCCTGCCTGATCCCACCACCCCAAATGCTCTCCACCCCTGGAATCTTGAAGGCTGGAGCCTTCAGAAAGCTGTTTACAGAGCTCTCTGTCCTCTATGGCCATCAGCCACCTGCTTCTGGCTCTGGGGTCACACAATGTGACCAGTAGACTATGGCCCAAGTCCCCCATGTCATCTCTGTGAATTTGTACCTTCCCAAAGCCAACCTGCCCCTTATGTATGAACGTCACAGTTAGACTAAAGACCGCCAAGGTCATTCTCAAGTCATGTTGCCCAGCACCTAAGGTGACCCATGGGACAGAGAGGCCCTGAAGAAACAATAACCCCCATGGTAGGGAGGGAAGCAAGGTTACTCTACCAGCAGCTGCTGATGTCATAAGCTAACAGAACACAAAAGAGACCCGGCAAACTGAGACATCCGGGACTTCCCATGTTAAAGCAGAGTTCATGTCCCCCACCTACAGCGAACTTCCACACGGGCACATAAACCAACCTTTGAGAAGCCCCCTGCCCCAACAGCAGAGCAGTCTCATTGCTAACTTAACTTGAGTTTCCAGTTGCCTAGAGTTACAGCTTTTTTCCACTGAAGGAGAGGACTTTGGGGAAATTATATTTATTTGGTTCCACCGCCTTCAAAGAGAGTGGTCACACACACCCATCTTGATAGGATCAGGTATGGAGCCGAGCTCATCAACACACATCTGACCATCCTCGGCTCTCCCATCCCCCAGAGTCCTGCTCTGGGTTCTCTCTGTGGTCCTCTTCTCCCACCTCTAAGGAGACATGGTCACTGATGTCATCTTCCTGGCCCCAACATTTGACCATGAGAGACGCAGCCACAGTGGAATTTTGCAGTATGTTGCCTGTTCAAGGCTGAGCTGGCCTGGCTCGGGGTCTGCATACAGGGAGACATTCCATCTTCAGTGGCACCTGGCAGCAGCAGGTGACAGCAAACACTTCAGGCCTGTGACATGCTCAGGCAAAGGTAATGCTGGAACCAAGAAAATAGCTGCAGTTTGAGGCCGTGTAAAGTGCTTTCTGGTTTCCGCTGGGCTATTAGCGGTAAGAGCTCGCATGACGGACACTTGGCATCAACTCTTTCAATAGCCATGGTTTCAGCAACAGTCTCTCACTTCAGCTCAATCA
This sequence comes from Ondatra zibethicus, assembly GCA_004026605.1. Taxonomy (NCBI): domain Eukaryota; kingdom Metazoa; phylum Chordata; class Mammalia; order Rodentia; family Cricetidae; genus Ondatra; species Ondatra zibethicus. Next base: position 308,574 of record PVIU01000459.1, read on the forward strand.
GGACAGGCTAACACAAGGTCAGTGCTCATAGCCCAGGGTTCCTGAAGGAGAACAGACCTCATAATTAATTTTTAATAATCTTACAACCAAGATTAATTACTGAGGCATGATGAAAAACACTAAAAAAATTATTGGAAAACCATCCAGGCAGTGCTAGACTGGGGACTTTGGGTCTGGAGAGATCTGGGATTAAAGCCTGGCTTCACCATGTGCCTGCCAGATGGCCCTGGAGATGGCTCCTACCCAAGGACATTTCACACCTGACAGTGTCACTTAGTGAATAATCACTGACTTAAGAGTTCACTCACCCAGGAAGGGTGCAGACTTGAGAGTGAGCTCACCTACAGAAATTACTGCCTGAGTGGTTACTCACCCAAGAGCTCACTCACCTGAAAAGGTCACTCAACAGTGGCCAGTTTCTCTGATACTCTGGCTGCAGCGAGGACTTCAGGTGATCTCCCAAATACTCACTTCTGGCTAACGGCTTCTTCATCTCCACTCTTATAAAGGCAGTTTCAGGAACCACCCAAGTCCTCCTGAGCAGAGTCGCGTGGCTCTGGAGGGTGTCACAGTGTGGAAGTGCCACCATAAGGAATGTGGTGCTGGCCCCCAGTTTGGTGCTTGATGCTTGCAGGGATGCTTAGCAGTTGCAGGGTGGGGCACTATCCTCCCTCCCAGCCATGTTTTCCTGCCGCTGTGCAGCTTTTCTCGTGGTTCTCACAGTTTGCGTGGGGTTGTTTCTGATGTCTGTGGGGTACTTCCCATCTGATCGCTCCTCGCATTTTGCTGCTGGAAACAACCCTCTAGGCAGTAGCCTTCTACAGACCTTTAGGAGAAGAGGAGGAAACAGAGAGAGGAGGAAACAAAGAAAAAGATGTAGCTCACCTCTTTCAAGGAACATGTTTATATGGAGCCATGAGGCCAGGGGGGAAAGTGGGGAGTCAAAGAACTCTACTTTTAAGGGCTCTCCCTGAATGCTACAAGATCTTGCTTCTCTTTCTGTACATTGGAAAGAACAGCAATATGGCCACACTGAGCGGCAAGGGAGGCCGGGAAGGGCAGGGTTTATTCTGAATATAGTACGCTACATGCACTTAAAAACTTCAGGTCCTGAGCTGGAGAGAGCTGAGCTGACAAAGTATACTTGCATGTGCACATACATACGCAGCCACACACACACACACTCACACGCACATGCGAACTTCAAGAAAAGAAGAAAAGCTCATATCCTGTTAGCTCAGAAAGGCAGGGAGCTGAGTAAACACAGTCATTGACACAAAGACACCAGTTAGTTAAAGCAGCCACTACGGAAAGGCTGGCTGCACCAAGGTCAGTGGGAAATTAAGCAAATACAACCACATAGAGGTAACTCTCCATTGCAACAACAACTGAACGCCCGATTCCGCAAAGACTGTTCATCTAGAACGCTCTCTGTGTCGTGTTGCATGTCCTTTCCATTGTGAAGCTGAGGGCTTCTCCTTTGAGACCTGAGTGGTTTACAGAAGAAAGTTTGCTTTTCCACTACTGTGATAAAACACTGACCAAAAGCACCTCAGGGGAGGAGAGGGCTTCTTGGGCTTACAGTCCACCATTGAGGACAGCCAGAGCAGGCAGGAGCCTAAGCAGGAAGCTGGGCTGGGACCTGAAACAGAGACCGTGGGACAACACTGGCTGTTCACTGACTCACTGGTTCCCTAGCTCAAGCTCAGTCAGCTTCTGCATTCAGCCCAAAAGCACCTGCCCAGGGACGGCACCGCCCACAGTGGGCTGGGTCCTTCTACATCGATTAGCAATCCAGAAAATAACCCACAGATGTGGCCTGGAGACAATTTCTCAACCGGGGCTCCCTCTTCCTGGGTGTGTCAGGTTACAATAAAGCTTAGACATCATGGTACCTTTACACAGATGTTCTGGTGTCTCACTGGTGTGGAGTGCTCTTGGATGCACCGTGGGAGGGAGCCCGTGATCTTCCAGTTAGAACCCAGGGCTGACTAAGCCAAGCCTCAGCCAAGCGGGCCCCTTCCTCAGCAGGCCTCCCTGCTCTTTGCTTGTGGTATCCCAGACAGAGGCACAGGGTGTGTGGCACCATCGGGAACACCTATGACGAATCTCCTAGGCAGGTGGCGGGGCCTCTTTCCCTGAGCAAGTGGAAGAACGGGTGACATTGACAAGGCTGCCCTCCGTTTTGAGTTCCTCCTGGCTCTGCCCACAGGAAGCTGGCTGTTTGCCTGAGCCTCTTGTTTTCCTCTATTTGGTTTTTATACTTTCCAAATAAGATGTAAAGGCAAAACGCACACAAGGTGCATAATTATAACACTTGAGGGCTGGGGGGAGCTGTTTTCTTTTTTAACCACATCGCTGCCGTTCCCAAAGTGTTCTTACAATTAAAGGGCACAAAAAAGACCTGTTCTGGGAAATGGAGGTGATGACTGCTTCCAGGATGGGGTAGACATTTGAACTCAACTGTATATACAGGCACGTGTATGGGTGCATGCATGTATGTGCATCTGCACAAGTGTCTGTATGTGTGTGTGTGCACGCACGCATGTGCATGTGTGTTTAATCAGGTCTCTTATGCTGTATATTCTGGTATTTCAGCACCTAAGGTCCTTGCTAACCATGGAGACCTGCTTTTGCCAGGGTGACCAACCTCCAGACACAGGAAGCAGCTTGCCTGCAGTCTCTGTCTGAGTGCAAACCAACCCCAGCCCAGAACACACATTCAACACCCTCCTTGTTGGGCACCAGATCTGCCCTAACCAACCCTAAGGTCAGGTACAGCAAGGGACAACCCAGGGTCCTGCTACATCTGCTTGGCCTGCCTCACCCTGTCCTTCCTGCAAAGGCCACCCTAGTGACCCTTGTGCACACCTAGTCCCTCTTCCTGCTCCAACCCTAGCACTTTGCTGGCAGCCCTGAGTTATATACTGGTTCCTGCTTCCAGGGATCAGTGAGAGTAACCTCTTCCCTTGTGACAGTCTTCTCTGAATCCGTGTGTATGTCTCAAACCCAAAAACACTCAGTTCCATCTCAGTGCATGATGGAAACCATATGTTTCTAGGTCCCATTCAGCAGGCCACACAGGACAACTCCCTGTCCCTTGGCCCCTGGTGTGTGTCTAGACAATGTTTGACTTTGCATCACAAAAGGCGCCCTGTGATGTCAGAGGCGCCATGAATCACAGTGACAGCTCCCCTGGTATCCAAGAGACCTCCCCTGCTAAACCACCATCCCCCCCAACCCCACTGTGAGAACCAGTCACTGTACTGAACATCAGCTGAAGGGCCTGGATTCCACATGGAATGACCCACATTGTGTCCAGCTAAGGACCAGTCTGCCTCTGGCTAATTTCCTGCCTCCCGGTATCCTGGGATCCTGTGCTGTTTGCTCCTGTCTGGAGCCTCTGTGGCTATGCTGAGCACTGGCTGCTCTGGCCAGGGTTTCCATAGCCACCTCCAGGCTCCAGGACCAGACTCCTGCAGACTGTGAAGAAGGCCTCTCCTCTGCCCTCTGTGCTTCTGTAACATGAGGGCCTGGTTGGTTTCTGTCCCCCCACCAGGTCCCACAGTCAAAGGGCCTGGTTGGTTTCTGTTCCACCTGGTTCCCACAGCCGTTAAGCCTCAAAGAAATCACACAGAGAGGTCTGTATTAATGATAAAGTGATTGGCCCCTTAGCTCAGGCTTCTTATTAGCTCTTGTAGCTTATATTAACCCATTATTCTTATCTATATTAGCCATATGGCTCAGTACCTTTTTCAGCAGTCAGGTCACATCCAGCTTCTTCTGTGGTCTGAGCAGAACTGGGAGGAATCGGCTTCCTCCTTTCCAGCATTCTCCTGTTCTTATCACCCCGCCTTTACTTCCTGTCTGGTTGACCTGCCTATACTTCCTGCCTGGCCAATCAGCGTTTATTTAAAACATGATTGACAGAATACAGACAATTCTCCCACACCATGCTCCTGCTATCTGCACAACTAAGCTCCCCTATCCTGCTCTTTTGAATGTGTTTATTGACATTTCTGCATCTCTAGATGGGGGGGGTGGGGGGTGATAATTGACTTGCTCCCTAAGTCCCAGTGCCTGAAGCCCAGGTCTGCTTCTCCTGCGCGTGGAAAGACGGATGGTCCACTCTTCTTGGTAGGGACAATTCCAGAAAGGTGCACACAGTCCCAACCAACCTATTTCATGAGAAAGGGGGTGGGGGCCAGGTGTGATGGCATACATCTTTGATCCCAACAGGGGAATGTAGATGGATCTCTGGAAGACTACATAGTGAAGCCCTGTCTCAAAACAAAACAAGCAAACCGAAATGGTGGTGGTTTGGTGAGGAAGAAAACCTGAAAGTGAAAGTATAGGCTTGACCCTACCCACCTCCCCTCCCATCTCCCTTTCTGCTTTCTGGCTGCCATGATGTAAATCTCTGAACTGGGAGTCAAAAGATGCCCTTCTACCTTGAAACTGTTTCCCGCTGGTATTCATTCCAGCATCAGAGATGTCTGGCTCCCACACCCTGCAACCATAGTGGAAGCTCTCTGAAGACAGGGCCTTTCTGCTTTGTCCATCCTTATTCCCTGGTGCCTGGAATGGTTGGTACCTTAGAGATGCTTCTTGAAGAACTCAGTGAAAGAGAGCGTGTGTGAGCATCAACAGCTGCCCCAGCTTGGCTGTCTGACCTGGTCCCAGCAGCACAGTGTATCTCGGGTACAGGCTCATCCTTGGCCATCTGCCTCTCTGGTTGGTAGGCAGTTCCCTATTCCTACACCGTGGATAGACTGTTCGTTCTGTTGGCAGCAGGCTCATTCTTATGGATACATACAGAAACAGGACTTCCTAAGACAGAGAGGCCAGCTGTGCAATCGCCTAGAGAAGCCAGAATCAGACTTGGAATGAGAAAGCCACAGGGTTAAGGAAATGGCCTGGTAGATAAAAGCACCAAGCTTATGTGAGAATCTGGGTTCAAATTCCCAGAAGCCAGGAGGGAAGTGGGTCTGTAATCCTGAGATTTCTACAGGAAGGTTGGTAGAACAGGGGCTGGAAAGACGACTCAGAGGTTAAGAGTACTCCCTGACTGTTCTCGCAGAGCACAGGGGCTTGGTTCCCAGCACCTACATGGCAACTCACAACTATCTATAACTCCAGTTCCAGGGACTCCAACATCCTCTTCTGGCCTCTATAGGCACCGGTATGCATGTAGTACATAGTCATACATGCAGGGAAAACAAACACATAAATAAAATAAATCTAAAAGTAAAACATGGGAGGAATAGGTGGGTAAATTTTTATATGGGGTAAAAGAAGACTTAGGCCAGGTGCTGGGAGCACATGGCGCCGAAACACAAGAGAGACCCTAACTCAAAGGAGAAGGGAGTCAGGAACGGAGGCCTGGATTGTATTCTGACCTGACTGCTACATATCTCCATGGCACAAGTGTACTCACACTTTACACACACAGACACACACACACATATCCACATCATACTCACACACACACACACACACACACACATCACACCACACACACACACATCATTTAAAGAAGTTATACAACCAAACAGTCCAAAGCTACTCACATGACCAGATCACTCTCTAGACACCAATACTGACACCCCATTCATTACCCAGAGCATCAACAGAGGGTGCTGACATCTGACCAAGACCCCCTCATCAACAGATCTCTGGGCCAAATGTGGGTCCTCCAGTCATGATCCATTCCAACTTCTTATTTCATGAGGTTTCTGGTACTAAAGTCACAAGATTCTGACTGAAAAGTGTGTGTGTGTGTGTGTGTGTGTGTGTGTGTGTGTGTGTGTAAAGTGTGAGTACACTTGTGCCATGGAGATATGAGTTGTATGTATGAGTGCCCATGACTAATACACTCAGAGCCCCTGACTGGCCCAGAGATGACCAATGGTAGACAACACCTTGGACCCTATGGTTAGGGCAGCTGCTTCCATGGTGTGGAGTTAATGGAGGTTTCTATGTGGCTCGAAAGAATGGCAAAGCCAAGTGTGTTGGCACACTTGAGAATCACAGCACTGTAGACGCTGAGGCAGGAAGATTAGAAGGTTGAGGCAGCATAAGCTACAGAGCAAGACTCCATCAGAGAGAAGAGGAAAAGAAGGAGGAGGAAGAAATGAAGGGAAGCTTACAGGAGGAAGGAGAGGAGGAAGGGCAAGAAAAAGAGGAAGAAGGGGAGGAAGGAGATGAGGAAGAGCAGAAGGAAGAGGAAGATGGGAGAGTAAAGAAGGAAAGGAAGGGAGGAAGGACAGAAGAGGTGGACGAAGAGAAGGGTGAGGAGAGAGCGGGAGGGGTGGGGCACTCCCTAATCTTTAGGCAGGTGGTCATGGTTTTAGAGCTGGCTTCTGTCTAAGCCAATGACTCTAGAACACCAGATGTCTGCACTCTATCCCTTCAACACCTGGTGGTGACAGACAGCACCATGCCCACAACCACAAAGGCCTTAAGTGCTCGCTCACTATCAGTTACTTGTGCTTGCTCTGCACAAAGTCACCTTCGAGCTCAGTGTGGCTGCATCCAGAAGAGCTCTTGTGCTGTCAAAAGTTGACACACTCTCAGCAGATGTGGGGCTCCCATTCTCAAAAGGGGACAGAGGCAGACACAGGACTAGTCCTGTGTCAAGGTTAACTCTTCCTCCCCTTCCTCATCTCTGTCACCAGTGTTCATACAGTGCCATCGCCACACCGAGCAACGGAGAAGAAACTTAACATGGTTCCTATGTAATGGATAGTTCTTCTGAGGACAAGGTTGGGGGGAGCATGTTAACCAAATAGTCATTCAAACAAATGCAGAAAGGAAATGAAGGCCAACAATGACACTAAAGACAGCAAGACCCCAACGCTTCCCTCTCCCATCCTCAGTCGCTTTCCTCCACACAGAGTAAAACCCAGCACCCCACAAACTTAGAGAGATACAGACCCTGGAGACCCCTCTGGTCTTCTGACATTGCTTACTGTCTCGGGCCCAGCCACACACACCTTTCTCTGTTTCTCACTATTTAGACAACTGGTATTTTAGGCATTAGCTCCACACAGCCAAACCCCAGGGGTGGGGGAGGGCATGCTCAGAGGCTGTTATGGCTTATATAAGAAAAATGAGGCAGACAGGCAGACAGGCAGACAGACTCGATCTCTACAGGCTGAGACAGATGATGTATTGGAACAGGGAAGGACCCCAACCTTTCTGTGGGTAGCTACACATCGACGTGGGGACCTACCAGGAAGTTACAGATTTTTGTGTGTGGTTTGACTGGAAACAGAATGGGCTGTCTTCAATACCTGGCTGTATTGTTTCTGCAGTGGAGCTGAACGATCATGGTGGAGATGAACCATTCTTTATGGCTACAGAATATTGCCTGGCTCAATTCCTCGTGGCAATTATCCAACAGCTTGAATCTTAAACGTCCCCACAGGCTCATGCATTGAACGACTGGTCCCCACCGGTAGTGCTATTTTAGAAGGCTCTGGAACCTTTAGGAGGTAGGGCATAACTAGGAAACCAGGTCACTAACATGACCTTTGAAGGCTGTTCTTATTTTCTCCCCCTTCCTGCCCCCTGCCCCCCCCATTCCTATCTGTGATGATGCCCTGTCTAAGTGAGAGCCCAGAATCAACAGAATTGAGGATGGTGTACTGAAACCTCTGACCATGCCAAAGCTGGCCCTTCTTCCCTTAGGTTGTGTGTCTGTCAGGTGCTTGTTATGGCCATAAAAAGTCTAACATGGGAGCAGCTGCCTGTCTTGGGGGCAGAAGTTAAGGCAGCATGTACCAGCAGGCTCCACGAGTGAATCTGAAATGTGATATGGTTCACTGGCATCGCTGATGCCAGTGGGGCACTGTCCATAGTGGGGGACACAGGACGATGGGTTTGGGGGTATTAAGGGAGGTGTGATAGAGGCTGTCAGTCCTCCCAAAGTGGGAAGGACTTCAGGATTCTCCTCCAATCCCCTTGAGACACAGAGGCTGCAAGAGGAGGGTCTGTGTGGCTGGAGGCTGAGGTCAAATGGGCCCCCAAATGTCCCCATATGGAGTCCCTGGGTTACCCACAGGGTCACATTCCCAGACCCCAGCTTACTCATCTTGGAAATAAAACCATTAAACCCTGGACCTTCTGACTTCACGATCCACCCCACCCCAGCTCTTAAGGACTGGCAACTCTGCCCCAGGTCAAACAGCCTGAGGAGGCAAACCTGGGACACATCCATCTCTGAGTCTGGGCTTCCTCCCCAGGTTCGAGGCTCCTTCATCTATCCCAAGAAGATGCCAGAGATGAATAAGAGGCAGGGACATGTCTACAACCAAGATGCATTCTCTGACAACCCCAGGCAGCATTCCTCAGTGTCCATCCTCCATTACAGTCCAAAGGTCACAATCTAATAGCAGGACAGCCACAGGAGAACAAACATAGGGTTGAGGCTGGGGTTCGGTTGGTAGAGTGTTCGCCCGACATTCACAAAACCCTGGGTTCTACCGCCGGGGCCAGTGCCGTGTAAAGTAGGAGTGGTGTCACACACCTGCAATCCCAGCGTAGGACACAGGAAAATCAGACAGTCAAGGTCATCCTCAGCTGCATGGCCAGCCTGGGCTACAAGACACCCCATGTCTAAAGAAAAAGAAAAAGGACCAACACCCGAGAAAGTGCCTTAGGAACTTGAGATCGACTCTGGCGGTGCTGGAGGGGTTGGCACAGCCCACGTGCCCTGCACAGTATTTGTTGGATGGCCATCTGACCATAGCCCCAACTTCTCCCTCCTGGGGTTCTCCTTTGGCCTGGAGCAGCCTAGAAAACTGATATTCAAGACACAGCCTCCTGTCCATGAGAACTAGGGACCACAGGACTGCCAGACAGCAAGCCTCCCCAACAACCCCTGTAAAGCATTCCAGCCTTACACCCCAGCACTCGGGAGGCAGAGGCAAGCCAATCTATGTGAGTTCGAGGCCAGCCTGGTCTACAGCGCGAGTTCCAGGACAGGCTCCAAAGCTACTCAGAGACACTCTGTCATGAAACTAAAACACGCAAACAACCAGACCCCTATCTCAGCTCCTCCTCTCTAAGGGCCCCTCCCAGGCCTGTGGCTGTCAAAGCAGAATAGCGGGGGGGGGGGGGGGGGGGGGGGGGGGGGGGGGGGGGGGGGGGGGGGGGGGGGGGGGGGGCATGTGGGAGATGTTTAAACCCTGGGGGTATGCTCGCCTGAGTCCTTGAAACAAGAAAGTAGACAGGACTGGAGAGTGAGCAGCTGCTTTGTTTATGAAAGCAGGCGGTGTAACCACATGACCATGCTGGCCAGAGAGAAGAGGCTCTGAAGAGAGACATCTGTACCAGCAGATCACTGGGACAGCGGACGCCACAGAATTAAACCCTCTCCAGAACTCCCGTGCTGGGGAGAGGGCAAGGCTGAAGCTCTGGTGCCAGACAGAGGAGTGGCCTGCTTCTAGAAAGAGATTCCACACATTCTAACAGCTCACCAGACTTCTCTGTGGGGACAGGCCAGAGCCAGGACAGTGGTGGGTCATGATGGACAAGGCCTCCCAGTCCTTGACCAGAACTGCTGAACTGCACAGACTTCTTGCCTCCCTCTTGAAAGATAAGCTTCCTGGGGCTGGAGAGATGGCTCAGTGATTAAGAGCATTGCCTGCTCTTCCAAAGGTCCTGAGTTCAATTCCCAGCAACCACATGGTGGCTCACAACCATCTGTAATGAGGTCTGGTGCCCTCTTCTGGCCTGCAGGCATACACACAGATAGACTATTGTATACATAATAAATAAATAAATAAATAAATAAATAAATAAATAAATAAATAAATAAATAAATATTTTAAAAAAAAGAAAGATAAGCTTCCTATCAGGGCCCCCCAAACAGTCATGGGGGTCACTTCCCAATGTGGCCACAATGAACACATCTCCTTTCTCTGCTTTTTACTCTGGCTAGTCTCCTTAATTGGTGTAGTGAGGACAGGTGGCCAAACCTGGCCTGTCAGGATCCCCAGAGCTTGGGCAGTTGATGGTATCCGGCTGCGGCTGTAGGGTGCTGACTGTCAGCACCAAGGATGGCCAAGAGCTGCATCAGGCTGACTGAGCACATTACACACTCGAGGAAGGGTCCAGGGGGCAATCTTGAAGCAGGAGCACGAGTGGATGGCTCAAGAGCAGAGCCTGGAATAATGCGGTTGGAAAATAGGTGGAGATCAGAGAGGTGAGGTGAAGAATAAAGACTCAGAGACAAATATTGGGGTTCAACCTGAAGGTCAGAAAAACAAAGCAGCCAGTCACTGGCTCTTACCTCAACCTCAGTCCAAAATGGAGATCCTGCCTCCAGGAATCCCAGAATGAGACCGTGAGTGAGAGCTGGCTCCTCCTGTTTTATATTCCTCTCTAGGGTTGGGATTAAAAGCATGCACCACTACTCCCTGGTTTCTATGGCAAACTAGTGTGGCTGCTGGGATTAAAGGTGTGTGTCACCACTGCCTGGTCTGTAAGGCTGATCGATGTGGCTGTTTTACTCTCTGGACTTCAGGAAAGATTTATTTATTAAAATACAAATGAAATATCACTACAGTGAGGCACACTCCAAGTGCTCACTCCCCACCAGCTTCTCCCTCCCATTTCTTGGAAGAGGAAATCAAGGCACAAGGAGGTGACACACCTGTTCAAGACCAGCCACCTTAATTGGGCCACGATGCACCTCCCTTTGTCCTTCATAGGAGCCAGATACACCTGGCAGTCACTCTGGGAATAGAACTGTGCATTCAGGGGACAAAGGGTCGCAGGAGCCAGCAATGACTGATGTTTGTCCAGCACTGATCTTGTGTCAGATTCTCCCTTCTCAGAGTGTCACAGAAACAAAGCATCTCCAATCAGCCCTGTGAGAAGGGAAATGATGGCTTCCATGAGACAAAGGAGGACACAGAAGCATCCAAAAATTGTATCATTGGCTTGAAGTTATGGGTTAGCCAGTGACTGATCTGGGATACAAATCCAGGTTATGAGGCCCTAGGAGCTCTGTGCAAACGTTTATACACACATACAAATACACATACCCATATGTGCGAATACACCTTTGCACCCAAATGTATTTTTTGCATACATACAGGCAAACACACATGCACACACCTACCGTAGGGAAGCAGTGGCTTTAGCAGAAGGATGTTAAGCCACAGAGGCCAGCATAAGCCACATCTGCAAGGCTGCTGTCCTGGGCTGCTGTCACTAGGTATATGCGCTGACCTGAAAAGAGGCCCAGCCTGGGATCTATAATTGTAGCAGAAGGCTGTCCACCAATACCGGCCTCCTCGGATGCAGAATGTGCTACCCAGCACAGGCTGTGATTGACAGCTGGTAGTCACATCTCTTAGCAAACTGTGAGGACCAGCAGCACGCTCCAACAACCCGGCCTTCCGCTTCTTACCTGCGAACAATGTGAACGCTCTGCAGCGCCAGTGAAGTGTCAAGAGCCATGACCGGCACACAGCAAATAGCAAGCGCAGTGGTAATGCATGCTTTGTGTGCACATGGTTCCTTGACTCCAGCGCCAGGCAGACCCTCGGTGCCTCCACAAGCATCACTTGGTTGTTCATCGTTTTGAAGCCTTGTTGACCCAGGCACTCAAATGAAATGTCACCATCAACCACAACCATTATTCCCCTGTACTAACCAGATTGAACAGAGGTCACACAATTATTTCCTTTGTCCCTCCTGTTCCTTCTCTGTGGGCGTTGACAAGAGATGACGGCTGCACCTGGGCTTGTGTTTAAATCACCTCAGAAAGGCACAGGAAATTGTATTGGTTGGGGACACAGTGTCAGAGGGGCAAAAAGTTTATAAGGACAGGCCAAGAGGAAGACCAAGAAACAGGAGAGAGACCAGGGTGGGATGGAACCATAAAAAAGCCCCACCAGTCCAAGTGAAGTTAAATGCTCTCCTGGCTTTGTTCCTGTGGGATGTTTCCAGGGCCCAGGGCATGACAGGATGGCCCCTCCCAGCAGCCAGTGGGAGATGAGGAGTTGAGCCCATCGTGTTCCTAGGTGTAATAAACCATGTTCCCATCAAGGCCTTCCTCTGAACCACCAGCCAGGTCCTCCTACCTGACTCCACTCCCCATCAGGGAACAGCTGACCCCAACCTTGCTGTTCCTGAAGCACAACCAGAAAGTGGTCCCCTTAAAGCCCTGCACTTACTGTCCCTACCCCAATCTCAAGCCTCTGCATGCAGGTCTCAGTCCTAACTGGGGCCAGAGAGCTCTGTCTCCAGATGCAGTCTAGGAGGCCATAAGCTGCTGTCCCCTTTCTGTCACGACTCCCCCACCCAGTCCTCCCCACCCACACCCCCCACCTACTCCCTCCCACCCACTCCCCCACTCACTCTGCCCCACCCACTCCCCCACCACCTCCCCCACTCACTTTTCCCCATCCACTCCTTCCCACCTACTGCCCCAT